>CM038628.1:38058350-38288350 GCA_021554675.1 Leuciscus idus | reverse complement strand
GCAACAGAAACCAGGGCCGCGGGAAGAGGTTTTAAGTTGTGGGTGCTCACTGCTCACCACTTTTGAATAAGAAACAATATCAAGACTATAAAACTCGTCAAAAAACGTCGATGTTGGTTTTACTATTTTGCATGTGACTGAGCATTACAGCCAAACTAATGTCCCTATTTTAAAAGCAAAGCCTTATAGGTAACAAAATATAGGTAACAAAATATAAAATAAAAAAGAATGGCAGACATTTAGGCCAAAGTGGCGAAGATAAAAAATCTTTGTCACTATTTTCTTTGTTATTAAAAATTAAGAACAGAGATACATATTACACATACACAACTTAATATACAAATGAAATAAACAGTGCTTTATTTTTTCAGCTATAGGTGTATTTAACAGTAGCCTAGAATTGAAGAAAGTAATTAAATGAACAAATATGAAAATAAAACACAACAGACTTAAAGTTCTCAGTCAAGAGCAGTGAATGATTTCCTCTGTGTGTTTTGTTGTTTTATTAACATTAAAGGGATAGTTCTCCCCCCAAAAAGTCATAATTTACTCTCTTAAGTTGTTTTAAACCTGAATACGTTTTTTTCTTCTGTTGAAAATAAACGTTATTTGAAAGAATGTAAGTAACCAAACAGTTGATGTACCCCTGTGACTTCCATAGTATATATTTTTTCCTACTATGTATGGAAATCAATGGGGACCAGTATGGCAAGCCGTTTTAACATTTAAAAGCTAATTTTGACTATCCGGAATTAACATTGTAGATATCAACAATGTCTTTCTGACTAGTCGTAATTACATTTTGGATAGTTGGAATTGTCATTCAAGATATCTGTAACGTAATTGTGACTAGTCGAAACGACAGATAGAGATATCTGTAATTCAGTTTTGACTAGGCAAAACTGAATTACAGATATCTGCAATGACCTCATTGAAAACGACATTCAACTCGTCACACATCTTAAATGACAATTGCAGATATCTGTAATTCAGTTTTGACTAGGCAGAATGAAAGTTAAAGATATCTCAAACGTCATTATGACTAGTGCAAATTATTGTGCATGACGTTGCTCTATTTTAGATATAGATTTCCCCTCCCCGCCATAATCAAAGAAAAAGTGGGTTCATTTCCTTATTTCTATGAATGGAAGAAGAAAAAAGCAGTCATGGCGTTGGCTGTAATCGAAAAATAACACCAGAAAATGTTTTTATATACAAATAAAAAAAAGATATACAATATTTTATATACAAAAAAAAAAAAAAAATGTTGCAATGCTATGTTTATGATCATGCTTAAAATTACGTAGGTTATTGTTGCATTAAGATTTATGCGTGAAAGAGATTCACACTAATTCACTTTAATAAAGATGCTGACATGCATGCTATTCTTGCCATGGAAGTACAATAACATTAACTTCCTTAGATGAGAAAAAAAAGTTCTTAGTTCAGATTAGTTCTTATTTTTTATTTTATTTTTTCAATTTGAAACAGTATCTAACAGCATTAAAAAGACGATTAAAAACTCTGGTTGCTCCGACATGGTGCTAATCAGTGCTAATTACAAGTTAACAGTTACAGGTGCTATGTGATTTGATGATTTGAACAACACGCTCTGCTCCCGCCTAAAGTGTGATGCGGGCCTAATTTGTATACAGATATCTGCAACGTCATTTCGCCTAGTCAAAACTCTAATTCAAGATATCTGTAATTACATTTTGACTAGGCAGAATGAAAGTTACAGATATCTCAAATTTCAGATATCTCTAATCAAAATTCATTTCAAGATATCTATAACTTGATAATAGATATCTACAATTAAATTATGACTATCCCTAACTCCAGTTTGAGATATCTACAACACCATTTTGACTAGTCATAACTCCAGTTACAGATATCTACAACGTAATTTCGCCTAGTCAAAACTTAATTTAAGATATCTGAAAAGGAACATGTAGATATCTTGAATTGAGGTGAATTAAAGATATCTTTAACTGGAGTTATGACTAGTCAGAATCAAATTGAAGATATCTCAAACTAGAATAACAGATATCTACAATTCAATTGCAGATATCCGTAATTCACATAGTGGATATCTGCAACTGAATTGTAGATATCTGTAATGATAAACCCCATACAAATGAATGGCAAAAGTGACGTCATTTGTCCTAGGAAGAATGTCTTTGTGGATATCTGAAATGACAATTATGGATAGGAAGAATGTAGTTGCGGATATCTGAAATGTTCTTTTTGACTAGGCAAAACTGAATTACAGATATCTGCAACACATATCCAGTCTAGCTTTTAAATGTTAAAATGGCTTGCCATAGACCAGCAACTGTTTGGTTTTGGGTGAACTATCTCTTTAAGGACAAGCGGCAGCATGTTTATTATTAGGGCTACTGTCTCTTTAAGAACTGCACGCGACGCGTCTAATATACACGCATATGACAAGCAGATTTTAATTAATTTTCTCTGTTTGCTTTCACTTTAGACATAACCAACTTTGTTTATGTAAACATTGTCTGTATTTGACAGTATTAGCGCAATATAAGACTCAAAAGATAACTTAGTCCAGTAACAGGCTTTTAGTGCATGTGCGCGTCGAGTGTACGCGCTCAGTAAAGCGCATATTTGAACAGCGCATCAGCAGCGAATGACATGTTTAACCGGCAAGGCTTTAAAGCACATGCAAATAACGAACTTTTGTGAACTGCAGTGTCCCGTTCCTCTGCGTTAACATTTGATGTGAATATACGTCGTGCTGCAGTGTAGCCTAGATGAAGGCGCCGCAACTGATAAAATGGCAGAGTTGTTTGGTGTGATTTTACGATTCCAAATTTAGGGGGGCCAGAGGGGGGGCCAAGCTTGGTGACACGGGGTCACTGGCCCCCCCGGGCCCCCCTTAGAACCGCCACTGAGTAGTTTATGGTTTATTTTGACGTGACGGTGGTTAATACTTTCTCAGTAACAGTTAAAGGGGAAATGAAGCAGTCAATCAAGTTTACATGATTTACAAAATGGATTTCCACTATAATCAACAATTATATAAGAAACATGATAAATGTAAACATATAAAAGCGAAATAAACCTAAAACTTTCGGGACAGCAGCATATATGTGTCCAAATTTTAATCTTAACCGTTCTATTTCATCAGATACGATCTGTAAACAGGGCTTTAAGTGTAAAATACCGAACTTGTCCTTTAACATTAAACTACGCATAAAAAGCGTTCATCTGCTATATTATCATGTCAAACCTCTCATACATGTTTGCATCACACTGGCTCGTTAACAAGATGCATGTGCTGGTCGAACCAGCGAACAACTAACGTTAGGTACAGTCATTGTTAGCTAATTGTTAACAAACTGCACATGCACACTGTAGATGTTTGTGAAATAATTTTTTATTCAATATAATGTTTTACATTTTACAGACGTTACTATTTACAGGCTATTTTCTAACGTTATAGCTTGTGTGTGTGTGTGTGTGTGGACTACTCTTCAATCCTACTCTTCAATAAAAAAAAGCCGTCTTCCTGCTTCATTCTGTAACATACAGATCTGTATTGTGCTATTGTTTTTGATAGTGTTATACATTTCTTACAGATAATCACGGTGATCATTGCGTTTGTCTTACCGAATGTGGTATCTTCCTGTCAGCAATTACAGTTTTTCTATAAGCTTTTTTTTAAAGTCCAACTGAAATCAAAATGGACCGTATTTACTTTGTTAGCGCATATTACTAGTCTTGTTGTGAACAATTAATCCGTGCAAGTTAAAACACACAAAAACATTTTTTGGCTTCGTAATCTTTAATCAAAATCTGAAAATGCCCCTCCCCTCTGCATTGGAGGACCTTCCCTGATGACGTAGGTTTGAGGACTTGGGTTGGGAAACGCTTAACCACTCCCCTCAAATCGTTAGTCTGTAATGAGTGAGAGATGGAGAGGAGGAGCGCTAGAGTAAAACCCTGCCCTCTGTTCAATATTCCTTTTCACTGGGAAATACGTCACAGCACTGGAGAAAAGTCGTTTGCAACTTCCGGTTCACGCGGACTTTAATAATGCCGACAGTAAAATGTTGTCAGATATTGCTACGAAAAACAAGCAACAATTATTTATTTTTTTATAATAATCCGAAATAAGTTCAAAGCTTGTGTTTTGGAAATAAGATTAATATATCACGAACCCTAACATGCAACTTTCCACTTTAATAACTTCCAAAAGTGTGACATTAAATCAGAAAAACAAGTCCAGAAGACTACTGCCACCTTTCCATTAGGTGGATCTGGCAACACTGGATCGCACCCGCGCCCTCACAACGCGCTCTCACGCCGCCTTCACACTGGCAGTTGAAATCAGCTCCGTAATACGCAATACGCCCCCAGCGGACGTCGTACTACACCGTTGAAAAGCTTCGGAAGCGAGTAGAACAAAAATGGCGGAGAGATTAACGGTTGATTTTGTCAGTGTCAGAATGTACAATTCTGTATGATCTCTCTGATGAGGGTTATAGAGACATTAATCGGAAGGCTACTGCGTGGAGGAAAGTTCCCCAGGACGTTGATATGTCAGGTCGGCTAAATGTGATATAGTGGTATATAGGGCTTTTAATTGTAACTGCCCTAATAACGTTTGAAAATCATGAAAATAAAAAAATGACATGACAACTTATCGTTATAAAATCATTATTTATTTTATTAAAAGTTGAGAATTCAGGTTTGTTTATCAGTACCATAGCAACGCTAACTTCCGCCTGGAATTGTCGGATAGGAACCGTCCGTAGCCTTTCGCAAGAGTTCAATTTTTTGAACGCATCCGGATGACCAACGGACACGATTTTTTTCGCACCGCACTCGTTCGGACCCGGTTCGCACCCATTCGCATGCGGTCTGCGAATCTCCATAGGAAATGAATGTCTTCCGGTCGTTTCGTAGCCGTATCGGAGCTGATTTCAACTGCCAGTGTGAAGGCGGCGTCAAGCCCCGTTCACTGCGCTAGATTCTCGCAGCAAAATGAATTGCAAACACTCATATGAGGTGGTTTAAACGGCTAATTAATCATTCAGAGAGCTTGAAATTTTATTTTTGAATGTAAAAAAAATGACCGAGGTCCGGACCTCGGTGACACGGCTACGGCCATTGCTGCGTTCCAGTCCAAAATTGTCATGCCCTTCACTCGCTAACTTCCCTTCGTCTCGTTCACTCGGATGTACGTCATTGCGAGTGCCCACTACTGGCGGAAAATGCAATGGGCTGAACTGGAACGTCCTAAGCCCTTGATCACTTGGAATCAGCTGTGGAGTTGATTTATTATTTGAATTTTTTCCCCTTTAATAATTTGTTTAATGCAGCATCCAAATGTTTATAGGTGTGTTTGGGTTGTTTTAAATTTAAAACATTATAATTAATATATCATAGAGTTGTCTGTGTGGTGGTGATTAGACGAGATATGTGGTGACCCCACAATCGTACTGCATTGTGGGACATATAGGTGCCTGAAGTGTACATTTGAAGCAGACTCGCTCCCTCGGTCCAAATCGAGGGAACGAGGGTCTGTCCATATAAACTTCCCTCGTCCACTTCACGAAGTGGAACGCACTTCAAAATGGCGGCAGGGATTCCCCCAAGCAGGGGCGTGTCTAGAGGGGGGGCACGGGGTGGCACCGGCCCCCCCTGGAATATGATTGGCCCCCCCTAGTGCCCCCCCTCCAATCTGATTGGGCTAGATTTACTGTCAACCTGAAAATGCCCACCGCACCATTGGACCAGAGTGCTCTCAATCACTGTTTGATTTGATTCTTTGTTTGATTCTTCGCGCGAACGTGAAGAAGAAGCGAGCACAGTTGCGCATTTTTAAAACAGGAGGAAAGAGACACCACGACACCCACCGCATCATTGGATCAGAGCGCTGCTTGATTTGAGACTCGCGCGAAGAGGAAGCAAGCACAGTTGCGCGTTTTTAAAACGGGAGGAGAGAGACACCACAACACGTCAGTGTTTACGTATGTACACACTAAATTATATATTTATATATGACCTGGGAGTGCTCAGTGTAGAGTCACGGAGAGCCAAGTCCCTGGACATGGATGAGTTTATCAAACTATTTGGTCGCCAGCAAAAAAAATAAAAATTTGTGTTGAAAATAAAGTAATGTAAAAAGTAAAGTAAATAAAATAAAATAATGTTAAATTACTAAATAATGTATGTGTGATTTTTTATTTTTATTTATTGGAACAGAACTGTGTTGTCTAATCCATGCAAAATACAAAAAAAATAATACCATCTATATTAGAGCACATGGCATTGCACAAGATTTTGGAAATCGTGCTTAATATTTTCTAAACCAGTATTTATTTTCAGTTGAATTTTCTGATTGGCCCCCCCTGACTGGTTCTTGGTCCCCCCTGTGCCCCCCCATTTATAAAATCCTGGAATCGCCCCTGCCCCCAAGGGGAAGTGCTTAAGGAAGTTCGCAAGTGCGTGTCTAAAAGTGGACTGGAACGCAGCACATGTATCACCGGCTGTTCGACATAGCGACGTACCACTGCTCGGTTCCCACGCCGTATCGACTCAAATGCATAAGCAATGGGACACACGGGCTCAACAGGTCTTTCAAGTTCGTCTTCCTCCATTTCAAATCAATTGCGTATTCAGTCCGGTCCAGTAACGCTTCACTCTCTTCACTCACCAGCGGAACCAGCCAACCCCGTTACGTAGGCTGTGACGTCACTCCAAAATGGCGACTCGCTAGCTAGAAATTACGAAAATAATTTTGTCATATCTGTGGTTTTAACAACTTTTTAAAATAAAATTTTTTGGCAAGGTGATTTTTCTAATATATGTAGCTACTACCAGTGCCAAAACATGGACGTTTCATTTCCCCTTTAACGTTAGCAGTCAGTGCAGTGCACATGGTAGGCTAACAATTCCTGTTAAATATATATATATATATATATATATATAAAAAATATAAAATGTCATTATGAATGATATAAAGCAAACATTACTGTTTAATTGTGTGCATTATTGCACCTCATTCTATTATGCTTTTATATTATATTATATTATATTATATTATATTATATTATATTATATTATATTATATTTATCAAATAGTTGATAAATAAGGAATAAAGGGGGAGAACTCCTTGGCTGCCATGCTTTCAGTTTTAAATGTTTATAATTTTTTCCGGTATAAGATTCTTTGTTTAGTCTAATAAATGTAATTTATTCAAAGTGACATTGAATTTGGGAAAAACATGTCTGGATTATTTTGATACTTTTTTTATTTAGCTATTCTGTTTACTGAAGAAAAGTTTGCACTTTCAAATGTGTAGTGTGTGTTGGCTATTCTACATATGTTTACAAAGTCAGCAAAGCTGTGAAGATTTTACTTTCTCTTTTTAGTGTTCTTAAGTTTTATACTGTGATGCTGCTATTGTGTTATTGGTATTGAGTTATATGTTTGGTAATAAAAAGTTAAACTGGCAAAAACAAACTTTTTTTTTTCTCGGGGTCGGGGTGGGGGGCATCATAAAGGAATTATGCTTAGGGCACCAAAATGGCTAGCAGCGACACTGGCTACACAACAAATTACCAACAACTGATTGCGCAACACATTCGCGCGCGCTCTCTTTCTGACGCACTTCAAGCACTCGCTGGGCGGTGGGAGATTGATGCGCCGAACCGGAGTCGGGGGACTTAGTTAAGTTTTTGTGCAGTTTTTTGCTTTATTTGGTAGTTTTTCTAATTAATGGTTTTAAAACAGTATTAGTAATAAAAACATTTTTTATATTTTTTTTAAATCAGTCGTTCAATCATTTTGGCGCCCCTATATGAGTGGCGCCCTTAGCATTTGCCTATTCCGCCTATGCCGCGGGCCGGCCCTGCTCATCAAGACTTCATTTACTAGATCAAAAATAGAGTAAAAACAGTAACACTCTGAAATATTACAATTAAAAATAACTTATAAATACAATGTAAACTGTAATTTATTCCTGTGATTAAAGCTGAATTTTCAGCATCATTACTCCAGTCTTCAGTGTCACATGATCCTTCAGAAATCATTCTAATATGATGATTTGATGCTTAAGAAACATTTATGATTATTATCAATCTTAAAAACAGTTGTGCTGTTTAAAATTTGTGTGAAAATGGTGACATGTTTTTTCAGAAAACTTTGAGGAACAAAGTTCAATTAATTTTTTTTGTGTGTGCATTTATTAAATGTATTAAAGCATTTATTTAAAGAGGGTTATCTAACCGGGTTATCTAACCCTAACCCCTTCATTAAATAGAAAACTTTTGTAACATTATTAATGTCTTAACTGTCACTTTTAATCAGTTAAATGGAACCTTAGGGTGTTCACATATCGCGTCTAATAACGCGTGGAAGGCGCGGCCGCTCATACTCTCTGCTTCTTTCTAGCCTTGTTTATACTTTCGCCTTTCGCGACTCTCCGCAGAATGTGCGCACACCTCCCCAAACGGACGATGTGTTTATACTCGACGAGCTCACCGTTGTGCTATTCTGTGAATTTACATTTACATTTATTCATTTAGCTGACGCTTTTATCCAAAGCGACTTACAATTGCTATATATGTCAGAGGTCGCACGCCTCTGGAGCAACTAGGGGTTAAGTGTCTTGCTCAGGGACACATTGGTGTCTCACAGTGGATTCGAACTCGGGTCTCTCACACCAAAGGCATGTGTCTTATCCATTGCGCCACCACCCCTGGTAATTTATTGGATATTAACATCCAATAGTGTAAATCGCGGCAGCAGCTTCAGGTTGGTAGTCCAAGACATTGTTGTTTATCTTTACTTCCGGGGTTCTTCCCACCGGAGCCTCACTTTCGATTTCAAAATGGCGGGCTGCGTGAAATCAGCGTATTGCCACAAATGCGACTTGTGACTGATTTTGTAATCCAGGGTCACATTTTTACTAGTGGAAATCTAATTCCTTATCTCAAAACTAGCCATTGTTACTAGTAAAAATCCAATTTCTGATATCAATAATTTTAACTATGGAAATTGAATTGTAGATATCAAGAATTCATATCCTAGGAATGAATAGAAGTCAAAACGGCTTGCTATAGGCCATGACTTCCTATTGTGTGGCCATGGCATAAAGATGTCGTTACCATGACAATACAATCTCATGGCCATGACATATCCTGTTCATTAATAGGCATGACAAAACTAAGGCCTGTCCCAACTTGTGGTCTTGGCCACTTTAGAGCGCATGCATCCAGCAGGAAGTCAGTGTGCAACACTGAAGACTGTCGCAGAAGCTCAGTGCCCTTAATGCACACTAAATCCACACTGACTCTAATAACGCTTCAGAGCAGTATTTGAGGCTAAGCGTATCTCATCGCTTAGATCGCATCACGTTCAGGAACTGTGGTCTGAAATCGCAAAATGTCGAGAAAAACGTTCCAGGTCCAATATATTGTGCTGTTATTTTCAATTCAAAACGCTTATTCTCCTTATATATATCTCAGTGGGGATTTCTTTAAGACTGCAAGGGAAGCTCGGCTTCCCCTATAATGTAAAAAAATTAAAGGTAAAATATGTACTATTCTGTTAACATTATATTGACTAAAAATGCGTTAGAACACGTTCATCTCAAAGACGAGTTCGTTCAGAATCAGTTACATATAGCAGGTCGGCTGACTTGATTTCCTTCTCATACATTCCTGTAGCGTCACAGTGCACTTCCCTGTTGAAGCCCAGCGTCCATTGATTTCAATGGGGCTGCTTTGAACAGTTTTTTTCAGTGCTTCGAAACTAGACGGTCATTGGATAAATGCTGCGATTATGTCCGTCCACGGACTCTCAGCGTCTCTGGGGGTGAATGAGGAGTGGGCTGGCCCGGACTCCGGGCTTCTGCGTGATGATTGGAGGGTCTGTCGAAAGGCTGCATCTCCTTTTGATTGATAGCGATTTCATACAATAAAAAGTCGCTGCCGCTGAAGCTGTTCGAGCTCAGTCCCATCGCGGATTAGTTCAAGTGTAGTCGAAAGACAAACTGCTGCAACCTATGTCTTGGTATTTGCTTGTCGAAATTGCTAGCCAATTTTCATAATACATTTCACACAATTATACATTTATACCTTTATTATATTATTACTTATTATATTTTTTATATTATTATTAGTAATTGTTGATCTATGTAATTGTATATGTTCTCTAATTGACTGTGATCATGAAGTGGGTGGAGTTACATACACAGGTGTGCAATCATTAATAAAATGGCCGCTGCTCTCCTGTGCGGGTGTGCAGGTTAAACGCCAGATAATGTCTGAGTTGTAAGTTCTTTAATCCTTCGTCATGTATTACCGGTTACCTAGCTCTAATTGAGATGGCAGCGCCAACAGGTTATGGGCCCAGTAAAGAGTATGGGAACCGATGGAATCGTTTATGTTTCAACGGAGAGGAAAAGAATTACGGACTGTGGGAAACGAAGTTCCGGGCACATTTGCGTCTTCTGGGTTTGAAATCCACCATATTGGGTGAAGCCTCTGCCGTGGATGATGAGGGAGAGGAGGTGGAAGACGACAGTAAAAATTAAGAGGCATATGCAGTTCTGATCCAATTATTAGATGACAAGAGTATGTCACTTGTGATGAGAGAGGCTGCTGATGATGGCAAGAAGGCGTTACAGATTTTGAGAGATCACTACGCTGGTAAGGGGAAGCCACGTGTGATAAGTTTGTATACGGAGTTGACATCTCTTCAGAAAGGTGTAAATGAAACCGTTACGGATTATATTATTCGTGCGGAGACCGCAATCACAGCATTGCGGAATGCGGGAGAGACTTTGAGCGATGATTTATTGACTGCCATGATTCTAAAGGGTTTACCCGATACTTTCAAACCATTCTCCATTTTCATTACGCAGAGTGATCAAAAACTAGCATTTGCCGACTTTAAAGCAAAACTGAGGAGCTATGAAAGCACAGAGAAGTTTGGCACTGCTGGTTCGGTAGAGGACAGCGTAATGAAAATTAAAGGAAGAGACAATTGGAGTATGAGACTCACCTGTTACAATTGTGGACAGAAAGGTCACAAATCCGCGGAGTGCACGGTGGTTGCTGAGGAGCGCGGGGAACGGAGACAATGGTGTAGTTTCTGTAAAAGCACCTCACATAAAGACGTGCACTGTCGTCGAAGAAAGCGGGATAAAGTGAAGCAAATGATGGATGAAGAGGAGGATCACACATTTGCGTTTATGGTGGAGCAGGTGAATAAAGTGCCGATTGGTGGAGTGGAAATGAAAGGTCTCATGGTGGATTCTGGAGCTACTAAACACATCGTTACGGACATTGGGAAGTTCGTGGATTTCGACTCAAGTTTCAAGCCTCAGAGTCACATTCTGGAGATGGCTGATGGAGAACGGGCCAGTGGTATCGCGTTTAAGAAAGGTACCGCAAAATTACGTTTGAGAAATAACAATGGCCGCATTGTGGACATGATGTTGACAGAGGCACTTTATGTGCCATCATTTTCTCAAGACATCTTTTCCGTCAAAGCGGCAATTTCAAACGGAGCGACAGTAATCTTCAAAGAGGGACAGAACCGACTCATTCACAAAAATGGTACAACTTTTGATATTCATATGTATGTATTAGAAAATAATTATTAAAATAATTAAAAATATATATTATTAGTAGTAGTAGTATTATACTTTATTATATTATTATTTATACCTTTTGTTATATTATTACATTTATACAATTATATTTAACTCTGCACTGGTCAAGTCACTGGAAAAGACTCCTATTGGTACGACAGGGTCACAGAGCATTTTCTTGAAAATGAACGTAGAATTTACGTATAAATAAATGGAACATTTTTATGATGTAGGCCGAAAATGAGCTTCCCCTCTTTGAAAGACCAGCAGCCGCCACTGATATACATATACATATATATATATATACACTATATATACACTAATGAGTTTGTATGGGTATTTAACAGCAAAATATATTTCCTAGAAAAAAAAATACAAAAGTGCGTCTAAAAAAACATTCCAAAAGTTCACAAAGCAAAAAACTCCAGAGAATAAATTCCAGAGAATGGTTTGAATATTCACGATCACTGTAACTTCTCTTTTATATTACAGTTAATGTAAAAAAATAATAAAAATGAAACAAATAGGGGGTGGGTTGCTGTGGAGATAATTGTTCCCGGGGCCTTTGCCAGTGATAATCCGCCCCTGCTGCTAATAATGAGATTTGGTGAAAATTTCCACTTTTGTTGTTCTGGTAAGAAAGCATATCTTAAAATCATAAATGTGATCATGTTTTATCAGTGTAGTGATTGTTGTCAGTGTGACTTACTGAACTGATCTGGATTCTTTAACCACCGGCAGCAGCTTCTGAAGAACTTCATCTGCTGTATTTTGGGCTCCAATAAACTGTTTTAGATCAAAAACCTCCATCTTCTGCTCTGATGTCAGCAACACATAAACCAGGGCTGACCACTGTGAGGAGGAGAGTTGGGTTCCTCCTATTTTTCCAGATCTCAGATAATCCTGGATATCCTGCATCAGAGAATCATCACCTAGTTCATTCAGACAGTGGAACAGATTGATGGATCTCTCTGGAGAGCGATTCTTCCTGATCTTCTGTCTGATGTACTCAACTGTTTCCTCTTTGTTGTAGGAGCAGCTTCCAGTCTGTGTCAGTAGTTCTCGTAAGAGAGTCTGATTGGACTCCAATGAGAGACCCAGAAGAAAACGCAGGAAAAGGTCCAGATGTCCATTCTTACTCTGTAAAGCCTCAGCCACAGCTGTGTGATGCAGCTCAGCTAAAGCACTTTTCTTCCAGTTCACAACCTTAGACGACAGACTTTGTTTGGTTTTGCCAAACACATTTATGTTCTTCTTTGTAAAAGAGAGGTGTGCATATAGAGCTGCTAGATGTTCCTGGATGCTCAGATGAACAAAGCAGAAGACTTTCCCCATATACAAGCCCAACTCCTCTCTGAAGATCTGAGTGCACAATCCTGAGTAAACTGATGCTTCTGTCACATCAATGCCACACTCTCTCAGGTCTTCCTCATAGAAGATCAGGTTGCCTTTCACAAGCTGCTGGAAAGACAGTTTCCCCAGTTTGAGAATCATGTCTTCATCTTTCACTCTCTTCTCATAGTCCTTCTCATGTTTGATGTTGGTCTGAATGATCAGGAAGTGTGTGTACATTTGAGTGAGAGTCTTGGGAATCTTTCCTCTCTCTGCTTTCCTCAACATCTCCTCTAGAACAGTGGCTGAGATCCAGCAGAACACTGGGATGTAGCACATGATGTGGAGGCTCCTCGAGGACTTCAGGTGTGAGATGACTGTATCGGCCAGACTCTGATCACTGATTCTCTTCCTGAAGTATTCCTCCTTCTGTGGGTCATTGAAGCCTCGTACCTCTGTCACTCGATGGACACACTCAGAGGGGACGAGATCCACTGCTGCTGGTCTGGAGGTGATCCAGATGAGAGCCGAGGGAAGCAGATTCCCCACAATGAGGTTCATCAGCAGCTCGTCCACTGAGGCTGATTCAGATATATCACACAGTTTCACATTAAAGTCCAGAGACAGGCGACACTCATCCAGACCATCAAAGATGAACAACACTTTACATTCATCACTGGATATTTCCATTTCTTTTGTTTCAGGAAAAAAGACATGAAGAAGATCTGAAAGACTGAGTGTTTTGTCCTTCATCAAGTTGAGCTCTCTGAAAGCAAGTGGAAATATAATCTGTATGTCCTGATTGTTTTTCCCGTCAGCCCAGTCCAGGATGAACTTCTGCACAGAGACTGTTTTTCCAATGCCAGCGACTCCCTTTGTCAGCACAGTTCTGATGGGTTTGTCTTGTCCAGGTAAAGGTCTAAAGATGTCAGTGCATTTGATTGGTGTGTCCTCTGTTGCTGCTCTCCTGGATTGTGTCTCAATCTGTCTCACCTCATGCTCTTTATTGATCTCTCCACTTTCACTCTCTGTGATGTAGAGCTCTGTGTAGATCTCATTCAGGAGTGTTGGGTTTCCCTGCTTTGCTATTCCTTCATACAGACACTGAAACTTCTTCATCAGACTTAATTTGAATCTGCTTTGGACCAGTCGAGAGTCATGACTGAAAGAATAAAATAATAGAAAAAAATTACAAAAAATTTAAGAAAATGTGGTTGTAAAATAAATTAACACTGGCCAGTCAAAGAAATTACACTATATTACACAAGCAACAGTGGTGTTTTCGTAATATCAGCTTGGCTGTTATTTGGTCATTAGAGCTGAAGCCATTAGAGCTGCATCCATGAGCATTGATATCGATTTCATGATTCGATTCCGTTTTGAGTTTGACTATGAATTCATTTTGGAAATATTTTAGGTACATGGTAACACTTGTTTCATTTGTTAACATTAGTTAACTATTAATAATGAACAAACAACAAACAATACGTTTATTTTAGTTAATTTCAGCATTGACTAATTTATTTTTAAGAACAAATGTTGAAAAAAAGGAAACTATCTTTTGGTACATGTAAACAATCCAAAACTGCTAAGGAGCTGAGTGCAGGAATAACTTCTGTGACACGCCAATCCTTGCAGCTTGTATCTTATTTTGTATTGTACGGGTTTGCACGGTCAACACAATATGTGCTCCAGCACTCACCCCCATTCTTCCATACTAACACATACACACAACAGGTGTCTTAACCCTTAACACTCCCCTTCTAGCATTGGTCACATGAATTTCACATTACTGTGCTCCTACAGGATATTACCAGAATTGAAAAGGTATTAACTAAAGTTTCAAATTCAAGTTATATTTACTTTCTGTAAGATTGAAAATAATCAAAAGATATTTGAAAATGAAAATTGCTTTACCTGTTACAAAGTTTTGACCCCAATTTATTTAAAATAAATGTAATGTTTAATATAATATTTAAACATTTAAATAATGTTTGTTCAATAAATATTCTGTCATAAAAATTTTCATTTTAAAAATACAGAAACAGAATTATTTTAAAAACTAAAAGATTCTTGAGACCTTTGTCTCAAAATATATTTAATAATTGTAGCAATTCTCAATTGCTACATAAATATAAAACATTTTTTTTAAAAACACATCAAATATTAGATCAAATTAGCACAGAATCAACTTTGCCGCGATCAAGTCAAGGATCAGCCAAATTTCCACATCCATCATCAAAAGCGTTAATGAAAAAAAGTGCTGAGATGAATTTGTGCCATCTAGTGGTTTAAAAGAGAATAAAGTCAAATGCACCTTTTAGCCCGGTGTGACTTTAGACCTGTTGTAACCTATATAATTTAGATTTATTCTGTATAATATTAAATTAAATGTCTAATACTTCCATTTAAGTTGAGGCAGCTCAGAGAGTGAGGGAGAGCCCACTGAAAATCAGCTAAATCAGATGGTTAAACTGGCTGACAGTAAAGGAATATGCTAGAGTGTGATAAGAAAGACAGACTGAGACATTAAATTATTTAATTGGAAGAC
The DNA here is from genome assembly GCA_021554675.1 of Leuciscus idus. Lineage (NCBI taxonomy): Eukaryota > Metazoa > Chordata > Actinopteri > Cypriniformes > Leuciscidae > Leuciscus > Leuciscus idus. Next base: position 38,272,831 of record CM038628.1, on the reverse strand, counting down.
TAACACCATGAATTGATTTAGCACTAAAGCCTAATTGTAATCTAATTGCCCATGATTACGAAAGGGTTGTTATTAATTCTCTATATAAAGATGATAATGCCTCAGAGTCAAAACTCCTTATAGTGCCTTTTTTGGTTTGGGCCTCTTCCCCTCAAAATGTCTGTGCACGGCCCTGGGTGGGTGGTAATATACTAGAAATTAACAGTTTTCTACCATCTTGCAGATAACGTTCTCTTTCATAGGTTCACTCAACGCTGCGTAGCTTTAAGACGCAGTGGGAACGCCCTCTGGGTGTGCCGATTGTCTGAAGCCCTTATAGAATCACGCTCTTACGTCGTCACATTATACAGGCGCGTGTGCCATCTGCTCCTCAGATTTCTCTGCCTTCACGAAGCGGCCATTTCATGCCCTTCGCTTTCGGTTTTTCTGAGCCCGAAAATTTGGATTTACAACTTCGTCGTCTTCTGCACTTCAGCGACTGGAATAAGTGGAACTCTGTTCTCCTTACGGTGAAGTGCAATGGAATATCGTCGTTGCTCTCCGTCATGTGCTCGCTTCATTGCGAGCGACGACCCTCACAGTAAGTGTGTTAAGTGTTTGGGTTTTCCGCATGCGCGTGAGGCTGTTTTAGGATCGTCTAAATGTAAATTCTGTGCCAATCTGCTTCTCAAAACCCTCCTCTCTAGGATCCGCGACCTGGGGTTCGGATGTAGAGTTCGAGGATTTGGAGCATGAGCAGGGTTATTTCGCCATTCCAGCGGTCGAGGACACATTAGCTAATCACCTCGCTCTGTCGTCTGCGCCGTCATGGAAGTCGCGTCCCCTCCTTCCTTCTAAAGCGTGTAGGACTACTTCCTCCCTTATCGGGAAATCCTACATGGCAGCTGGTCAGGCAGGCATGGCCCTACCCACTATGGCCATTCTTCAGGCCTACCAGGGCAAAGCAGAATAGGGAACGAGACGCTGCATTCGCTGCCAAGCTCCTCGCGCTGCCGACAAGCTTCTTTTTCGGCAGAGAAATCTAAGGAGCATATGGCGCGCGTGCCTGTATAATGTGACGAGGTAAGAGCGTCGGGGCGGCGCCCGTGCCATCAGCCAATAAATTGGCGTGATTCTATAAGGGCTTCAGACAATCGGCACACCCAGAGGGCGTTCCCACTGCGTCTTAAAGCTTCGCAGCGTCTCGTTCCCTATTCAGAGAACATAGGTTACATCAGTAACCAGAGACGTTTCTTTAGTTTTTTATTCGGCAGTCCTGCAGCCTGAACCCCAGTAGGAAATCCACCCTTACAGATTCCAACATAATAATAATAATCTTTTTTTTTTTATTGTATACAAACATTTAAATTGCACATAAAACAGGTTTAATGAACCCACACATATAAATTAAACTTCCTGAAAAAGTTACCACAGGACAGATAACATATTAAGTCAGGTTAAAATACAGCTATATTAGCCTGGATGCCAGCTGATTTTAGCCCCGCCCACAAATATTTTAGGTCGGAAAGTTCGGTCTGGACTTGATCCTTTGTGGAGCTATTATGCTCGAACCAAAGCTGTTCGGACCAATCAAATTGTCAGGACGGGGTTTATACGATGATGGACAGATGATCAACAGTAACGTAATCATTAATGTCACCAAAGAGCGCTTGGGTTTGAATTCCTTTACAACAAAGATGACTGCCACTGGAGAATTGAGATTTCACAAGTTCACACTTACAAATAAGTCAGATAGAATAAATGCATATTTGGTGTGCTGTCCGAGGAGAGGGCTCCGGGCTCGATATTCGTCCCGAACCCAAAGAACCCTGCATCAACTAGTTCAGACATTCACTAGCTCAGCATTGGATCAGCGATTTTTTTGTCACGATCAATTCTACTTGTTGATTAAAGTTAAAATAGTGCATTATTCACTTCAGTTAACATGAAAGAATAAAAGAGCACAGACAAGTGGGAAAATAGCATAAGCCAATCAGTCTTGACCGGTTGTTGATTTTTTATCAACTAGCTTGTCAAATGTGCTAGAAATCCATCCATCCATCCATCCATCCATCTATAAATGTTGTACCTGAGATCAGTTGATGTGTGTCTTTCCTTAAATTGTACTATGTCGTCCATAGACTGGTCACTCTTCATGGACACACAGCTGGACTCCAGTGGTTTTGATCTTTGCCTACGGAAACAACATTAATAGAACAGTGACAAGAATTTTAGAGAATAATTTTTCATTTTACATGTAAATAAACCTCAAGTAGAGTATCTATCTATCTATCTATCTATCTATCTATCTATCTATCTATCTATCTATCTATCTATCTATCTATCTATCTATCTATCTATCTATCTATCTATCTATCTATCTATCTATCTATCTAAATGAATATCTTCATTCACTGTGATCTATACCTGCACTGGATGGCCAATTTCACATATATTTTGTGTATTTTCAAAATACAAAATACTGTATTTGTATTTAAATAAATTTTTTCACACAGTATTTTGTATTTGTATTTTAAATACATTTCCATGTATTTATGCCCATCTCTGGCTACAACTATATATAATATAGTGCAAATATTTTAGCAAAATCATCCTCTCTAGTTTTCTTTTGTCTGGCTTACTAATAAACTATGATCACTGGATAACTTTCTTGATGTCAATGTAACATTACATTGTTCATAAGCTGACATCTTTCCATGGTTTAAGTAAGGAATAATTGACGACGGGCCGTTGAATTATTTGAAAAATAATGCACACCTGAGGTGGTAATGCGGCCACAACGCAAAGCGGAGTATCTAGATAGTTTCTATATATCTATCTATAAATGTTGTACCTGAGATCAGTTGATGTGTGTCTTTCCTTAAATTGTACTATGTTGTCCATAGAGTGGTCACTCTTCATGGACACACAGCTGGACTCCAGTGGGTTTGATCTCTCACTGTAGAATCGGCTTTAACAGAATAGAGACAAAAGAATAGAGATAATAAAATAGAGACAAGAATTAAAATGTTTTTTTTTACATGTAAATCATCCTTACATAAACCATCCAATCAACCATCCATCCAACCATCCAACCAACCATCCATCCATCCAACCAACCATCCAACCATCCATCCATCCATCCATCCATCCAACCAACCATCCATCCATCCATCCATCCATCCATCCATCCATCCATCCATCCATCCATCCATCCATCCATCCATCCATCCATCCATCCATCCATCCATCCATCCATCCATCCATCCATCCATCCATCCATCCATCCATCCATCCATCCATCCATCCATCCATCCATCCATCCATCCATCCATCCATCCATCCATCCATCCATCCATCCATCCATCCATCCATCCATCCATCCATCCATCCATCCATCCATCCATCCATCCATCCATCCATCCATCCATCCATCCATCCATCCATCCATCCATCCATCCAACCAACCATTCAACCAACCAACCAACCATCCATCCAACCAACCATCCAACCAACCGTCCGTCCGTCCGTCCGTCCGTCCGTCCGTCCGTCCGTCCGTCCGTCCGTCCGTCCGTCCGTCCGTCCGTCCGTCCGTCCGTCCGTCCGTCCGTCCGTCCGTCCGTCCGTCCGTCCGTCCGTCCGTCCGTCCGTCCGTCCGTCCGTCCGTCCGTCCGTCCGTCCGTCCGTCCGTCCGTCCGTCCGTCCGTCCATCCATCCATCCATCCATCCATCCATCCAACCAACCATCCAACCATCCAACCATCCAACCATCCAGTACCTGAGATCAGTTGATGTGTGTCTTTCCTTAAATTGTACTATGTTGTCCATAGAATGGTCACTCTTCATGGACACACAGCTGGACTCTGGTGGTTTTGATCTTTGCCTACGGAAACAACATTAATAGAACAGAGACAAGAATTTTAGACAAGAATTTTTAATTTTACATGTAAATAAACCTCACGTTGAGTATCTATCTATCTATCTATCTATCTATCTATCTATCTATCTATCTATCTATCTATCTATCTATCTATCTATAAATGTTGTACCTGAGATCAGTTGATGTGTGTTTCTCCTTAAATTGTACTATGTTGTCCATAGAATGGTCACTCTTCATGGACACACAGCTGGACAGTGGGTTTGATCTCTCACTGTAGAATCGGAATAGAGACAGAATAGAATAGAGACAAAAGAATAGAGGTAATACAGTTTTTTTTTATTCACTTTGGTACTATTTTCACAAGTAAGGTGTACATTTTCAAAACTCTTAGTACAAAAATCCAAACTGATCAGACTTGTAACACAGCTAGTCATTCTTTCAAAACCTGATCTCATGCTTTCATTACGGTTATACACATTTCAGTTCACATAATCATTGTTTCAAACACAAGATTATTGTAACATTTAATGAGAACGTATGTAATGAGAACATTTGGTTTAATCACAGAAACACAACAGTATGATCTTCTTTCAATTTAGTACTTTTAACAATCAGTTCATTCAACAGCAAACAATGCAAGATACATGTTTCAAATCACAGTTGTTGCTGAATTAATTACAGTAATACAGGCTATGCCACATTAGAAAATACATCTGCATAACCTAACTTATGTAATTGAATCCATAATGTTTGTAATAGTATCTATCCAGTGTGTTATTAAAAGGTGTGATGAAGCACAGCCATGAGGTTCTGTGCTAGAACAGAGTTTGCTGACAATACAGTAAATTATTTTGACTATTTGACTGAATATACTGTAGTGGACCTTTACAGATGAAGGTTGAGTTACAGTAATGTAACTACCATGTCTCTACCATGTTTACAGTATCACATGGCATACATACTGTAATGTAAAATGCTGTATTTGATGCCGCCTGTCTCCCTTCTACTGATCTATCTCTGATCAATCTGATGTTTTACAGTCATTGACTGTTTCCTCTCCCTTATACTCTATTCTGCTTTACAGTATTTGCACAAATGGCAAATTTACACACACACACACACACACACACACACACACACACACACACACACACACACACACACACACGCGCGTGTGCACACACTTTGCACATCATGGTGGTTATTATCTATAAATCACTTATGTAAAAAGAATTAATTTGGTTACCCATATCAGAAATTGCAAACAAGTTCTATAGAAACTGTATAATCAATATCTATATAAATCTATAGGTGTACCAAATGATTCATTGATTAACCATTACAGTAAGATCAGTTAGATTAAATCATAGACAAATGTATTAAACTGAACAAGAAGAGATGCAAATCAAAGGTTTGATAGTAAGAGCTTTATGAAAGGCAGTTACTGTGAATGAAACATTTATGAAGATGAAACACTTATTTTGTGTTGTGAAAAGGATACTTTGTGATTTTGTGTATTTATACTAACACAATTAAAAACATGATGAAATGTTTGAAAAAAGTGCACTTTTGATGATCTGTTGTGATATTAGCACTAAGAGTTTTGGAAATGTACACCTTACTTGTGAAAATAGTACCAAAGCGAATAAAAAAAACTGTAAAATAGAGACAAGAATTAAAATGTTTTTTTACATGTAAATCATCCTTACATAAACCATCCAGAATGGTCACTCTTCATGGACACACAGCTGGACTCTGGTGGGTTTGATCTTTGCCTACGGAAACAACATTAATAGAACAGAGACAAGAATTTTAGAGAAGAATTTTTCATTTTACATGTAAATAAACCTCACGTAGAGTATCTATCTATCTATCTATCTATCAAGAAAGAAAGAAAGAAAGAAAGAAAGAAATGTTGAACCTCAGATCAGTTGATGTGTGTCTGCCCTTAAATGTTGCTGGTTTGTCCATAGGCTGGTCACTCTTCAGGGAAACACAACTGGACTCTGGTGAGTTTGATCTCTCACTGTGAAATTTTTATAGAACACAGATAATAGAATAGAGACAAGAATTCATGCACTGTAAAAAAAAATTGCTGCGATTATTTATCACAACTTAAAATCCAACATTGTTTCAACTTTAAAAGTATGTGTTCATGCTAGGGCTGCACGATGTGTCGTTTAAGCATCGATATCGCGATGTACGAATCCACGATAGTCACATCGCAGGATATGCGATGTAGGCTGTCGTAGTTGATCCGTTATTAATTAACCGTACGGGCCAGCTGCTCCCCGGCCCTTGCCGAATGTGATTCGCGGATTAATTGCACAGCTTAACCATCATAGAGTGAAAGTTTATCATTTGCATGTGTTTTTAAGTCCTGTCAGTTTAACAGGGCGCATATAAGAACGAGCAGAGAGAGAGAGCGAGAGAGCCCCGGCAGCGCGCGCGCTCACCTTCACCGTCTTCAAACAACACGAGCGCTGTCTTACTCTCTCTCCCTCGCGCATATTAATCAAAATCAATTGACACGAGGGTTTCGAACAAAAAAACAAAACAAAAAAAAAAACCTATCCAGTGATGAAATGTTTTCTGTGTTGTCAAATCTCGTGCGATATCCTAAACTGCCGAGATATTTACACAACGCGTGCCATAGACTACACGTCCGATTCGCGAAAATGATTCCTTTGAACCGTTTAAACAACTGACCTGTCCAACACTGAACTCACGAGACGTCTGAACTGGTGTATAAAAAATCTGTAACACTTTACAATAATGTTCTATTTATTAAACTATTTAACTACATTAGTTAACATTTACTATTACTAAACTGCACTTCTACAACATTGTTAATTTCAACATTTAGGCTATAGCCATCATTGTTGAAATCAAAAGTTGTACAGTATTTGTTAACAAAGTTACCAAACAATGAACAGCTGTGTTTTTATAAACTAAGATAAACAAAGATGAATAAATAGGCCTATAGCAACAAAAGTATTGCTCATGGTAAGTTAATGTTAGTTAATATGTTAACAATTCAAACCATATCCTAAAGTTACAAACAAATAATTTACTCTAATTTAAATAATACTCTGATGTTTAAATCATTTAAAATGAGAATGTAAGTGTGCTCACCCCATTTTTGTTTGTAAGAAAAATTAGATTAGATTTCATATCGCAATAGGCTATATATCGCAGAAAAATAAAATATCGCAATGTAATTTTTTCCCAATATCGTGCAGCCCTAGTTCATGCTTGACTTAAAATATTAAGTTTAGTTAATTTTAGTTAAGTTGGATATTTAAGTTATCTCAACAAATTTTAAGTTGTTATAACTAAATAGCAGCCACATTTTTTACAGTTAGTTGATTACATGCACATAAACCTCACACGGAGAAAAGTTGAAAAAAGTTTTCATTGCACAAGGATAATGTTACCCAGTGTGCAGAGACGCTCTGGGTCCTAACTATATCTCAGCATAAGAATATGAGAAGGCCACTCAGAACACCTTAACCATTGCAAACAACCAGAACACCTTAACCATAGCAAACAACCAGAACTACTCCATTATGTGGCATACAATGCAACATTTTCTATAATATAATGATCATATGAAGACTTTGATGTAGCCTATACCTGCATCCTGAAGAAGAATCTCCATCGCTGAATGTTTCTTTTTCCTCCATGATTCGTTAAATCTTCATGGAGCTGCAGTCATTCTGACATACAAAAACAATTTAAAATATTTTACGGAACAGTGAACAGTATACCAAAACATTTATCTAAACAAAACATGACAAACAGTTTTGGACTACAAAAATCATCATACCAAACTTCAACTTCAAGACAAGTTATTTTTTATTTCTTTATTTTTAGATGGAAAAAACTGTATTATGAAGAAATATAAAAATAACATTGAAGTCTCAAATTGTCTTGCAATCCCTCTTTTGTTCCACTAAGTATGTTAGTGGTGAACACATTACTTTAAAGTGATTGAGACAGAAATGGTTAGGGCATGTAGGTCTGACGTGATATTAATGTTTTTAAAACTTCTCACAAGGGCATGTGATCAAACGATAATACTAGTGCTAATGTTTCTGCAACCCTGTAAAAATTGTTTTAAAAACGATGAATGTTTAGAACACTTTTCACAACCTTAAAACCCCTATGGGGTAGATTGTAACATCAGCTTAATTACATCAATTATATCAAAGCGTGAGACTTTTCAGACTTTTACACAACTTTACAGAAGTGAACACATACTTGTCGATTTTTGGTTATCCAAATAGGCCTATGTAAACTATAACCTACTTATTTTCTTTCCGGGTCTACAGTACGTTGAGGGTTTAGTATCGACAAACTAGTAAGTCTGATGAGTCAGAAATACTGTTTCAGACAAACTGACAAACAAAAGTATTACATTTCATTTCTAATTACAATTTAAACTGTAACTTACTTTAATATTTTTCCCCAAATTGTTTGCTGCTTAAAAAAGACTAAATGTATTGTATTTGTTTTAATTAAAATGCTTCAAATGCAATTCATAAATGCAAGATAAGGGCTGTTTATTTATTTTAAATTATTTATTTTTACCCAGCTCACCTGATGTTACCTTCACCCTGGCGAGGAAGGTTGTAAATCTCTTTGTACCTGACAATGTACAAATTACCTAAATTATATCGAAGTTTAAGACATGAAGCAAAAAAAATAAAAGATTACATTACAACACTCTAAATATGTTAATTTAAAATTTTGTCACAACTCTATGTCACAACAAAAAGCCAATTTCTTTAAGAACCTCATGTTTACTTTTTCTTTTAAATACTTCGAGAAAGCAATGGTTACCTAAGTTTATGAGGAAGTAACTCAAATGCAGTTCACCTGACTAATGCTCACTCACCTTAGTAGTTTACCACAGGATTCAAACATGTTAATGGTTTCCCATTGAGTGATTCCAACCACCGAAATTCCTGCATCGGCAACCAGATTTGTTTTTGAATATATACCATAATATGGAGCTTATAATATGACAAAATGATTTGAATTTGAATTGTGTAAATTTGAATTATTTGCAAGTGTAATATAACAAAATTGAATTTTAGGTGGTAGTTTAAATAGTTCTGAATTAGATTTTTTTTTAAACGAATATTGAACGTTTGAAATTTAACAAATTGAAATGTTTTTATGGCTGAATTTTATAGACATGTATTTTCAAACAACTAGTTTTTTTGTTCTGAATTCGTATAGTGCAAATATTCAGTTTAAAAAAAATACAGATTCAAGTTTTCAAGATGAAGAAATTCGGAACTTCAAATTCAGTTTTCTAAAATTCAAGTTCAAAAATTCAGATCTTACAGAAAGTAGGTCACAGGTCATCCACAGGGAAGAGTAAAGGATCTCAGATAAGTCGAACAGAGCATTTTGGCTGCACTGCAGTAGTTTTCTGCCGCAAACGCGGTGGTGGTTCAAGAGAATCCGTGTATCTTTCGTTCAGTCGTTTTTTTATTTAATATTAAGAGTAGAAAAATGAGAAAACAGCTTGAGTATTAGATTTCTTCTAATATTCTAGTAATAATAGTCCGCTGCAGCAGTTGCACGGAGCTTACAAAACGCGTGTATTGCAACTATAGGCTACATTTAATTTTCTCATCAAACAACTAGACTAACGAATGGCTCGGCACAACAGAAGAGCTTAGACAGGGCTTTCTCTCTGTGTAGACCAGCAGTTGGTCTGAATTTGCTATAACCTATAGCCTATTTTCTCGACTGTATAGACTGTCGAGTCCAAAAATACACGTAGGCCTATAGGCTAAATCAGCGTCTTCACAGCAAGGGAAATGTTTGGAGTAGGACTGTGTGTGGCACAGCTTGCCCTTCATATTGTACAACAGACCAATTAAATTATGCAGAATAACTTTTTATATGTTTGGTTGACTGTGTTTCATTTTGATAATGAACAGTCTGCGACATGAAGCAACGCCAGAACTGATATCCTACTATGTTGTGTGAGAGCGCGATGCGCGAGCGCCATCACTTGGATTTGTTCCACTGCTGGGAAATAACTTAATACTCTGTTATTTAGTAATACAGATAATATGACATCATCCGAAACAGTAAAATGTATATTTTTATTTGTGTACATTAAAAATGACTACAAAATATCATGCCATTGAAAAATAAATAAAACAACATGATGCGCTGCTTTAGCGCGTCTCGGTCTCTTTAGATCTTTCTGGCGCTCACCAAAAATGAACCAAAATACAGAGAATAGCCTTCTTGGCGCACCTACTTTTGAAAGTCAACATTTAGATTATTTAACGTTAAATGCATTATATATGCCTGAGTCTCTTTGGAATAAATCACAGCGTGTTTCATGATAAAACGTGACTTAGCCTATACAGTCGAGAAAATAGGCTATAGGTTATAGCAAATTCAGACCAACTTCTGGTCTACACAGAGAGAAAGCCCTGTCTAAGCTCTTCTGTTGTGCCGAGCCATTCGTTAGTCTAGTTGTTTGATGAGAAAATTAAATGTAGCCTATAGTTGCAATACACGCGTTTTGTAAGCTCTGTGCAACTGCTGCAGCGGACTATTATTACTAGAATATTAGAAGAAATCTAATACTCAAGCTGTTTTCTCATTTTTCTACTCTTAATATTAAATAAAAAAACGACTGAACGAAACATACAAGGATTCTCTTGAACCACCACCGCGTTTGCGGCAGAAAACTACTGCAGTGCAGCCCAAATGCTCTGTTCGACTTATCTGAGATCCTTTACTCTTCCCTGTGGATGACCTGTAACCTACTTTCTGTAAGATCTGAATTTTTGAACTTGAATTTTAGAAAACTGAATTTGAAGTTCCGAATTTCTTCATCTTGAAAACTTGAATCTGTATTTTTTTAAACTGAATATTTGCACTATACGAATTCAGAACAAAAAAAACTAGCTGTTTGAAAATACATGTCTATAAAATTCAGCCATAAAAACATTTCAATTTGTTAAATTTCAAACGTTCAATATTCGTTTAAAAAAATCTAATTCAGAACTATTTAAACTACCACCTAAAATTCAATTTTGTTATATTACACTTGCAAATAATTCAAATTTACACAATTCAAATTCAAATCATTTTGTCATATTATAAGCTCCATACTATTAAAGACTTTTTTTCCGATTTAAAGAATCTTGTTACGTCCTGGTGTAAAATGGCACACAGCAAAACACTGAAAATTCTTTCACTTCTGCTAGCAAAAGTTGCCAAACCCGTTTGAAGAAAAATATCCAGCACTTCCTCCTGTTCTTAAACACTATGTTTATGAGAGAGAGAGAGAGACTAGTTACCTCACTAGTTTTGATTATCCTTAATCATAAAGTAATGTTGAAGTAGGCCTATGTTTTATACTTTATGTAGCAAGTATACTAATGTCAATGTAATAAAATTATACTTGTAAGTGTGATATATTTTAATATTGCTTGGGACTAAACTGGCCCACTTTTTAGTATATATAAGTATACGTTTAAGTGTACTATGAGTGTAACAGAAGTAAACTTTAAGTTCACAACAACGTTTCTCATTTGTACGGCATCTGTACTAAATGTGAACTCATAAGTATAGGCCTACTAGTAGTTTACTATTTTAATACTAGTAGTACATTTTTTTTAGTTTATGAAAGTACACTTTTAAGTCAATACATAGGCTACTCTCAGTAAAATACTAGTTTAATAGTTTTATACTGTATACTTGTAAGTTTTCTTTAAGTGAACATAACATCATGCTTATTTATTTAATTTTTTTGTCAAAGACTTTGTCTGGATTAAATTCATGATGATCAAAACACAGATGGAGTACGTTGAGTTAATCAACTCCCCCAATATGAGCGGTATTTTGTGCCATTTCCAAGGATACCCTGGTGAAGGAGACCACCACGCCTATGTTAACATGGGGCATTCGGTTTCATTGCATGAACAGACTTGTCAGCGCACTTTAGAAGACGTGTAAGAATCTTCTTCTCAACATTAGTGTATCATATTTTCTGTAGTGTGTTGTCATGAGTTCTAATCACAAATAACAACCGGTGTAGATTAAATTACAGTAGCTAGGCTATTTTTTTCAACAAGTTGCATTACTGATCTGCATATAGCCTAATTTTATAATGGATCTATTATTTTTTATATAAAAACACTTATCAGCTTATTTTACTCTGCTGATTATATTAAGATCTCTTTTCTCTACAACCAGCTCTGACGCCTCCGTATCCTTTTCCCTGGACATAAAGCAGCTATAGGGTCATGCTCATGAAGTTAATTAACTCATGAACTTGTAACATTTTCAACAGATTTATAAAATAAAAAAATAAAAAATAACTCTTTTGACTCTTCTTCTTTCAGAACAATTCTGTATGTAATACTGCATCTTCTTAGAATCATATAATTATTTAAATATATGTAGAGCTACTCTACTCAAACAGTAGAGCATTGGTGCTTGCAACGCCAAGGTCATGGGTTCGATTCCCAGGGAAAGCAAGAACTGATAAGAATGTAAATGTGTACCTTGAAATGCAATGTAAGTCGCTTTGGATAAAAGCGTCTGCCAAATGTGTAAATGTACATTATGCTCAGTAGGAGCATGAACTTGAATGTTGTGTATCTAATGTCTTGTATTGGACATGTAGAGAACAAAGTCCTGTGAAAAACACTGAGTGGCAACCACAAATTATATTACTGAAATAAGCAAAACATATGATATAGTGATAATGAATTATTACAAATATATACTGATATTCTCTATGGCTAATATTCACATAGGCCTTCATCACTAACCTCTTAATCATTTGTCACCTCACACGAATAGCATAACCCTCTCTAAAACAATAGGAAATGCTTTGTTTACTTTTTTGCTGACCTCTTTAACAAAATAAATATGACACAATGGTCTATCAGTTTTATAAATAAAATGTAATGGGTGTGGGCCTCTTTTTATTTAATATAAATTAAAATGTTGCCAGTTCTCTACATTTGACTGGTACCATGAATCTCTCATTAACATATTCTCTTTATTTGTTATTCATCACATCATGTGCTTTCATTATTGCCGTCTCTTAACCGTTAGGAACAGATTAAAAGGTCTTTAAATTAAGTGTCATTACTGTTACTGGTGTCATTGTTGTTAGGCCATATATACTGCCAAATGGATGCAATTAAAGTTAGACAAATCAAAAACTTAGCAGGATAACCAATATCCCGATCGCTGCACAAGAAAGGAGCGTGATTATATAAAGAGGAGATGTGAAAATTTCACAATGAAGGGTGATGGTGTGTTAAATTGGTCTTACTATAAAAAGATAATACAACTGTGACATTTATTTACTAATATAACATGATTATATTAGATGGAGAGCAGCATAGGTATGAAGGCCAAACTGGCCAAAGGGTAAGAAAAATGTATACATATACATTGCAAAACAAGTAACTGTTCTTCATTAACATGTAACTTAGTCTATAGTTTGTTCTTCCTTCCTTAGATTGAATGTTCAGAATGTGGAAGGTGGGACTGTGTGGTCAGATCTTCCACTGTTGGCAAATACAGCTGTCCTGCATGCATGCACATTTGCCTATTTTTTTTTTTTCTTCCTTTTGTTATTGTTGCTTTCATACCTGTTAGCTAATGAATATGTTTGTTGAACATTCCCCTGAATAAATGCTGTGGGTAATTCACTGGATCCATAAGCTATGGCTTATCAATTTTCACCACTCTTTAGGGACATTTATGGAGTGTACTGTATGGTTTATGCTTTAACTCATTCCTCAGCAACATTAAAATAAATAAATAAATGCTTGACATGTCTCTTTAACCACAGCAGTATTGTTGTTCAATTTAAATTAAGCCACAAATTGGCATCATAACAATAATCTGCGAATACACACGCACTGCAAAGATACAATGTCAATAGCATAATTTATTTAATCTATTTACAGTTGTCATCAGATACGAATTTCATTGAAACGAATGTAACAAAATAATGTGGGCGTGGTCTGTGTGTTGTGAAATTAAAACTTATTTTACTGTCTATGATTCTTCGCGAGGCAGACGACAACATTATGTGATCAAAAACAAACAACTTGTTAACACACTCCACAGCGCCACCCAGTGTATTTAATTATAACTGTGAGTTAGTGCTTGGGATTTATCATGGATTCACTGCATTTACAGCCAGCAAAGCAACGTAGTAAAATTCGAATAGTATTTTATTTTTCGAATAATAATTACAGATCGAATATTCGAAAATTCATTAAAACTAATGTCTTTATTTTTTAATTATTTCAACCCAGCCAACCTTGTTACCTTCACACAGCCAAGGAAGGTTGTAGCTCTCTATATACCTTTATAATGTAACATAATATAGAATTTAGACTGAAATTATAAGACATGAAGCCAAAAAAAAAAAAGAAAGAAAAAAGAAAAAAAGAAAAAAGAAACGTTACAACACTCCCTATCTACAATTTTGTATTTTTTCGGTTACCTTATGTTTTTTGTTTTTAGTACATTGGGGTGATTAAATTTAGACTAATGTTCCCCCAACCGATCTTTAAAATGTAATTTATATATAGACATATGTCCAACAAAAATTAGGTGAATGAGGAAGTAACTCAAATGCAGCTCACCTGACTAATGCTCACTCACCTTGATTAAAATGTTACTGTTGTTTCCAACATGTTCATGGTTTCCCATCGAGCGATTCCAACCACCGAAATTCCTGATCGTCAACCAGAGCAAAAATCTTGAATATATACTATTAAAGACTTTTTTTTCCGATTTAAAGAATCCTCTTACGTCCTGGTGTAAAATGGCACTCAGCAAACCTCTGAAAATTCTTTCACTTCTGCTAGCAAAAGTCGCCGAACCCGTTTGAAGAGATATCCAGCACATCCAGTTCTTAAACACTTTGTTTATGAGAGAGAGAGACTAGTTATACATCACTAGTTTTGATTATCGGAAAAACTGTAAGAACTGGAAGAGAGGGCAACTCTCTGAGAAAACAAAGGAAATTAACATTTGAACTCACTCTTGTGAAGGTAGCATCACCATTAGAGACGCAAGTCTCACCTCAGAATCATCCTAACATGTCTTTCCCTCTTCCCTCACTCTCTCTCTCTCTTTCATGCTGAGATCACCTGAAATTCACCCAAAAATCTATATGGTTTAATGTGAATAATTATCATACAGTATAATACATGTTTAGTATCATTTGAAATGTCTCAGTGCGACTGGTACAAATGTCTAATTCCCAAAGAGGTAATAAGTTATGAAGAGTTTTAGGGATAACTTGTACACAAAAGAGGGTGTCTTCCAGGCAAATGGCATTCTGTTTCCAAAAGGTGTAAACTCTGAATACAAATTCCCATTGTTAGCAGATGTTTCCATGTGAAAGAAGTTTCTGTCTATATAATGAAATGCAACAAGAGGCTCAGGGGGATTCTGTAGCTCAGATCAGACCATAATGTTGAAGGACCTCAAGGACTTCAGCATTATGTATTTCCTGATGTCAAGGTTCGCATCTTCTCTCTTTATTTCAGAGCATTTGATGTTTTGTATCTATTGTCTTTGAACTGATTATGAAATTGGCATGATACATTTACCTGACATCATAAATTGTAAACATTTCATTTTATTCTAACGGACTCTGACATTATTTTCATTAAAGAGTTAAAAAGAATAGTCAAACATTCGCTCACATTTAATGTTGCACAGATATCATTAAAACCTTTTCATTTATGGAGTCAGATGAAATAACGAGTTAATACATGTATGTATTTCATTTAATCAAATTACTTTGCCACGAGGAAAGACAGTAATGCGCAAAAAAACTTCACCGGTGACCGGATAGGATACCTACATTAGGCCGATTGTTAGTTGATGAAAATACAGTTTGAAATAGGGCCTATACACTCAGTAAACTAGTTTAGTAGATTTATACTGTATACTTGTTTAACCGGAATAAGTATGCTATGCCTTTAACTGGGCAGGTTAAATAAACTTATTTTATAAGGAATGATTTACAATTCTTATTTAAAAAAATAATTAAAATGCAGATTTTTTTTTTTTTTAAAGTAACATACCTTGAATCTTGAGTGACAAAATGAATCATATATTTCCACTCTCTCAGATTCTGATACTAAAAAGTTTGAAACAAACAAGCAGCATTCTCATAATAGTAGAATTAGGGGAAATATCTTAGCCAGTATGAGTGGACTTTGAATATTGTGTTAGACAATGTGAGGCCTTCAAGTCAAATAGGTTGAGAACCACTGACCTAGAGCCATTTTAATTCAGATGGATTTACTGAGTCTAGAGGATGGTAACTGTGAAGGGAAATATTTGTTCTTTGCTGTCCATCATTTTGTTTGTCACTTGTATCTCATCCACAGCAGAACATAGTCTTTGAAAGATATAAAGTCTGTTAACAAAGTATACATGCTTTCATTTAGATTTGGCACAGCAGGCTTTAGGTACAAGTGGGTTTCAGATGGTGATGGATTTATGATCTATAAAGTCAAAGCTACTCAGATGCTGAAGAAAATATTTGCTAAGCCCTTTTCTGCTGCTCTTCTCTAATGAGAATATCTGCAAGTGAAAAAAAAAAAAATCGTTTTGTGAGGAATTTTGTATGAATATAGTACCAGGTAAAACGGGACCTGAAACTTTTTTTTTTCTTTATTAAATCAAAAATAGTTGATATGACATTGTTCAGGGAGACACCATCGCTCGACCGCCCTGTCTCGGTGTCTACCACAAAGGGTATGAGAAACATTCACTAACACACTCATACACACACACACGTCTGCTGTCGTCTGTGTCTGTGGAAATCATCTCATCTTCTGCTCCTGCAGGTGTATTGATGAATGGTTTAAGGTCAACAGGTCGTGTCCAGAACATCCCACAGATTAACATTCAAACAGGTCAGCTGTCAATACAGACAGTCAATTGTGACATTACTGCATTATCTGCTTTAAAACAACTAGAAAAATAATTTGCATTATTAGTGAGAGATAATAATACAACACTCTGATACAAAGATGCAGATAGATCTTTAAAAGCCCCTTTTAAACATTCAGTATTTGACCTTTAACCCTTACCCACAATCCAGCATGACAGTCCTTTTTGTGCCACTTTGGGACTCATTCACTAATCATCCGTACACAACATTTCACACAAATTTGTGTGACTTGATGGTGCAGGCGGGCTCTCTTGACTCGGGCCATTAAGCAACCACCAATAACATAACATACAAACAAAAATAAAATGTCTGACAGACAACTGGTAATTAATGTGTAAACTGTCACTTCTGAAGAAAAAACAAAAGGTTTCCTTGTTTTAATTTGGATCAAGGACTAGATCATTATGGAAAGTCACACATGTTTGTTGATCACTATGGGTTTGTGTGTTGATTTCATTGAATGTGTCAGTAGTGGCTCCTTATTCACCATCAGATGATCCAGAGAAGGCCAGAATAACATCTAAAACCTGTAATTCAATTTCAGACAAATTATCCACTTTAGAACAACATCAACATGAAAGATTAGCACAATAATTATTATTGAGATAACAATAACCCTGTTAATGGTGTCAACTACAGATCTTTAAAAATCTTGTTCAGCCATTAAGGATTTGGGACCAAATCCACTATGGATGATAACCTTTACCCCTAATTCTGTACGACTATCATCTTTACATGTCATGTTTTTAATTATGACAAACAAATTAGTAATAAATACTAACCATTATTTTGTATTACAATGGATATGAATAGAATTATCTCAAAATATAAAATTTTGGAGAATTCTTTTTATGATTATACTATTTTAAATTTCTTTAAAATGTATTCCATCGTAATTTGTATCTAATCAGCAAAGGTTTAAAACTCAAGTATGTTTTCCATTATTTATTGCCATCACAACCCTAGTTGTATGGAATTTTTCCTGGTGAGCTCATCAACAATAATTACATACACTGATACAGAACAACACACATACATTATACAGAAATAGCCTACTTAATATACTGTAATTCAGTAACAACCAACCCAGATCTCTTCATAACTAATATAGAGCCACTGAAAGTGCAGAAAATATTAATATGCCTATCAGTCAAATTAACTAAGTAATCATTCAACTATTAAATTAATTAAAATATTATCTATATTAATTATTTTGAATAAATAATCATTTTAATTTATTAGTTTTAAACTTGTAGTATGGAAGATTTGGAACTAAATTTGCAAGTTTCTGGCAGAGGAACATTGTTTTCGTATTTATGTGAATTGGCCTTCAGCTCAGTTATTCAGTGCAGATGAAAATTATGATTCTAGGTGTATCGGTGTACATGGTTACAGAGCAAGTCACTAATAGCATCAAAACTTGCCCCTTCCAAAAAGGAAATTTGAATATCAATAAATAATGTCTTTTGAACAAGTAACTGACTTCCACTGTTGTTTTAACTAATTGGAAAAATGGCTTTTAAAATAAGTGACATCAGAAATGTTAGGCAACACTGACATTCGACAAAACTACTGCTAGATTTCTACCTGTTGAGGTAATGTCCATCTCTGGGTCAGTTTTAAAGGGTAAGTTCACCTAAAAATTCTGTCATCATTTACTCACCTTCATGTTGTTCCAAACCCGTAAGATCAAACGTGCTGCGTAACACATGAAAGAACCTTATTGGTTCTTGATGAAACCCAAACGTGCTGCGTTACACATGAGAATTAACTTAATTGGTTCTTTCAGAAGCTCAAATGTGCTGCGTAACATGAGAATGAACCTCATTGGTTCTTGTGGAAGCTCAAATATGTGTTACGCCTGCCTGTTTACCCCCTGCTGGCTCTGCTACACAGTGCCGACGTTAGTTGGGCAACAGGTGCATTCAATCCCTAATTAACTCACAATAGGTGTTAGTATAAAGACCTGTGACTTGGAGTGAGAGCTCTCTCACTTCTCTCCAATTCTTTTCATTTGTATATATTTTTCTCCTAAATATTTTCTTTCCCATATTTATTTTAAGAGCCAGAGATTGTTTATTTAGTAACCACACGTGCGTGTTTTTATCCCCTAGACGTTGGTTTTCTTTTGATTTTTTAATAATATTTTACTTGGTTTGGCAATAAATTGATTTATTGTTAAAGCATTTGTTGTTTGCCTCTTTTATGTTGAGGTATGTGTGCCAGCCGTAACAGCTGCGTTACACAAGAATGAACCTCATTGGTTTTTGAAGAAGCTCAAACATGCTGCGTAACACGAGAATGAACCTCATTGGTTCTTTAGGAAGCTCATTCGTCCTGCGTAACACAAAAATGAACCTCATTGGTTCTCTCATCTTCCATTTACCCCAACTGATGTGTTATTTGATGAATGTTTATATGTGAATAAAAGACTAAATTAAATCTGTTCATATAAAGCGAGCGAGTCTCTTCAGAAAATTTGGACTAAACTGCTCTATTCATATGGATTAGCTTTACGGTCTCTTTATGAACTTTTTAAAGTGTCAAAGTGGGAGTGTCTTAGACTGTCAATGGAGGGACAGAAAGCTCTTAGATTTCATTAAAAATATCTTCATTTGTGTTTAGAAGATGAACAAAAGTCTTACAGGTTTGTAGCGGTGCCCCCGAATAGTTGAAGATTCGACTACAAATCTCACGGTCGAATCTTCGCAGAGGTGTTATGAAACAGGATCATGCCATTTTGGCTATATGGGGGGTGCTTAATGACTGATTTCACATCTGACTACCGTTTTTCTGCAAATAAGTTAATATACAGCCTATTATGATAATGCTGTAAATAAAAATGTGAATTAATAAATCCAACAGATTTAAGTTTCACTTTCCGTGACCGACATAGGAGCATCTTGGTGGCAGGGATTTAAATCTTTAACAGTGTCTGGGATAAGAAAATCTAAAGTGTAACGCTTTTAAAACACTTTTAAAACATCTAAAGGGCACTTTAATGTGGCTTAATGTATATTAAGACAGTGATGCTAAAAGACCAAACTCAGTAAAGACCATACTAAGCATACTAAGCTATGTACAGAAAAGCAGATGAGTGCAGAATATGAACGCAACACGCTTTCTTTATAATAACGTTTTTCTATGGGAGGAAAATGCTTAACGTATTATCGTTATTTTAATCATTTCTTTATTTTTATTTTATTCACTGATCACTCAGGGTTATCTAATTCAACTATTTGTGGCTTGTATTTTGAATATGTTCCCCTGCACTTCAGGCATTTTGCACACATTTGTTCTGCACCTTGTGACTTGATTCTGACTTATTTCGATTTGTATTGTTATATATTAGAAAGGTATATTCTGTTCTAATTTAATTCTGTAAATTAATTGTTGATTATTTTTCAGTGCATCGATGTTGCGCTGTACTTAGAGTGTCCTCACACAGGCAATTTAGCCGATTTAATTTGATTTGCCAACATGTGAAATGCAAATCCTGTCTGCAATGTGGCCTTTCTGCAGTTATTTGTGTTATTTCTTAGTTTTATTGATCCAACATGTTTTTATACATTTTCTTCTATATCTTTTTGTTATGTTCTGTACATTGTGGCTTTAAAATGTTAAAAGGTAATTTTTGGTGAACTAAGCCTTTAAATCTCTGAAAGGTCAGTCTGATGTTTATATAGCTCTCACTTCCCCTTTTTGCTTGTAAACTAAACAGCAATAATTGTTGTTGTTTTTAAACTATCCATTGTGTTAATATTGTTGCCCAGTAGTTATTGATAAAAGTTGTCAGAACGCACCTCCCACCAGAACCGTTGCATAGGCTGTGCAAAGTGTAACACAGCACAGGGACTTGTACTTTAGGTAGCATCAAACTTCGCCCTATAGTAGCCAGAACTTCTCTTCTTTGTTTACAGACATGATGTAACCATGCAAAGACTAATGACGTGAAAATGACATTTCCCACATAACCCGACCTGATACCTCAAATTATAAATCATTATTATAAGCTTACCATTGTGAATCTGGCAAGTAGAACACTGGTTGTTTATGTACTGATTCAATAACAGATTTTTTAATTAACCAAAGAAATGTTCTAAACTGCAGCTTTAACATCACTACTTACTAGGGATGGGTATCGTTAAGGTTTTAACGGTATTACTACTCTTACCGATACTCCTTATCGATCCGGTACTTTAACGGTATTCTTATCGGTTCTTTTTGTTATATTAAAAAAAGGGGGGAAAATTATTTAGAACATAATTAATATTGCTTTATATTTTGAAATGTAAAATAAATATCTATAGCAAAAGAAAAAGCAATGCTTTAACAAAACAAATAAAACATGTATGTTATGCAGAAGGGTGCACACTTTTGTGTTTTATATAGACAGACAGGACGCCAAAAACAAAGTACAAACACATGGTCAAAAAAAAAAAAAAGTATACAATAAAACAAATATACAAATTGTATACCCAGTGCTTTAATTTCAGTAATGTCTACTGACATTACTGTTCAGGAGTAATATGGGTTAAAAAGACATCTAATAAAGTCAGATGTAAAATAACACTGCATAGTTTATCATAGATAGATTAAAGCTTATATCATTCAAGAGCTGTGACTGATTTTCTCTTTGCCTTTTGTTTGATTCACATTAATGAGCAATCGTCAGCAGGATTATTAGACTGCTGCCTCTTTAAGACCAAATGCAGATCTAATCATTATTAAGTCTCATATTTTCTCCCAACTATTTACGCCGATTTAAGACATAAACTGTATTTAAGTGAATAAACTGTTTAAGTGAATCTCCAAGACGGCCATTTTGACATATTTGTGTATTTGATCGTTTAGATGCGCACACGAAGCCCAAAATATACGTTGCTTGTCTCGTTGCGGTGTGTTTCGGAGCGTGCGCCGCATTTTGGAACAGTGTCTATTGCGTCAATTTTAGTACTTTTAATAGCCTTTTATTATCAAACGCGTCCCGCAGTTTAGCAACAGTATAGACTACATTTTACAACAATCACCGATCGTGCAGATTCTGACGTTACTTTTGGGTTTTAGGGAGAAATGACAGCGCATCGCTCTGTGAAGGGAAGGAAGTTGCGCTGGAGAGAATGTGGCTTAGTTTTTAATGGTTACACCTCAAATATCTTCTTTTTTATAATCATTGGAAGCCAAAATCTAAATCTAAAATAAAATTAGTTTAATATCAAAGATCTAAAGTGTAACCTTTTGAATGTTCTGTCCTCATCGTCACTCATTAAGCAGGGCTGTTGTGTTGCGCGCGCCGTGGCTTTGCGTGAAAGATCGCTCGCTCGCTCTCTCTCTCTCTCTCTCTCACACACACACACACACACACACACACACTCTCTCTCTCTCTTTAGCAAAAATGCATCACAGACAAATGGTTCAATATATATTCGCAAGATAATAATTTCTTAATAGCAATAATAAATAGCATGTGTAGGCTACTTTCATAATTTCTCCAGTACCGACAGCAGAACCGATAACGTCCGAGCTTAACGATCCAGCGGTCTTTCAAAATTCAGCACCGGGGCCCGTTTAATACCGGGTTTCGGTACCCATCCCTACTACTTACTGATATAATATATAATCACTACTCACTGAAGCTGCTCCAGTTTATAATGTGAATCATCCTTCAGAGCAAAGAGAAGATTCATTCCTGAGGTTCCTAGTTTATTCTCAGTCAGATCCAGTTCTCTCAGGTGTGAGGGGTTTGATCTCAGAGCTGAAGCCAGAGCAGCACAACCTTCATCTGTCACTCCACAATTCCACAACCTGTAGAGAACAATGACACTCTTCAGTCTCTCAGTTCAGGATCTACAGCTCAGATAAGCAGGAGCTTCACAATCAGAAAGAGAGACTCAATCCGTGACACGATTAACAGGTCCATTCTAAGGTGAGACTCACTTCTACATGCTGCTTGAGGGGCTTTTCATTTCAATATAATCAAAAGTCAAAATTTTAATATTTTGTTCTCCTAAATCCTTTACATCACACAATTCATGTTATACTATTATATGTCAGAGACTTTGGAAAGCATTTATTGAAGATTAAAACAACATCCTCTTTAGTTATCTGACAGAAGTCTTTCGTTTTTATTTATTATTCACAGTAGGAGGAAAAAGGAGGAAGATGTTGACACTTAATCTCACCTCAATATCTCCAGTTTACAACGAGGATCCTTCAATACATCAGAAAGCAGCTTTGTTCCTGAATCACCTACTTTATTCTGAGTCATATCCAGAAGTCTCAGGTGTGAGGGGTTTGATCTCAGAGCTGAAGCCAGAGCAGCACAACCTTCATCTGTCACTCCACAATTAATCAGCCTGTAGAGAACAATGACACTGAATATTTCCTACATAGCTGTGCCAGTTCTTTCTTACATCATTACACTTCTAACTTAAGAAGTTACATTCAAATGAATATTTCACATTAATTTACATTATTGGTCAGTAGCCGTGTGATAAGTGGGATAATGAACAGTCAGTCCCTGCTTAGAGGGTGGGAAGAGGGGAGACAAGAACCAATATAACACAGACCTACAACACACTTACACAGACAAATTAATATTAAAATGTGAATGAAGAAAAAACAAGTTGGGGTTAGGGAAAAAAATTAAAATAATCCTATGACAACAAATTTCCAAGAATCTTATCAGAGACCACTAATGACTATCAATGAACAAATAAAACATGTTTTGATAAAACATTAGTAATATCAATGAATGAGCATTTTAACTTTCCAGAGCTATTGGACTATATGAAAAATGAGGAACAGTTCTAAACGTATTTTCAAAACGTTTACTAGCACTAAAAATTACACACATAGTTTAACACGCTTAAAGGGATAGTTCACTTTGAAATTAAATTTTGGTATGTTTTAGCTTACCTCAAGGGCATCCAAGATGTAGGTGTCTTTTTTTCCGCAGTAGTTTCAATTTTGATATTTTTAGGTCAAACCGTTCTTGTCTGTCAGTCATATAATGCAGGTCGATGGTCACTTGTCTCAAACAGCATGCACAGAGTGTATAGAAACCGTACTACTGCGAAACCGTAGCCAAGGCGACATCTATTGTATATATCTATACCCGCCCGCGCTCTCAGATCACTTGGACGTGGCTGAGTTCAAGAGGTAAAAACGATATAAAAACTGTTCGTTTTCTCACACAAACCACTCGTTTCGTGTCTTAGGCCATCAATGTGTACTTACGATGGGGAATTGTTTAATTTGGACGACGGGGAATTGTTTTAATTTGGACTCTGTGCATGCTGTTTGAGACAAGTGACCATCGACCTGCATTATATGACTGACAGACAAGAACGGTTTGACCTAAAAATATCAAAATTGAAACTACTGCGGAAAAAAAGACACCTACATCTTGGATGCCCTTGAGGTAAGCTAAAACATACCAAAATTTAATTTCAAAGTGAACTATCCCTTTAAGCAGAAATAAGGCATAGTTACTTTTTTGTCCATTCTTAGAATTTTTGGATACATAATTGTAAATGCAGCTGCTTTTTTGAATTTATTTTGAAATGCGCACATACTTTTATTCTGACATGCCGAAAACCGGAAGTAGCGGCTGTTAGCTTCGGTAAGCTCCGTAAGCAAAGCGCAGAGACCAAGCGCACATGTAGCAGTGACACCTGTCTAGTTTCATTTTTTATTCTTTATAATCCATGATTCGTGGTGTTTACTACAACTGTGTATAAGCTGAAGAATAAATTTTTTGACTGAAGATTGCTTCTGGAAAAGTACTCTGCCGTTGGTTGATAAGCAGGCTAAAGTGGTCAGTATTACTCTGTATTCTTTGTTATTTATGTAACGATTGCAATATTTAATGTTGTCTATTTTGTTTACCTGAACTTTTAGTTCTACGGTGTTAATAAACATCTGTTAATGGAACTGGAGTCTCGCATTCGATCAATGGGCGGCATATAATTGTCATCTTGTGATGCTTTGTTCACAAATGAGCCAGCTCCTATAAATGAACGATGGGAGTCGGCTCCCTATTTCTTTAGTTTCTTTCATAAACTAATAAAAGACAGAATAATAGGATCCTTTTTTTGCCACACTGCTTAACCACACACACTGACTTAATGTTGCTTTATTGTGTCTGTATCTGCCACCAATCATGTGATAACATTCCCCTAGTGCTTGCGATTCAATCAAGACACAATGTTTCAATGGTTCAGGGTAAAGAGATACAACACTAGAACCTATATGGCACACCATGTTCCATTGTGAGTGTTATTCACTTGGAATGGTTTCTGTTTTGGATAATTCACTACAACATTCTTTGTGATAGTGTCAGGAATGGGTGTGATGGAAAGAGCGAGGACTCAATCGCAGGAAAAATAATGAGCTTTATTAATAATAAATAAAACAAAAAACAAAAACTCACTCAAACTGAAAATTAACTCAAAATGAACAGAAGTTCAGATGAGAATTAACACAGAATGAACAAAAACATACTTATTTCTAATCCAAGAGAAAGAAAGATTAGAACAACCCATAAATTAAGGAATCGAAATGACACAATATTCCACACAATTTTTCTAAAGTCATCCCACGTGGGACTCAAACCCACTATCTCTGGGTCAGATGCCTTTCACTTATCTCATTGCGCCACTGGGAAGACGTGCATCCACCAAGATGCCGATGTTCCATAATTCAAGTGAGAATCAACTCAAAATTAATAATAAACTTATTTATTGAGTTCCTTCTCAGATAGACACCATGTCTGGAACTGAAGCATCTTTGCACCACTTCTGGCCACAGTACCTATTGCGGTCTGGGCATGTGCCACACAGGATTTATACCCACGACCTGAATGGTTCAGGGCTCGTGGCACGTGGTTTAGCAGCTTGTGCCACATAGTTGACGCTGATTTACCAAACTGCCAATGAGGCTTCAGTGTAAGAATTAACACACAAAAGCATGTTAACCAGTTTCGCATGCTAAGCTATCTTAATGCTAATGTAGCTTATGGTTAAGCTGATAGCTGAAGAGCCACAACGCATTTGTAAAGTGTAGCATTTAATATCATGATATTATTTTGTAATTAATGGCAATGTCCTTGTTTTGTTCTATTATAGCACCACCAAGTGGTGCAGTTCCACCGCTTTTTTTATGTGTTCTCAGAGTGAGCCAGTACATGTGTGTGGCGACTTTGATTGGATTTTTTTGCCACTTACTATAAAAATTGTGTCATTTGGGCATTAGCAAATAGCCAATGACCTATGTTTCCAAACTTCCTATGGTTTCCCAGCTTCCTAAAATATTGCAAGAATTAGATGCTTTGTTTCCAGTCAAGAAACTTGTGCATGCTTTCATCACCAGCAGGGTGGATTATTGTAATGGACTCCTCACTGGCCTTCCCAAAAAGACCACAAGACAATTGCATCTCATACAGAACGCTGCTGCCAGGATTCTGAGCAGAACCAGAAAATATGAACACATCACACCAGTCCTCAGGTGCTGGCTCCCAGTTACATTTAGGATTGATTTGAAAGTATTACTGGTATATAAATCATTCAATGGCCTAGGACCTCAAAACATTGCAGATATGCTCACTGAATAAAAACCCAACAGATCATTAGGTTCACATCAGCTAGAAATACCAAGGGTTCACTCTAAGCATGGTGAGTCCGCTTTTAGCTATTATGCCAGCCGCAGCTGTAACCACCTTCCAGAGGAGATAAGATGTGCTCCTACAGTAGTCACATTCAAATCCAGACTCAAAACACATCTGTTTAGCTGTGCATTTACTGAATGAGCACTGTGTCACTGTTCGTCTGACTATTTGTACTGTATTTTATAAAAAAAATTATTCTAAACTGTTTTAATTATTCTTATTTCTTTTGATTATTTTAATTTCTTCTAAGTAAAGCACTTTGAATTACCATTGTGTATGAAATGGGCTATATAAATAAACTTGCCTTGCCAATGGTGGTTTCGTCTCGATCGGTCTAACGGTTTCGAAGATATTGGCAAATGTTTTTAAGCGCTAAATCACAACGCTATTGTCATGGTTCATGAATTCACTAACTCTTTCTGTGTGTGTGTGTGTGTGTGTGTGTGTGTGTCTGTGTATGTGTGCATATGGGTGTGGCCGCTGATTACCATTGATCTGATCATCAGCGCCAGCTGATGTTTGGATTACCCGGTATCATGTCTTGTCTACTGACTTCTGAGTTGCCGTGTTGGAGTGAAGTTTCCTGCCTCTTCTGCAAATTCTACCTAGGATATTATTCGTCTGGAGATCTATGGCCCGCGCCTGGGTTCGTTTGGATTCTGTTCTCCGCTACTTCTTCCACGAAGGATCGGGTTGTCCACTGAACATCCCTGTGCCACCCAGATTGACTGCACTATACTGTTCTGACCTGCTTATCTCACTTTGTGGTTAATAAACCTATTGGTTATTCGCAATTGTATCCTCTGCTTATTCATTTGTGACAGCTACACAAACAGTAAGGCGAAAACTAGCATGTTTGGTATCGTTGGACTCGGCAAGGATTCAGGAACCTAATGAGATGACTCGCGTGAAAATAGGTCAACCACACCTAGCATTTGCATTTGCACTTATAAGCATTTGAAAAATAAATTTTACCACTAGGTGGCGCTGGTTCAAAACTTCTTAGGCTCCTTCAGGGCATCGTATTGATGACCCATACCAAGTTTCGAAACGTTACGTTCATGCGTTCATTAAATACAGCATTTTGATACAAAATTCAAAATGGCCGACGTCCAAAATGGCCGATATGGGAAAATTAGATATTAGTTGACTCGACACGATGCCCTGAATCTAACGAGATCACTTTCATGATTTTTGGACAAATCGTTCAGAAGTTATAATCAAAAATAGCCATTTTTCGTATCTCAGGACCAGTAGGTGGCACTGCGCCGAAACGTAGCATGTCGCCTCAGGTCATGGTTGTGATGACATGTGCCAAGTTTTTTCTGAATACGATAAAGCGTTGCGGACATACAGCCTTAATACTGTTTTCGCAAGCGCTACGTAAAATTAGTTTGCGCGGTATTCGAGAATGGTTTGACGAATCAACTTGAATTACATAACTTTTTGTCAGCATTCATTCATTTTCATGAAAATCGGAGCAACCATCTAGGAGGCGTTTGAAAAAGTAGGTTTTTGTGAGAATTCAAAATGGCGGAAAAATTATGTCATAGGTTCTAGCCTTTACGGTTCAAAAGTTATTAGCATAAACATGAGTGAAACTTTGGACAGTTGGTGGCGATAGAGGGATTGAGTTAGAGACTCCAAATTTGCTATGTTGACTGTTCAGACTGTCCTCTATCAGTGTGCCATTTCATAACATTCCCACAAGTGGTTCTATGGGCTGCCATAGACTTCCATAAGGAAGAAGAAGAAGAAGAATAGGAACGGCAACGATTTCAAGAGGTGCCTACGCACTTTCAGTACTTGGCCCCTAATAAATAGGGAGAAAACAAGGCAGGTAACAAGGGAGGATGGGGGGGCAAATTAATCAATAATCAGGGAACAAGAAGGGCAGGGTTAGACAATTGACAGGTGAGCACATGGCACAAAGAAATATACAATGCAAATGATGTGCTCACAAAACGAGACATTAACACGCAACTATGAGAAAACTCATAAGCTGCTTGTTCACACAAAACATGAACTATGGAAGTAAAATAATACCAAATGTTTTTGAAACAAAAAAGCTTGTTGAATTGCACTACTTAAAAAAAATATGCATTGCATTATCCGTGCTTACATTTCAATGCATTGTATTTTTAGGGCTTGCATTTTTTGGGGCTGAAATTCAACATGGTTGAATATTTAAGCTGTGAATATTTCAATTCAAAACATTTCACACACATTTTCATTATTAAAAATTCAATAATCCATATTCACCTTTCAGATTACACTTCCAAAATATAAATTCTGTTTAAAAAAAAAACTATAATATTCAACAGGCAATTTTCGGTCCGTTTTATTTCGCTTTACAAATTCGCTTCCACAAATTCAGTAGCTCAAATTCGACAGAAAATTCAACATTTGACTTCCTGGAACTGCAGGAATAGCAGTAGATTATTGATTAATAATCTCTATAGCTGTTAGTTGACCTCACCAGCAGGAGGTGCAAGCAGCTGTTGACGAAGACTAGAGCAACAGGTAGAGAGAGTCTTTCATTCATAAAAACTGATATACAGAAAAGGAGCAAGCAGTAAGTATTTTTGGTTGATTATTAGGGCCAGTATATATGGAAAAGCTGATAAAGACACAAAACTGGGGATTCCCTCAATACATCATTTTTAAACAATGAATATTTTGGAAGTGAAAATTAATTATAATTGAAAGGCATAATTTGAAGACAACTGAAAGGGGAGCACATGGCACAAAGAAACATACATGGCAAACCATGTGCTCACACCACACACAAGACTAAGGCCCCGTCCACACGACTGCGTTTTCATTTAGAAACGGAGAATTAAAACGAATACGATCTCCGTCCACACCAGCGTTTTAGCTGCGTATTAGAATTGATCTCCGTCCACATTAAAACGACTGAAAACGCGGATCACGTGACCATTCACCAACACTGGGCATGCGCGTGCCGGTGTAAACACAACTTCATTGATAAAATTATCCCACCATGCGCTGGTTCTTCCCGGGTTAACCCAAAACCGACGCTCCATGTACGGTCGATACCGCCGCTGCACACGGGAATTGTCACAGATCGCTCAAATAATAGCTTGCCTCCGGCGCATGTAGGCAGTTATAGCATTGTAAAATGCAGAATTTACTTGCACAACAGCTGCTAGCAAAGATATACGCCATGACTGATGACACCCAATCATAGAGCCGAGCGTGAGCCTCTACTACGTCATCGTTTCTAAAGTCCTCCGTTTTGACCCGTCCAGACTAAAACGCCCTCCGGAGATTCGAAACGAAAAACGGGTCGGCAGCGTTTCTAAACTTCTCCGTTTTGGGTCTCCGTTTTTGCCGTTTTAGTGTGGACGGGAGGTGCAAACGTAGCAAAAGGTCTCCGTTTTTAAACGAAAACGCAGTAGTGTGGACGGGGCCTAAAACACAAGCACATGTGCTCACAAAACGAGACATGAACACGCAACTATGAGAAAACTCATAAGCTGCGTGTTCCCACAAAACATGACATGAAAGCACACAGCTGGTGTAAACAAACTGCGTGCTACACAGAACACGACAACACAAGAGCGTCTGGCCAATGAAAACAAACCAAACGCTTCAAAACACACAAGACAAGAGTGCACAGCGAGTGAGGACACACAACCCGTGCACTCACAATAAAGACAGAACAGGGAGAGCAAATGTGTCCGAACCCCGACACGAAACAGAAACTGAACTAGACATGAGTGCCGGGATCTGAACACCACGCTCCCAACATGAAACAAGACGCGCAGACAAGAGAGTGCATGGCTCGAGAACACTCAAGACTGTATGCTCACACAAACACAAGACAATAGGCTACATGAGTGTCAGGGCTCTGTCACAAAACCAAGAAATAAACTAGACCGAAGTGACAGAACCCTGACAGATAGTTTTAGATGTTTTTAATTATTTATGGTTTGTATAAGAAATGTAAAATTATGGTATTCTAATAAAGTTTAGTATAATAACTCTTAATAATTTAAGTGATTTTAGCGCACACATAAGCACAAAGTTGTGCACACATTTATCGATATATTCAGATGTGTCCTCGTATTCATAATCAAGTCAAGGTCAAGGTCTTTTTATTGTCATTCTATACATGTTTGACACATAAGAATGAAATACGCACTCAGGACCAGCAGCGTAAAAAAGATAATTAACAGAGTATACATAGAATAATTAAAACATAGTTTAATAGACTAATTTTTTTTTTTTTTTTTACTAAAAATTACACCTTCTGTAATAAATAATAATCAGCAAGTTTTTACATTTTTAAAAGCAATCCCTAAGGCAGTGCATTCATGATTCTCACAGCCTCTGGGAAGAAGCTGCATTTCAGTCTTTTTGTTCTGGCTTTAAAGCTTCTTAGCCTCCTGCCCGAGGGGATAATCAGATCAGGTGTATGTAACAGTGTCATCATTTGCACATATATATTTAATTTGAAGACATGATGGAGAGCGTACTACATACACAATACTGGTTCATGTTTGAAGAACATGAATGAACATGCACATCCCCAGGACATGTTGTGTATTATTTGTTTTGTATATTGCCTTTTTGTATTGTATACTGTTTTATGCATGCCTTGTGTTACAGTAGAACTAGGTTATGTTACCTTATTGGTATCAAGCTTCATCAAAATAATAATTGTTTAGTTTCCTACCCATTGGTGTGTATCACATCCTCATAATGTGCATTGTATGCTTGTTATATTAATCAGAATATAAAGGGACAAAAAACTGCCAGCACACTCTAATTATGCAAATGAGTCAGCTTCTAAAAAGAGAGACCTTTCCCGCTTGAAATTACACCTTTCGTATTGGTCAAGCCAAACTCAAGTGGTGTGACCTCTACATAAGTTAGAGGCCACCATCTCCAGGCTCTTATTGTTGTTGTTCATGTGGAAAAGAGTGGAGACATCCGGTCTGACCTCGATGCCGTGGGACCTCACTTTCCCCCGGCCTCAACACATCAAGCCATGTTGTAACCTTCCATCCGGGCGAGAGTACTCTCCCGACAGCAACCGAGTCAGACTAACATGGCTAAAGTTCTACATTCATCACTCAACCCGGAAGAACCTGATTGCAACTTCACCATCATCGAACTACTGAACCATCAAGACTTTCTTCTGAAACTGCAAATCCGAATCGTTCAACAGCTAAGGCATTGTGCAAGTATTGTATATTTAACTAACTAAACAGAGGTTTAGTATAAGCTGTAGACCCCTTGTTACCAAAGTGCTTTAAAAAACTGATGGTTCTGTTCAGGTGGTTAACTGAATCTTAGGTTTCCATAGCTTCATTCCTGTTTCTTTTTCATTCATTCACTTACACTTTCCATTTTACCCACGTATGCATGATTGTGTTTTTTTAGATGTTATGTGTTTGTGATTTAGTTAAAACTTTTCTGCACATTCACATGAGTATTGATTCTGTGGTCACTGTTTGCAAAGCTAAATGCTCTGAGTAGTACTGCACTCAGTAAGAAAGAGTTATTTTTCTGTGGCCAAAAAAAAAAAAAAAACTTTCTGAGAGTGTTCGCTGGACAAACAGGTTATCTAAATGTAATATTAATTCAACAACATCAAGTTAATTCTATTAACTGATCCAAATATTTATAATTAATTATTCGTATTTCCCTTTTGAGCTAATTTGCTAAACAAGCCTGTCACAACTCTGAGTTTACGGATATATCTCCACATTTTGTGACATTGGGTCTACTTTGTTTTTGCATTTTCCACACAACACATGGAAAATTTGACTAACAATTTTAATGTGTAGTTTAGTTAACACTCACAATGCGGATCATAATTCATATCCTTCATAATATGAAGAGCACCGTGTATGCCCAGCGTACATATATTGTGTCTTCTACGTTCTAACAAAATGATATTATGCAAACAACATCTGATACAGAGGTACACCTGATCATAAATTCAATGGAACGATCGATTGTTCAAATACACAGAAGACAATGATGTAGACCAAAAACTCAAAGAAGATTAGATAAAGTAACTACTGTATGACTTAATTTTTCTGCATTTAACTGATGTGTCAGTTGTTCAGAGATTGTAGTGTTGGTGAACAATTAAAATATTGTTAGATCTTTTACATGTAAATTTTTTATTGTGGGATATTTTGAGCATACAGGTAGTTGGATGATTGTAAAATAACTGGCATAATGTTTCTGTGAGAAAGAAGGCTGCTAACTCCATATATGTGGTTTTTGGGTATAAATGCACAGCATCACCATACAAAGAAAAACAGACTTTTAACCATTTCACGCATAAGTTTAAAGGCATGGATTATTTTATTATTTTATTATTTTTCCTGGGGTGCCCTTATAATGTTAGTATGTTTTTAGATCAAAAATTGTCATAATTTAGAAATAAAAGGCATTTTTCCTAGCCTGATTTTAGCCTCTGATTTGAACGCTCTGTTTGAAGGGGTGTGTCTGCTGTGAGACTTCAGTGGAAACGCTCACTGCTGTGATTGGCTGAAATAGCTAGCATTACATGTGGAACTCTCTTGAAAACCTTTACTATTACAGCTATTATACGTTTTTACTATTACAGCTATCGAGATTAACAAATCGTGATAAGTTTTTTAAGTATTTAGATATATTCCCATCAAACCAAAAGGTTGCAGTGATGAGCATTGAGCAGATGACAGTCTGTTGATTGCGTGAATAAATATTTTATCATTGCAACGCAGTTTCTGCACTCTCACTAATGCTTTCACCAATGCAAACATGATGTAAATACAGTAAGAGCTTCGTTGTGCAGTGTAACAGCGTCATTGATTTCATAACAAGTTTTGACAAGTGTCCAGATAAACTTGCGCTTGTGTGATTGACAGCTTGGGTGATTGGAAAGGGATTGTACTTTGATCGCTTTCTGTATATATTTTAATCACAGTTTAAATAAGATTATTTTCATCCTACTAAGAGAAACGAAGTGAAGCTGATATTTTAGTCACTGGCTTGATTTACTGATGCATAAACAGTATTGAACGATTTTGAGAGAAAGATTGAGTTCTGTCTGAACTTGAACAATTACACATCAGAAATTCACATAACCCATTGGTTCTAAAAAAAATACTTTTGTGTTCATTTGTACATCCAAACACTAAGCAACTGCCATGCTTCACTCGTTTGCAAGCCATGATGTCTCTCGAGGAAAAAACAATATAGTGCTCGCGTAGCTCATTTTCTCATGGGCGGGCCAAATTCTCTTTGCGGGCAAACCAGAGAAAGGGGAGGTAACCTTTCCCCTTATGACGACATAAGGGGAAGATTCCAGATTCGCCCATCTGAGCTTTCATTTTCTCAAAGGCGAAGCAGGATACCCAGGGCTTGGTTTACACCTATCACAATTTCTAGCCACTGGGGGACCATAGGCAGGCTAGGGGAACTCATATTAATGTTCAAAAACCTCATAAAGTGAAATTTTCATGCCATGGGACCTTTAAAATATTCTAACTGACCCCCCCAGAGTAAGTTTTTTCAAGGCGACCGTTATTTTAGAACGTTTCCCCGTTATTGTTTCCATGGCAACGCGTCATGCTTGTCACGTGACACACCACAGCCACAATAATACTGTATGACAGATGTATCGCTTTTATTTAGTTTTTCCTTTTTTATTCAAACTATTCGCAAACTTGCTTACCATGTCATCAACTATCTGATATTCCGATTCTCAAATACGTGTGAGTTTGTTTTGTCGTTTAAAACCCTTTATGAACTTGATCTTGACCATGTTTGTTTGCGCCGCAGTTCAGAGTCCTGTCAGTCGGATTACAGCACATAAATATATCAGATTCTCCTGAAAGACATAAGTAAGTGGCCAGTGAACTGGGAGAAGAATAGAGTAAACTTTATAGTTACTTCCACTATGTGTGTCTGATATGAATAAAACACGGCGGCAAAACACGGTGTATTTTACAAACTTCAAATGTATTGTTTTACTAGTGCTTATGTGTATTTAAATTTAAATTAGTTTCTGAAACCTAAAATCCAGGGTTTCATGACACTTTAAGTGTGTACTCACACTAGGCAATATGAACTGGTCGAGCAAATTTGACCCCTAAACTCAGTTCGTTTGACTTTGTTAGTGTGAGTACACCCTAAACAATTTTTTACATTTTTTGAATTTTCAAATCACCTTCACAACATCTCTAATAAAGTGACGACAAAGTGACTTGTGTGTGAGAGAATTTTCTTTTTTCTTTTTACACTCGTCAAATTTCCTGTCATGTGGATAAAATGCTGCAGAGGATCCTATTGCCATGTCAAAACTGCTACAACTATGAATTATTTGTGAATATTTATTTTCAAGTACCAGTGTGTGTGTGACTCTCAGAGGGATGATTTACCTCAGTGTCTCCAGTTTACAGACCTTCAGTCCAGCAGAGAGCAGATTCACTCCTGAGTTTCCCAGTTCATTCCATGACAGATCCAGTTTTCTAAGGTGTGAGGGGTTTGATCTCAGAGCTGAAGCCAGAGCAGCACAACCTTCATCTGTCACTCCACAATAACTCAACCTGTTGAGAACATGCATGATAAACTGACACCAGGTGCAATTAAAGACAAAACACATCCCTCAACTCACCCCCTTATTGTATCCTTCATCATGACTGTTTTTATTGTTTGATAAGAAAGCAAATGCTAAAATCATACACATGATCATGTTTTATCAGTGTAGTTATTGTTGCCAGTGTGACTTACTGAACTGATCTGGATTCTTTAACAACAGGCAGCAGCTTCTGGAGAACCTCATCTGCTGTATTTTGGGCCCCAATAAACATTTTTAGATCAAAAACATCTATCTCATGCTCTGATGTGAGCAAAACATAAACCAGAGCTGACCACTGTGAAGAGGAGAGTTTGGTTTGTTTTATTTCTCCAGATCTCAGATAATTTTGGATCTCCTGCATCAGGTAATCATCGCCGACTTCATTCAGACAGTGGAACAGATTGATGGACCTCTCTGGAAAGTGATTCGTCTTGATCTTCTGTTTGATGTACTCAACTGTTTTCTCTTTGTTATAGGAGCAGCTTCCTGTCTGTGTTGGTAGTTCCACTGAGAGACCAAGAAGGAAACGCAGGAAAAGGTCCAGATGTCCATTCTTACTCTGTAAAGCCTTATCCACAGCTCTCTGATGCAGCTCAGATAATGAAGCAGGTGAAGCATTCTTTAAAATTCTCAAAGGGCTAGAAAACAGAGTAATAAACACATTTGTGTTGTCTTTTGTACATGAGAGATGTGCAAATACAGCTGCTAAATGTTCCTGAATGCTCAGATGAACAAAGCAGAAAATTTTCCCAAGACACAAGCCCAACTCCTCTCTGAAGATCTGAGTGCACAATCCTGAGTACACTGATGCTTCTGTCACATCAATGCCACACTCTCTCAGGTCTTCCTCATAGAAGATCAGGTTGCCTTTCACAAGCTGCTGGAAAGCCAGTTTCCCCAGTTTGAGAATCATGTCTTCATCTGTCACGTTCTTCTCATAGTCCTTCTCATGTTTGATGTTGGTCTGAGTGATCAGGAAGTGTGTGTACATTTGAGTGAGAGTCTTGGGAATCTCTCCAGTCTCTGCTTGACTCAACATTTCCTCTAGAACAGTGGCTGTGATCCAGCAGAAGACTGGGATGTGGCACATGATGTGGAGGCTCCTCGATGACTTCAGGTGTGTGATGATTCTATTGGCCAGCCTCTGATCACTGATTTTCTTCCTGAAGTATTCCTCCTTCTGTGGCTCACTGAAGCCTCGTACCTCTGTCACTCGATGGACACACTCAGAGGGGACGAGATCGGCTGCTGCTGGTCTGGAGGTGATCCAGATGAGAGCAGAGGGAAGCAGATTCCCCACAATGAGGTTCGTCAGCAGCACATCAACTGAGGCTGATTCAGACATATTACACAGTTTCACATTGCTCTTAAAGTTCAGAGACAGACGACACTCATCCAGACCATCAAAGATGATCAACACTTTATATAAATCACTGAATATTTCCATTTGTTGTGTTTCAGGGAAAAAGACATGAAGAAGATCAGAAAGACTGAGTGTTTTGTCCTTCATCAAGTTGATCTCTCTGAAAGGAAGTGGAAATATGAGCTGGATGTCCTGATTCTCTTTCTCTTCAGCCCAGTCCACAATGAACTTCTGCACAGAGACTGTTTTCCCAATGCCAGCGACTCCCTTTGTCAGCACAGTTCTGATGGGTCTGTCTTGTCCAGGTAAAGGTCTAAAGATGTCATTGCATTTGATTGGTGTGTCCTCATTTTCTGCTCTCCTGGAATGAGTCTCAATCTGTCTCACCTCATGCTCTTTATTGATCTCTCCACTTTCACTCTCTGTGATGTAGAGATCTGTGTAGATCTCATTCAGGAGTGTTGGGTTTCCCTGCTTTGCTATTCCTTCATAGAGAAACTGAAACTTCTTCATCAGACTTGATTTAAATCTGCTTTGGACCAGTCGAGAGTTATGACTGAAAGAATAAAATAATAGAAAAATATTACAACAAATTAAAGAAAATGTGGTTGTAAAATAAATGAACACTGGTCAATCAAATAATTACACAATATTACACAAGGAACAGTGGTGTTTTTGAAATGTCAACATGGCTGTTATTTGGTCATTTGAACAAGCCATTAGAGCTGAAGCCATGAGCATTGATATCGATTTCATGATTCGATTCTGTTTTCAAGTTGACTATGAATTCATTTTGGAAATATTTCAGGTACATGGTAACACTTGTTTAATTTGTTAACATTAGTTAACTAAATGAGTAATGATGAACAAACAACAAACAATACTTCTACAACGTTTATTTTAGTTAATTTCAGCACAATTTTCAGAACAAATGTTGAAAAAAAGGAAACTATCTTTTGGTATATGTACTGTATAGCAGCACCATAAAAACAATCCAAAACTGCTAAAGAGCTGAGTGCAGGAATAACTTCTGTGACACGCCAATCCCTAACCCTAACCCAATCTTATTTTATTTTGTACGGGTTTGCACGGTCAACACAATATGTGCTCCAGCACTCACCCCCATTTTTCCATCCTAACACATACACACAACAGGTATAATATTAGACGTCTTTTAAATATTATTTACGCCTTTAAAGGGAAATCCATAGATGGGCTAGTTCTGTCTTTGGATGCGGAGAAGGCTTTTGATCGTATTGAATGGTCCTATCTTTTCTTTGTTTCGAAAAAATTCGGTTTAGGTGAAAATATTGTACAATGTATTAGAGTGCTGTATACACACCCATGCTCTGCTGTATTGACGAATGGCTTTAGATCTGATTATTTTCCTATAGAGGCACCAGGCAGGGTTGCCCCCTGTCACCGCTTTTATTTACCATGGCTATAGAGCCTCTGGCTGAAGCGATCAGATCGACAAAATCTATTTCAGGTTTACAGATGGGACATATACATCATAAGATTGCGCTTTATGCTGATAATGTATTGCTCTTTTTATCCGAGCCTGAGAGGTCAGTTTATGCTCTGATTGAGTTGATTAACTGGTTCAGGACCTTCTCTGGTTATAAAATTAATTTAGCTAAATCTGAAGCGATTCCTTTAGGTACTCTTGTTTCAGAACCTAATATTGTGCCCTGTTTTCCTTTTAAGTGGTCACCTCTAGGTTTCATCTATTTAGGTATTTCAATCTAGGGATTTCAATCTCTACATCTTTGAAGCAAATGTATGAATCTAATTTTGTTCCTTTATTTGACAAAATACAGCAGGTTTTAGAACGCTGGAATTGCTTGCCAGTATCATTGATAGATTGTATAGGACTTGTTAAAATGATTGTATTACCCAAATTATTATATCCTATTCGAATGGTTCCTATACTGTTCTCAAATAGGGCATTAAAGGGCATGAATAGCTGACTGACTTCCTTTATATGAAGTAAACGCAAGCCTATATTAAAAATGTCAGTACTTTATCTCCCAAATTCTATGGTGGGGTTGGATTTTTCAAATATTAAGATCGATCAGTTAAGTTCTCACCTGAGATACATTGCAGAGTGGATTAGAAATTATTCTTCCTCTACTTGGTTAGATATTGAATCCTCCTTTTCACAATTTCCTTTAAGAGCTCTTCTTTTTGTTAAGTTTTCAAAAAATAAAAGGAATTTATGATAATCCAATTATAGTTAACACTCTGAAAGCATGGAGATCGGTCTGTAGGCTTGAAGGTAGATCTAAGTTGACTTCTTTCTTTACCCCAATTTTAAATAACCCTGTTTTCACCCCAGGAATTTTGGATGATGGTTTTAAACGTTGGTGTAACTTGGGACTTATTAGGCTTGAGGATATGTTTTCAGACAATAAATTAATGTCATTTATGGAGTTAACTCAGAAGTACAGTATCAGTTATTCAAACAAGATTTTTTTCCTCCAATTGAGACATTATATGACTAATAACACAACACTTGTTAGGAATTGTGAAATATCTTCAATTGAGAGGTTATTATTTTTGTTGTCAGAAAA
This sequence comes from Leuciscus idus, assembly GCA_021554675.1. NCBI lineage: Eukaryota > Metazoa > Chordata > Actinopteri > Cypriniformes > Leuciscidae > Leuciscus > Leuciscus idus. Next base: position 38,233,761 of record CM038628.1, on the reverse strand, counting down.
AATGTCTCTGGGTAGGTTATATGATTTTTTGTGTTCAATCTCTTCTGCTGATACACAGTATTAAAACTAAATGGGAAGAAGAGTTAGCTACTGACATTGATGATGAAACATGGGATGAAATTTGGTTTTATGCTAAGAAAATATCTGTTTGTACACGTACAAGATAAATACAATTTAAAATCCATATTTCCATATTTCCCCTAACCGAAGTCATTTTTTGAACCCCTCTCTATCGCCTATGTGTTTAAAATGTAAAACTGAAATAGGTACTTTAACACACTGTCTGTGGTCATGTAACAGACTGCAACGGTATTGGTGTTTGGTTCTGGGGGAAATGGTAAAGATCTTTAATATTCAAGTCTGAGTTTGACCCAGTGTCATTGGTGTTGGGTATACCTAATGGATTAATTACTTAATTGGATCAGTGACAAATCTCCATCTCTTAAATGTTGGCATAAGGTTATTTTTGAGTTGATTCCCCTGGAGCATCTTACCCATGTATTACATTAAAAAAACATGGCAGTTTTATAAAGTCTGGACCCCATATCTGGACAGTGATACAACGGGTCTTCGCAGGCCCGCTGTCCGGCGAAACTGGGTACAAAAAAAAAATATATATAATTATGGCAATACTCGCAGTGATGTTAGGTTTAAAGAGCTGTTTATTTACAGTGCTCGAGAGGTGAAACAGTCACAGAAAAAAATGACCAAAGCTATATACAAAAGTAACAAAGAAAATAAAAAATGGCAAACAAAAGAACTGCACAAAAAGAACTAAGAAAAGATATAAATATCTATACACACAAACTTCGTCAAGTGTAAGGAATTGCTCACGCTCGCTCGCCAGGTTAACGGTCCAACTTCCGGTTGCTTTGCCCTGACGCACACTGACACTGGCACTATTTATACAGGCCACTGGGTGGTGCTCGGGTCTGGCCAGCCGATAGAGATATCAACATGATAGACCGGCAACACAGACACACACTAAACATGCAATTATTATGCAAGTATTAATGTAACAAACAAAACAAAATCAAAAGAAACAAAAGACAACTTAGATATGTATGTATTGTTATGCGCAGTGTGGATTTCTGTCAGGGATGGAAATGGAGTGGATATGTTTGCGTGGGTGTGCACCCACATCGCCCCAGCACAGCAGGGAACGTAGAGACGAGGTAAGATGGGGTGTGTGTGTAAGTGCTGCGCTGTCACATGGACTATTTGGAAACTCATCTTCGCGTTCTTATATTACAAGGAATTTTGTAATTGTTTAGTTCTGGACATTGAACCTTTGTCCTCTTCAGCATCTTTTTGAAATATGTTATTGTTTGGTTTTTATTCTCTAATCTGTTTTATTATGGTGTAGTCCTGTTTTATATAAAAATCTGAGCTATTGGTGTTCCTTTATTTTATTTTATTGTACTGTATTTTTTGTGATGTCAAAATTATTTTAAAAACTAAAAGATTCTTGAGACCTTTGTCTCAAAATAAATGTAATAATTTGAGCAATTCTCAATTGCTACATAAATCTAAAACATTTTAAAATACATTACATATTAGATCAAATTAGAGCAGAATCAACTTTGCCGTTATCAAGTCAAGGATCAGCCAAATTTCCACGTCCATCATCAAAAGCGTTTATGAAAAAAAGTGCTGAGCTGAATTTGTGCCATCTAGTGGTTTAATAGAGAATAAAGTCAAATGCGCCTTTTACCCAGGGGGTCAATCCAGCGCTCGAGTACCACCCCCGGGGGCCGCCATTGGCTAACAAGCCATCACCTGCTGTTAGCATTCCATTGACTCCCATTCATTTTGGCGTCACTTTGACAGCGAATAACTTTACATCTGAGGCGTTTAAAGACTCTATTTGTCCATTGTTTATTTCTAAAGAAAGACGACAATGTATAAAAGGCTCCATTACCTTGTATCTTACGTTATGGCCCCGTAGAAACAGTTTTTGTAAAAATAGGCTAACGATTGCGTCATAACCACGCGACTCTCTGGAAATTACCATATAGACAGGAAGAGAAGCTCGCAGGCAATCGGGGGGACGTGGAGGCATAAAGTCCTATAAAGTCAAGGGAGAAGCCCATAGAGAGTCATAAAGTTGCTCCTGCTCCTAGCTCATGGACACCTCCTACTCACGCCCTCCGTTTCTGCAAGATTCGGAAGGGAATGATTCAGATTTCTCTTGGCACAGCTACTAGAAGACAGACGGGTTGCTCACGTCACATCTAAGTCGTCAAGCTCAGTTTGAGTGCTTCTAATTTGCTTCACTTTTCTCCATTGAAACCTATGGGGTCGCTGTGTCCAGTTTATAAACTGTCTATGCTTTTACCCTGGTGCATAGCCGCGGAAACATATTTTATCAGGGGGGTGCTGGGGGCGGGGCTTAATGGGGCGTGGCTTGATATTGCAGGGTGGTGCTGGTAGAGCATTTTAAACAAAATCCTAATATTAAACAGCCCAAACAAAAAGATGAACATACAAATGAATGAGGACAGAGTTATGTGAGAACACTCAGAACTTAATTTATGATAGACGCTCAGGAGTTGGTTCACACAGAATGCATAATTTTTCAAAGTGAAAACGCAAGACGCCCAATGCGGGGAGTGGAGTGGGGGAAATTGCAAGGTCTCGAGGCGCGTTTAAGTTTAACATATTTGAACTTGAGTGCTGCGTTTTGAGAACACTGTGTCATGCGCGAGACGCGAACGCAACAGTTAAACACGGCTAGTGCGTTCACACTGAACAACAATGGAAAAGTAGCAGAGTGGAATGGAAAAAGACGTTCTGTGTGAACAGCCCCTAATGCCAAAGAATGCTTTAATCAAGACATCTACATTTAATCTTTTCACCGACGTCTGAATGAACATGCATTAAATGAGTGTCAAATGAGTTCTTAGATGCTGGTCCTCAACCATTGTCACGTCACTCACTTCCATGCGAGATCTACTTTTTCCTTTTGATATATTCATTACTTTTAGAGTCATAAAACCATATTCGACAACATATAAAACCGAAATAATATTTTGATTAATTTTGTAAAGGTAGAAGGTGTTCTTAAAAAACATGTTGAAAAACAAAAAGTTATTTAAAGTCATGTCATCTTAAATACCAATGTAGTGAAACAGCTATCATCAGGGGGTGCTGCAACACCCTCAGCACCCCTAGTTCCCGCAGGCATGCCCCCGTGTGACATTAGACCTGTTGTAACCTAAATCATTTCGATTTATTCTGTATAATATTTAAAATAAATGTCTAATACTTCCATTTAAGATGAGGCAGCTCAGAGAGTGCGGGAGAGTCCACTGAGCATCAGCCAAATCAGACGGTTAAACTGGCTGACAGTAAAGGAATATGCTAGAGTGTGATAAGAAAGACAGACATTAAATTATTTAATTGGAAGAGTAATTATAACAACATAAATTGATTTAGCACTAAAGCATAATTGTAATCTAATTGTCCATGATTATGAAAGGGTTGTTATTATTCTCTATATTAAGATGATAATGCCTCAGAGTCAAACTCCTTATAGTGCCTTTTTTGGTTTGGGCCACTTCCCCTCAAAATGTCTGTGCACGGCCCTGAGTGGGTGGAAATATACAAGAAATTTACAGTTTTCTACCATCTTGCAGATAACGTTTCTTTAGTTTTTTATTCGGCAGTCCTGCAGCCTGAACCCCAGTAGGAAATCTACCCTTACAGATTCCAACATAATAATAATATATTTTTTAATTGTATACAAACATTTTTGCACATAAATAAAATGCACATAAAGCAGGTTTAATGAACCCACACATATAAATTAAACTTCCTGAAAAAGTGACCACAGGACAGATAACATATTAGATCAGGTTAAAATACAACTATATATAATATAGTGCACAATTATCCTCTGTATTGTTCTTTTCTCTGGATTACTAATAAACTATGATCATTGGATAACTTTCTTGATGTCAATGTAACATAACATTGTTCATAAGCTGATATCTTTCCATGGTTTAAGTGAGGAATATAATTGATGACGGACCGTTGAATTATTAGAAAAATGATGCACACCTGAGTTGGTCATGCGGCCACGACGCAAAGTGGAGTATCTAGATAGTTTCTTTATATCTATCTAGAAATGTTGTACCTGAGATCTGTTGATGTGTGTCTTCCCTTAAATTTTATTATGTTGTCCATAGACTGGTCACTCTTCATGGACACACGGCTGGGCTCTGGTGGGTTTGATCTCTCAATGTGGAATCGACTTTAACAGAATAGAGACAATAAAATAGAAACAAGAATTAAAATGGTTCATTTTACATGTAAATCATCCTTACATAGAGAATCTATCTATCCATCCATCTATAAATGTTGTACCTGAGATCAGTTGATGTGTGTCTTCCCTTAGATGTTGCTGGCTTGTCCATAGACCGGTCACTCTTCATGGACACACAGCTGGACTCTGGTGAGTTAGATCTTTGCCTACAGAAACAACATTAATAGAACAGAGACAACCATTAAAATGGTTGATTTTACATGTAGATCATCTTTACATAGATCATCCATCCATCTATCTATCTATAAATGTTGTACCTGAGATCAGTTGATGTGTGTCTTCCCTTAAATGTTGCTGGCTCGTCCATAGACCGGTCACTCTTCATGGACACACAGCTGGAGTCTGGTGGGTTTGATCTTTGCCTACAGAAAAAACATTAATATAACATAGACAACAATTAAAATGGTTGATTTTACATGTAGATCATCCTTACATAGATCATCCATACATCTATTCATTCATCTATCCATCTATCTATCTATAAATGTTGTACCTGAGATCAGTTGATGTGTGTCTTCCCTTAAATGTTGCTGGCTTGTCCATAGACCGGTCACTCTTCATGGACACACAGCTGGAGTCTGGTGGGTTTGATCTTTGCCTACAGAAACAACATTAATAGAACAGAGATAACAATTAAAATGGTTGATTTTACATGTAGATCATCCATCCATACATCCATCCATCTATTTATCTATAAATGTTGTACCTGAGATCAGTTGATGTGTGTCTTCCTTTAAACTTTGCTGGCTTGTCCATAGACCGGTCACTCTTCATGGACACACAGCTGGACTCTGGTGAGTTAGATCTTTGCCTACAGAAACAACATTAATATAACATAGACAACAATTAAAATGGTTGATTTTACATGTAGATCATCCATCCATACATCCATCCATCTATTTATCTATAAATGTTGTACCTGAGATCAGTTGATGTGTGTCTTCCCTTAAATGTTGCTGGCTCGTCCATAGACCGGTCACTCTTCATGGACACACAGCTGGAGTCTGGTGGGTTTGATCTTTGCCTACAGAAACAACATTAATATAACATAGACAACAATTAAAATGGTTGATTTTACATGTAGATCATCCTTACATAGATCATCCATACATCTATTCATTCATCTATCCATCTATCTATCTATAAATGTTGAACCTGAGATCAGTTGATGTGTGTCTTCCCTTAAATGTTGCTGGCTTGTCCATAGACCGGTCACTCTTCATGGACACACAGCTGGACTCTGGTGAGTTAGATCTTTGCCTACAGAAACAACATTAATAGAACAGAGACAACCATTAAAATGGTTGATTTTACATGTAGATCATCTTTACATAGATCATCCATCCATCTATCTATCTATAAATGTTTTACCTGAGATCAGTTGATGTGTGTCTTCCCTTAAATGTTGCTGGCTCGTCCATAGACCGGTCACTCTTCATGGACACACAGCTGGACTCTGGTGGGTTTGATCTTTGCCTACAGAAACAACATTAATATAACATAGACAACAATTAAAATGGTTGATTTTACATGTAGATCATCCTTACATAGATCATCCATACATCTATTCATTCATCTATCCATCTATCTATCTATAAATGTTGTACCTGAGATCAGTTGATGTGTGTCTTCCCTTAAATGTTGCTGGCTTGTCCATAGACCGGTCACTCTTCATGGACACACAGCTGGAGTCTGGTGGGTTTGATCTTTGCCTACGGAAACAACATTAATAGAACAGAGATAACAATTAAAATGGTTGATTTTACATGTAGATCATCCATCCATACATCCATCCATCTATTTATCTATAAATGTTGTACCTGAGATCAGTTGATGTGTGTCTTCCTTTAAACTTTGCTGGCTTGTCCATAGACCGGTCACTCTTCATGGACACACAGCTGGACTCTGGTGAGTTAGATCTTTGCCTACAGAAACAACATTAATAGAACAGAGACAACCATTAAAATGGTTGATTTTACATGTAGACATCTTTACATAGATCATCCATCCATCTATCTATATATAAATATTGTACCTGAGATCAGTTGATGTGTGTTTTTCCTTAAATGTTGCTGGCTCGTCCATAGACCGGTCACTCTTCATGGACACACAGCTGGAGTCTGGTGGGTTTGATCTTTGCCTACAGAAACAACATTAATATAACATAGACAACAATTAAAGCTGCAGTCGGCAAGTCTGGCAGATTGAGGGGATTTAGCCAAAATTTTGAATGTTTACAACTCTCATGCCCCTCCCCCAGTACCAGCGAGCACCCTCCCACTGAGTTTGTGCTCGTCAGTGCGTGTGCACCAGATTTTCTGTGAACGCGTCCATCTCTTCAGCATCGATCAACACCATGGATTTGGAGGTAGGCTGCCCTGGCTAATCTACCCATAGATAGCAATAACGAGGAATTGGAAGCTTGTTAGTAGATTTTCTCTCCGCCATCACGCTTCGTACAATCCAACACACCTGCGAACTTCAGGCGTGTGCATGTGATATTGTAACGTGCGCGGGGAAGGGATTGGGATCTGTGGCGTGTGCGCGAACTGTGATTGACAGTCAGATCTCACACAGCCCTGCGCTGATTGGACCAGAAGAACCGGGAGCGGTGGATTTTTGCAAAACAAATAACAGGCTCCAGGTGGAGGTAGAAGTGCGTTTTTTTCCTAAAACTGGCAGATTTATGTTGTTTTGTCGGAGCATAGTGTCGGTTTCAGTGAACATGATAAAAAAAATCATGCCGACTGCAGCTTTAAAAAGGATGATTTTACATGTAAATCATACATAGATCATCCATCCATCCATCTATCTATCTATAAATGTTGTACCTGAGATCAGTTGATGTGTGTCTTCCCTTAAATGTTGCTGGCTTGTCCATAGACCGGTCACTCTTCATGGACACACAGCTGGAGTCTGGTGGGTTTGATCTTTGCCTACGGACACAACATTAATAGAACAGTGACAAGAATTTTAGAGAATAATTTTTAATTTTACATGCAAATAAACCTCACGTAGAGTATCTATCTAGAAAGAAATGTTGAACCTCAGATCAGTTGATGTGTGTTTTTCCATAAATGTTGTTGCTGGCTTGTCCATAGACCAGTCACTCTTCAGGGAAACACAACTTGACTCTGGTGAGTTTGATCTCTCACTGTGAAATCAAATTTAATAGAACAAAGATAATAGAATAGAGACAAGAATTCATGTAGTTGATTACATGCACATAAACCTCACACGCTCTGGGTCCTATATCAGCATAAGAATATGAGAAGGCCACTCAGACCACCTTAACCATTGCAAACAACCAGAACTACTCCGTTATGTGACATACAATGCAACATTTCATGGCCGCGGGCACTAGGTGTGTTGAGGGTGCCCCCTGACGACAGCTGTTTCACTACATTGGAATTTAAGATGACATGACTTTAAATAACTTTTTGTTTTTCAACATGTTTTTTTAAGAACTCCTTCTACCTTTATAAAATTACTCTAAGGATTATTTCATTTTTTTATGTTGTTGAATATGGTTTTATGACGTTAAAAGAAATGAATATACCATAAGGCAAAAGCCGATCTCGCATGGAGTGACGTACACTGTTTGAGGACCATCTCAGAACTGATTTGACACTCATTTAACACTAGAACTCCCAAGGCGGTCATTTTGACCGTTTTTAAATTTTCCAGTGTAATAACTTTGTTAAAATAAAATAAATGTGGCTGTAGGACTCTGACTTTTCCTAAATATGTGTATATTTTATTCTGACACTGTTATTTTATTAAAATCACAAAAAACAAAAAAGTTCTGACTATTTCTACCTAGAATGACCATGACGGTCATTTTGACCGCACGCATTATAGATATCATAAGTCCGTTATTGCAAGTTTCGCGGATGGATTTCATCACACGACTGGCGAGCGAACTTCGCTCCGACCACATGGAATCAAAGGCCATACAACTGGAGGAACTGCAAACAAAATAAAACCAAGGAGACATATGTGCCAAATGTCACAAAGTGGTGTGTGGGAGCTGCACACGAAAGGCGGTGTTTACCTGTGTGGGAAGTGCGTAAGCGTCAATGATGCGGGGTGTTTGCGCCGTTCAAATGGGCAGTTAACCTGATTTTGTTCGTTAATATTTTTTGTTCACTGAAACTAATCGTTCTAAAGCAGTTCGTTTTCTTGTTTAGCTAATGTTCATGTTTTTTCTTTTTTTCTCCTGTTTGTGTGTGTAGCTACTGTATTGTGCTGCATACGTGTCCGTGAAAGTTTATAAAATTCAAATGTATCAGTGTTTTTGTTATTGTATATATGTTATAAGTTATTGTATCATAATATTTGTTTTTACTGTACAAAGAAAATAAGAAAATATTTATCAATTAGGCTGGAAAATACATTTTCGCATTCATTTGAATTAAGATTTTGTTTATTATTAGGCCTACCTATCATAACATTGTAGATCCATTTATTTTGTATTGATTATTGACCTTATTTACAAACAGGGCTATACTAAACGGTATGAAGCTTTGACGTTTCCTAACTTTTGTGCATGTCTATTAACATGGTGAGTGCGGTGAAAAAAATATTATTTTGACGCAAAACGTTACTCACATAGGCAGCACCTGTCGGGGCAATCTTTCTTTTGTGCTTGTTTAAAGGGCTATGACGACAGGAATTGAAAGCTTCATTGGAAAAGAGAAGGTTAACATGTACAATAGATATGACATGACGAAAATGACGTTCAGTACGGCCATATGAACGTCAAAGTATGAACGGTCAGAATGACCGCTATGGTAGTTCTAGTTATGGAATTCCGGTAGTTCTAGTGTTAATGCATGTGAAAAAACTAAATATAGATGTCTTGATTAAAACATTCTTTGGCATTAGGGGCTGTTCACACAGAACGTGTTTTTCCATTCCCCTCAGCTACTTTTCCAATGTTTTTCAGTGTGAACGCACTAGGCGTGTTTAACTGTTGCGCTCGCGTCTCGCACATGACACAGTGTTCTCAAAACGCAGCACTCAAGTTAAAATAAGTTCAACGAAAACGCGCATCGAGACCTTGCATTTTTCCGTTCCAGTGAGCGCGTTTGGCGTCTTGGGTTTTCGCTTTGAAAGATTATGCTTTCTGTGTGAACTGGCACTCCTGGGTGAGTATCATAAGGTAAGATGCAGATTTGTGAGCTGTGCTTTTTAAAATTGACCATGAGTTCTGAGCGTTCAAACATAACTCTGATCTCATTCATTGGTATGTTCATCTTTTTGTTTGGGCTGTTTAATATTAGGATTTTGTTTAAAATACTCCACCCCGCAATATCAAGCCCCGCCCCAGCACCCCCCTGATAAAATATGTTCCCGCGGCTATGTAACATTTTCTATAACATAATGATCAAGACTTTGATGTAGCCTACCAGCATCCTAGAGAAGATTCTCCATCGCTGAATGTTTCTTTTTCCTCCATGATTCGTTAAATCTTCATGGAGCTGCAGTCACACCGACATACAAAAACAATTTAAAATATTTTACAGAACAATGAACTTAAACACTATAGAAACATACCAAACATTTATCTAAACAAAACGTGACAAACTTCAAGACAAGTTATTTTTTATTTCTTCATTTTGTAGATGGAAAAAAACTGTATTATGAAGAAATATCTAGGCTAACAATAACACTGAAGTCTCAAATTGTCTTGCTATCTCTCTTTTGTTCCACTAAGTAGGGTGAATTGCCCTAACGTGGGACACTGCCTAATGTGGGACACCTAAGGTCTAGTGTTTGTAGGTGCCCCATAAATACATGAATGACAATGAAACTATGGGTTAGACAAAGTTTCTAACCCGATAACCCATTATCGATTGCTCCTGTCTGCCTCGCTGCCTGCTGTGAGTTTGTCTGCTTCGGTGCAGTAAGCTCCGTATTAGCCTCGTATAGCCTCGTATTTCCTTGTTTTGAACCATCATTTACTACAATTTCTAGTTGTTTATACTACTACTAAATACAGCTTACCCAACATCGCTGGCTTCCGTTACTACTAGCACAACACGCTGGTAATTCGCTAGCCTGTTAACGCGCCACTCGTGCGCTCAGCTATTTTTATTTATTTATTTTCTCTCGCGCCTTTGAGTTCATAAAAGCTCAGGTGAGTAAGAAACACTCAACAAACACGGTGAGTAATGTCTTGTCCTGTTATTATCATGCGTCGCGTCTGAATGCGTTGTTGTTTTTGGAGCTCTATCGATTTGATTTATAATTCTTGATTTTTCTCGCTGCCTGCTGTGAGTGTGCTTGCTTCAGTGCTGTAAGCTCCGTCTTAGCCTCGTATTTTCCTTGTTTTGAACCATCATTTACTACAATTTCTAGTTGTTTATATTACTACTAAATACAGTTTACCCAACCCTGACATCGCTCGCTTCCGTTACTACTAGCACAACACGCTAGTAATTCGCTAGCCTGTAAACGCGCCACCCGTGCGCTCAGCTATTTTTATTTATCTATTTTCTCTCGCGCCTTTGAGTTCATAAAAGCTCAGGTGAGTAAGAAACACTCAACAAACACGGTGAGTAATGTCTTGTCCTGTTATTATAATGCTTTGCGTCTGAATGCGTTGTTGTTTTTGGAGCTCTATCGATTTGATTTATAATTCTTGATTTTTCTCTTTAAACTCGCTTACAACGAAGATTTTCTACTTTTCCTCACTGAGAAGCACTAACGTTACTGCTCAAACCTCATTGTTACAACGCGGACTGTTGAGCAGACGCGTCTCAAGCCTATTAGTGATCCAACGCCGGATACTCTTAAAGGTTACGTCCGTGGATCACGGCTGAACGCGTCTTCTCCACACTCACTTATAAACAAACATTTTTTTATTTTTTTTTCGCCTACCGTGCGTCTACTCTACACCCCTACCACTAAAAAAACCTAAAAAACCTCATAGTTACAACGCGGACTGTTGAGCAGACGCGTCTCAAGCCTATTAGTGATCCAACGCTGCATACTCTTAAAGGTTACGTCCGTGGATCACGGCTGAACGCGTCTTCTCCACACTCACTTACAAACAAACAAACTTATAATATAAATTAGTATTAATATTGATAGCATCACTGGTAGCTTCGTTGCTAACTCACTGTCCATCTGTTAAAATGGCGAATATATCAGATGTAAGTAGTCTACCGTTTGGTGCAGGTGAGGACACATTTGAGCTGCACGCACTGCAGTCTGAGCTGGAAGCTGTTGAGAAACAGATCCACAACCTTTTATTGAGACAGGCCGAGCTGAGAGACCGGTGTTTGGCTCTTGAAACATCACGTGCCGATGCACACAAATCAGTGTTTAACGTTACTAACCCGCTGACTCCGACCGCGTCTACTCCGTGCGTTCCTCAGCATCGATCGCAATCAGCCATGGTCTCGTTCACTCCGGCTCCAACACGCCACCACGAAGCCTGGGTGGTTCCGCAGCGGAAGACGCGAGTCAGGTTTAGACCAAGACTTTCTCCGACCCTCCCGGTTTTCGAGTTATCCACACAAAACCGCTTCTCCCCTCTACGCGAAACAGAACACGATGCTGTGATCATCGGCGATTCCATCGTTCGGCACGTACACGCTACGTTAGGTAAAAGTAAGGTGCAAAGTCACTGCTTTCCTGGTGCTCGTGTTTCTGAAATCGCTGCTCGCGTTCCCGAGATCCTGAACGGTGACGAGCGCATCGGAACTGTGGTCCTGCACGCGGGAGTGAACGACATCAGGCTGCGCCAGACGGAGATTCTGAAGAAAGACTTCAGGAATCTATTCGATACGGTACGCAGCACATCGCCTGAAACAACGATCATTGTGTCAGGACCGCTTCCCACGTACCGACTAGGGCATGAAAAGTTCAGCAGATTATTTGCGCTAAATGAATGGTTAATGTCATGGTGCAATGAGCAGAAACTGCTCTTTGTAAATAACTGGAATCTGTTTTGGGAGCGTCCTAGGCTTTTCCGTGCTGATGGCTTACACCCAAGCAGATTCGGAGCGGCTCTTCTGTCAGATAACATCTCCAAAATGTTAAATACCCTTTGACTAGTAACCAAAAGTCCAAATCATAGTCTCTGCTGCACCAATTCAACTGATATAAATACTAGTGTAGAACATTGCATAGAAACCGTGTCTATTCCTCGTTTAGTGAGATCAAATAATAAATCTAATGCAGGATCTAGGAAAAATCTAATTGTTATTAAAACAGAAAATGTTGCTATTTGTAAACAAAAACTATTTCTAAAGCTAGGTCTTCTAAACATTAGATCACTCACACCTAAGGCAGTTATTGTAAATGAAATAGTCACAGATAATAGCTTCGATGTACTTTGCCTTACTGAAACCTGGCTTAAACCAAATGATTATTTCGGTATTAATGAGTCTACTCCTCCTGGATACTGTTATAAGCATGAGCCCCGTCTGATTGGTCGTGGCGGAGGTGTTGCAACCATTTATAGAGATATTCTAAATGTTACTCAGAAAACGGGTTATACGTTTATTTCATTTGAAGTACTTGTACTAAATGTTACGCTCTTAGATGTTAGAAAAACATCCCTATTATCTCTAGCCTTGGCTACCGTATATAGACCGCCAGGGCCTTACGCTGATTTCCTAAAAGAGTTTGCAGACTTTCTCTCAGACCTATTAGTCAATGTCGATAAAGCATTAATTGTTGGAGATTTTAACATACACGTAGATAATCCAAATGATGCGTTAGGAGCTGCGTTTACAGATTTATTAAATTCATTTGGGGTCAAGCAAAACGTCACCGGACCAACACATCGTCTTAATCATACACTCGATTTAATTATATCACATGGAACCGATCCAACCGATATAGATATCATTCCACAAAGTGATGAAGTCACTGATCACTACATGGTAACTTGCATATTACGTACTGCTGTAATATGTCATGCAGCACCGCGTTATCGACCAGGCAGAACAATCCTTCCATCCACCATAGATAATTTCTCAAATTGCTTATCTAATCTGTCTCAGCTGCTGCCTGAACCCAAACAAACAGATGAACTAGAAGAACTAACTAGCACTATGAGCACCATTCTCTCTAGAACATTGGATGTGGTTGCACCTATTAAATTAAAAAAGGTCAGAGAGAAAAATAAAGCACCATGGTATAACAATACTACGCATGTTTTAAAGAGAGAAACCCGTATTTTAGAGCGTAAATGGAAACAAACTAATTTAGAGGTCTTTAGAATCGCGTGGAAAGACAGTATGTCACGTTATAAAAAGGCCCTAAAAGCGGCCAGGGCTGAGCACCTCCGCAAACTAATAGAAAACAACCAAAATAATCCAAGGTTTTTATTTAACACCGTGGCTAAACTAACAAATAAACAGACGTCACCCGAACAAAATATCCCGTTACAGTTCTTGAACTTCTTCACTGAGAAAATAGAAAGCATCAGAACCACAATTGTAAACGTTCAATCTTCAATCGCGCCTTATAATTCAGCTTCAATTATCACCCCGCAAGAACAATTACAGTGCTTTACAACTATAGAACAAAAAGAGTTAAATAAACTTATCACTTCATCTAAAACAACAACATGTTTATTAGATCCTATACCAACTAAACTACTGAAAGAAGTGTTACCTGTAGTGGAAGAGCCTCTCCTCAATATTATTAACTCGTCTTTATCTCTAGGTCATGTTCCAAGAACGTTTAAACTGGCAGTTATAAAACCTCTCATTAAGAAACCACAATTAGATCATAATAATCTAGCAAATTATAGACCCATTTCAAATCTTCCATTTATGTCTAAAATATTAGAAAAAGTGGTGTCCGCTCAACTGGGCTCTTTCTTGCAACAAAATGATATCTATGAAAAGTTTCAGTCTGGATTCAGACCGCATCATAGCACTGAAACTGCACTCGTTAAAATCACAAATGATTTACTTTTAGCTTCTGACCAAGGCTGTATCTCAATACTAGTTTTACTTGATCTTAGTGCTGCGTTCGATACTATAGATCACACATTACTCTTAGATCGACTACAAAATTATACTGGTGTTCAAGGACAAGCACTAAGCTGGTTCAAATCATACCTATCTGACCGCTACCATTTTGTCTATTTAAATGGAGAAAAATCGATCATAACTCCAGTAAACTATGGAGTGCCGCAGGGATCTGTATTAGGCCCTCTGTTATTTTCAATATATATGATGCCACTTGGAAATATTATAAGGAAACATGGAATTAGTTTCCATTGTTATGCTGATGACACTCAAATATATATTTCATCAAGGCCGGATGAAAACGCTAAAATTTCCAAATTGACAGAGTGTGTTAAAGATATAAAAGATTGGATGACGCGTAATTTTCTTTTATTAAATCCAGACAAGACAGAGGTAATACTTATCGGTTCAAAAAACCGCCTACAAAACCTCGCACAATACAACTTTAACATCATAGGATGTCCTGTTACTTTATCCTCTACAGTAAAAGACCTGGGTGTTATACTCGATTGCAACCTGTCTTTTGAAAATCATATATCATATGTTACAAAAACAGCCCTTTTCCACCTTAGAAACATTGCTAAGCTACGTAATATGCTATCAGTTTCTGATGCAGAAAAGTTAGTTCATGCATTCATGACCTCGAGACTGGATTACTGTAATGCTTTATTAGCTGGTTGTCCTGCATCCTCGATAAACAAGCTACAGTTAGTCCAAAATGCCGCCGCTAGAGTTCTTACGAGATCAAGAAAATATGATCATATAACACCGATTTTATCATCACTGCATTGGTTACCTATAAAGTTCCGTATTAATTACAAGGTATTGCTACTGACTTATAAAGCCCTAAACGGCTTAGCTCCAGTCTATTTAACGGATCTTCTATCGCCCTATAATCCATCGCGCTCGTTAAGATCACTAAATTCAAGGCTTTTGGTCATACCTAGGATATCCAGAACCACCAAAGGAGGGAGAGCATTTTCACATTTGGCTCCAAAACTCTGGAATAGTCTTCCTGATACTGTTCGTTGCTCAGACTCGCTCTCCCAGTTTAAAACTAGATTAAAGTCGCATCTCTTCAGCCAGGCATTCTTATAATCCCACAGTTCAAACTACAATTCGGCCTCTAGCTCATAAATGCCAGAGGAGAACTGGCCCCCGACTGAGCCTGGGTTCTCCCAAGGTTTTTTTTTTTCTCCATTAGGTCACCTGATGGAGTTTTAGGACACCATTAGGTCACTTGATGGAGTTTTTCGTTTCCTTGCCACTGTTGCCTTTGGCTTGCTCAGTTGGGGATATTTTGGGGATATTTAATTTTATTTTATCAATCAATAAATTCCTCTTGAAACAAACTTTGTTGTATTATTTAAATTTAATACTGTGAAGCTGCTTTGATACAATCTGTATTGTGAAAAGCGCTATACAAATAAACTTGACTTGACTTGACTTGACAAAGCTGTGGTGTCATGTGATTTTGAACCCATAGTTTCATCGTCCAAATTAAACAATTCCCCATCGTAAGTACACATTGATGGCCTAAGACACAAAACGAGCGGTTTGTGTGAGAAAACGAACAGTATTTATATCGTTGTTACCTCTTGTACACAGCCACGTCCAAGTGATCTGAGAGTGCGGGCGGGTATAGATATATACAATAGAAGTCGCCTTGGCAACTGCAGTTCATTGAAACGAAACCGTAGCCAAGGCGACATCTAGTGTATATATCTATACCCGCCCGCGCTCTCAGATCACTTGGACGTGGCTGTGTACAAGAGGTAACAACGATATAAATACTGTTCGTTTTCTCACACAAACCGCTCGTTTCGTGTCTTAGGCCATCAATGTGTGCTTACGATGGGGAATTGTTTAATTTGGACGACGGGGAATTGTTTTAATTTGGACTCTGTGCATGCTCTTTGAGACCGTGACCATAGACCTGCATTATATGACTGACAGACAAGAACGGTTTGACCTAAAAATATCAAAATTGAAACTACTGCGGAAAAAAAGACACCTACATCTTGGATGCCCTTGAGGTAAGCTAAAACATACCAAAATTTTATTTCAAAGTGAACTATCCCTTTAATCAGTGGAGGCAGGACAGGATGAAAGGAGCCATAGAGGAGTATAGGCAGATTGCTGAGGATGGTGGGGTCCCTCAGCTAAGACTGATCGCCAGGGCATGGAATGTCCCTAAATCTACTCTCCAGTGAATCTGAAACAAAATAAGATTTTACTATTCTACATGTATCAATGTGATTTTTGGTCTTTTATCATAGATTTTTCAGTGTCCCACATTGGGGAAACAACTGTCCCACATTAGGAAGTTGCAGATTGTCTCAGACGACTTGCAATAAGAGCACTAATTTGTCTATCATTTCTCTTATGAATGGGTTATCTGAATTTTCTCTTTTGATTTGATTAGGACACATCCTGGGGTTTTTAAAATGGTATTGGGTGTGGATTTAATGTTTTGGTTACACATCGCAATATGTCACAAAAGTCTAAAGTGCAAAAAATGTTCCACATTAGGGCAATTCACCCTATGTTACTGGTGAACGCATTACTTTAAGTGATTGAGACAGAAATATGGTTAGGGCATGTAGTGACGTGATATTAATGTTTTTAGAACTTCTCACAAGGGCATGTGATAAAACGATAATACTAGTGCTAATGTTTCTGCAACCCTGTAAAAATTGCTTTAAAAATTATGAATGTTTAGAAAACACTTTTCACAACCTTAAAATCCCTATGGGGTAGACTTTTACACAACTTTACAGAAGTGAACAGTAAACACATATAGGCTACTACTTGTCGATTTTTGGTTATCCAAATACGCCTATGTAAACTAACCTACTTATTTTCTTTCCGGGTCTACGTTGAGGGTTTAGTATTGACAAACTACCGAAAATTAAAACTAAAACGTATATTTTAAGCATATATCTGTCTCTATTCGATAGAAGGATTGGACTGTAATAGGTGATGATTTATTATTTCTAGCTTTCCTCAATGGGGTGTCGATCAGAACACACTGGATTCGATCAGTTCCATGCAAATGAGGTTTATTGTTGACAGTTTTGGCTATGCACAAAACAGCAGTACACAGGTTGCTTAAAGTATTTGATATGTGTGTTTGTGGTCTACAAAGCGAAAGAAATAAAGATTAACAAATGTCTATAGTATTATTATACAAACATTACTTCCAAATCTACATTTTTCTAATAAAGAATTATCAGGTTCGATTCTATATTAAATAAAGAAATCAATATACAAGCAACGAAAATATGCAACACTGCTGCCCGGTGGTCAGAAATGGCATAACATTCAAAACCGAAACTAAATCTGAGGTAATTTAAATGAATGGCACATAATCATAAAGATCGCGTCCTTAAACTCGAAATAACAAGAGTTTAAAATACTAATGTAACGATCACACATACATATGTACAAATCAAACACTGGGTGCAATATAAATATTGTAAATTGCAAGTAATATCGAACATAAACGGCACATTCACGAGCCCTCAACCTCACGCGATTAACGGATTCATCTCTCTTAAACATGCATCACTTTATGAAAGTATGACATCAAGGCTTTACAGCTCCTTAACAAGTATTGATCTCCAAACTAGGTGAATAGTCAACTTACATATATTTATTGACGCACTTTGCAAACACAGTCTTGCTTGTACAGTCCAGCTCGTACAGTCCCGCTCTCTGCTGATGATTGTCAACATTGTGTCAATGATGACTGACAGTAAGTAGCGCATGCGCACATGACTCTGCCTTTCCAACAGTCTCACAAACAGAAAATGAAGATAGGATAATAATATCAAGATGTTCATGTGTCGTTAAGTAGGCTACACTGTAAAAATAAAAGGTGCCTGGAGGAACCTTTTGGGGTTCTTCACTTTGCCACACCGGCGGAACCGTCTGTAGATCCTCTATAGGCACCCTTTAAAAAGGGGTGGTTCTCTTAAGAACCACACAAGTTTCCTGAGGAACTCTTATGGGCACTGTGTGGAACCACTTTGGGTGCCTCCAGGAACCAAATTTCATTTTCTTAAATATTTAATTTCATGTTGTAACTATGGTTACCTTTGACTTCTATTTTAATAAACAAATTGAACCAAATACAAAATAAATGTTTATTACATATTTTATATTCATTTTTATACATACACTTCCATACACATGGGAAAAAAAGCTAACTATAGATTAATATCAATGAATACACAAAAAAATAATACATAAGCAACATGAATAATCAACCAAGTATATGCAATAGGCTATACAAGAAAAGACATTTCAACAAAATGCATGGAAACATGGATCCTAACCTTTATCTCTATACAAAAATCTCGGATGATTAGTTATTCAGCTATTTTGAATCATAAAGTGTTGAAGTCTGGGATGCCGTTAGACTGGAGACTGTAATGTACACTATGCCTTTTGAAAAGCTTAAATGTGTGACTTGAATCAACAGTGTTCATAAATGGTTGTTGAGTATTCTCATGAAACAAGATAGAGGAAGTAGAGGTAGAGATGGAGAAGTAGAATTCCAGTCATTTCAATAAGAATCCACACGATCAGCAATTTCGTTTGTGGTAAAAAATGTCACTATGGGACCAAGTTGGTTACTGGAATTCGCTAGATTTGACCAACAGAAAGCTGCTTGAAAGTGACCCCTGTGTGAGCTGTGTTTCATACATTACGTCACTACATTGCTGACAATGATCAATGGACCTTTTTGCCCATGTAATTTCATGAAATTCACAAATGTGACGCACCTTTACTCGCTGCAACATAAAATGCAATCAATAATAAAATCTTCACAAGGGACATGTGAGGTACTTAAAGAGTTAGAAAAGTGAAAAGGTACAGCAGATTCGTTTTCCGTTTGTTTTTCCTCTTTTCTGGTGGATGGTCCAGGCACTTCAGTGATTTTCGGGTCTACAGGAGGATTTTTATTCTTGTTCAAACTTGTATTTTCAGCTTACCGAGATCCCTGCAAAGTACAACATTTACTGTTAATAAGGTTATTAAAGTGATAGTTGTCAAATTTAAATAATTTCCTCAGCCTTGTGACGTTCCAAACCTGTTTGACTTTCTGTCTGTGGACCCCAAAAGCAGATCTCAGGCATAATGCAACCCCAGTCACCATTCAATTTCACTGCATGAAACAAGCAGAAAGAAATTGTGTAAATCATTCATGAAACCATTCTTATGTACACTTGTCTAGTTCAATTCAATGCAACAATTTATGTAAAAATGGTTAAGCTCCAAAAATGTCCCAGAAAAGATCCTAAAAATAATCAATGAGTTCACAACTCATGTGTTATGGGTTGTGTAGTAAGTCTTATGAAGCCATATAATAGCTTTTTCCTCTTTTTTTGTAGAAAAAGACTAAACTTGAAGTTAATTCAGAGTTAAAATGTCTTATATTCAAATGCAAATGATAAAGATATAAGAAAAAATGCATAGCATTATTGGCGCCAAACCTGTGATATTATTTTTCTGAGTAACATGAATGAGATTTGAGAGCATGAGGGAAGATTTTCAGAGAATAACTGATTAAAAAAACACAAGTACACAGTCAAACAATACAATTTCACACAAAGAAAGTTCATAGTAATAAAGTACCTGCATGTGGTGTTCAATGTTGCCTCTGAAATGTTCAGATTATTTTAGAAATGTACTGGTTGTTCTGGGGAAACAAGAGAACAAAGCTGATTATTCACAAATATTTATTGACCAGTAAATGGCTTTAAAATGGTATTTGAGAGAATGAGGGCACCTGTAGTAAGTAAAGTTAGGCTAAACAAAAACAGACCAAACTATATTAACCTGCTTTTGTTATTCATAACAAACGCCAATGACGACAGCAGGAATCAGCTAAATTAGTTAGGCTTTATCAGCAATTTTAAGACACAGTTGTACAGAATATGTTGAATTGAATGACTAAATCAATCTAAGACAATAAGTCAATAATTTCCATTTGTTCATTAGATCAACGTATCTAGCATCGCGGCTAAAACCTTCATACCAGATACTTCTGTAGAACACTGTAAAAACGTAGTATTGTATAATAAATTTAGTTTATTTATAGGCTATGTGTGATTGAATATATAGTGAGTAGACTCTGTATTTATATTTATTTGGCGAGTTTACAAACCTTGTAACGGAGAGCCGAACAAACGGCGGAAGCTTTGATGAGGGGAGCCGTTACTTTCAAACCCAATGACGATCAGCTGAGCTTTGTTGCGCGCGAGCATCACTGAAGCGACGACAGCAGAGGAGAGAGCAGCAGTTTCGTGACAGAATAAAACTTTTAACTTAAAACGTTTCTCCTCCTGGTTCTTCTTCTTCATATTATTAATATTATTATTATTTAGTGTTGTAGTTTAAGGTTTAAATTAATCAATAAAATAGGCCTAGATACTAAATAAATGTAAGCTACCCAGGTGAAAAGACGTAGGCTACTGTTAAATGTATTACAAATGCATTAAAGCAGTGGTTCTCAACTCCAGTCCTCGGGACCCCCTGCTCTGCACATTTTGTATGTCTCCCTTATTTAACACACCTGAACCAGATCATCAGCTCGTCAGGAGAGACTCCATGAACTGATTTGAGTGTGTCAGATAAGTACGGTGGCCGAGAAGGGTCACAACACAAACAAAAACCACAACAACTACATATTCATAAAACACCTCCAAATTCATAAAACACATACAAACGCCACAACAACTACATATTCAGAAAACAACTTCGTCGATTTCACATCACGTACGCTGCAAATATTCACAGCACAAGCAAATAGGGAAACGAACTGCAAACTGCAAAGACACAACGGAAATGTTTCCAAGGGGGCCATAATCAGTGACGGCTATAAGAGGTAAGTGTTTCCAGAGCCCGTCTACGGCCTTATTAGACATTCTCTGGTGTTTCTCTTTTATTATGACAGACTTGTCGATGTGCTCTGATACCGAAGTGGTTTGCAGCACAAAACGGACAGAACATTTCAATCTGAAAAATAAATAAATAGTTCAGATATCAGGACAACAATGTAAAAACGCCGGTAATGCATCTATTTAGTGACCAGAAGCGAGCTAGCCAGCTAGTTTCCAGCTAACAACGTTGGCAGAACGTTTAACAATTATCTGCGTGGACTAATACGTTATGGGGACAATAACTTAATATGTTGAAAACACACAAAACCACTTCGGTATCAGAGCACATCGACAAGTCTGTAATAATAAAAGAGAAACACTTAGCTGCTACCTCTTATAGCCGTCACTGATTATGGCCCCCCTGGAAACATTTCCGTTGTGTCTTTGCAGTTTGCAGTTCGTTTCCCTATTTGCTCATGCTGTGAATATTTGCAGCGTACGTGATGTGAAATCGACGAAGTTGTTTTCTGAATATGTAGTTGTTGTGGCGTTTGTATGTGTTTTCTGCATATGTAGTTGTTGTGGCGGCGTTTGTATGTGTTTTCTGAATTTGGAGGTGTTTTCTGCATATGTAGTTGTTGTGGCGTTTGTTTGTGTTGTGACCCTTCTCGGCCACCGTAGACAAGAGAGACATACAAAATGTGCAGAGCAGCGGGTCCCGAGGACTGGAGTTGAGAACCACTGCATTAAAGTATATTTGTATTGTAGGCCTATACTAAAAACACACTCAAGTACATTTTTAATACATTTAATAGTAGCCTACGTCTTTTTCACCTGGGTATGTATACTGAATCAAACTTCAGTAGCCTATAATAATAATAATAATAATAATAGGATATTAATAACCTTATTCTGGCCTCACTGAACCATTGGGTTCCTCCAGATGCTGGCTTTAACATAAGAGATCTTCCAGGAACCACTTAAATGTTAAAAGATCTTCCAGTAACCCTTTTATCGCATTCAAGTTCCTCTATTTTCCCCCAAAGCACTTCGAGGTCTCATGGTAATGAAAAGGTGACTCCAGAACCTCTGAACTAAATACAAATTGCTTAAAGGATCCCATAAGTTCCAGCAAGAACCTCAAAGATTGTCAATGCTCCTCCAGTAACCCTACTATAGGAGAAAGAGCTTTGAGGCACTTAAATTACATTTTGAAGTTCCTTGAGTATCCGACAGGATATTTGAGGCTCCTTAAGTTTTTACAGTGTACTTCATGTTTAATTTCATATTTTACGGATAATGCTGACTAAGTCACCTTTAAACAACAACACACCTGAAGACTCACCTTGATCGAAATAGTAGGCTTTGAAACAGGAGGTACCAGACAACATTCTTAAGGTTTCCATCCAGCTGCACGCAAATTCCTACATAAACAACAAATAAATACTGTTTGACACTTTTTTCCTTAATTTTCCCGATTTAAAGAATGTAAAGCTCTAGGCTACAATGAATCTAGTTTCACTTTTGTGTTTTGTCAGCAAGAAAAAAACCGGTTTGGCCTTGAGAGAACACTAGCCTATCCAGAGCACACAAAGAGGGGTTATGAGATAGACCTGGGTTTCTCAAACTCGGTCCTGGGGGGCCACTGTCCTGCACAGTTTAGCTCCAACCCTGATCAAACACACCTAGCTGTGAGTTTCTAGTGATCCTGAACATAGACATAATAAATACATAGACGCCCTATTGGCCGCTTTGGAACGTTGCTGCGATACGTCAACGCGTCCGCCATTTTGCGGAGGGCAAGACTGCGCTGTAATCAAATGCAAGTAAACAGGTGAGCTGCGGTTTTTCTGGATAAAAACCAAAAAAAAATTACATTTATCAACCGATTTCAGTGGTTTGTATGTGGTGTACAAAAAATTTCCATCTCTAGTTATTTAAAATCTCGATAGTTAGACTTAAAATATTTTTTTAATAAGGAATGGCCAAAGCTCAGGCTTGTCATGTATTTGGCTTTTTATTCTTGGATAAGAATTGTGAACACCCCCATACTGAGATATAATTTAATTTTCACATTAAATTAAATAAAGTTTTCTTATTGTGGAAAAAGCGTCATTGACCCGATTTTAGCAATAACAAAGATAACTGATGGATCCTTTATGGTAATACATATGATATGGTACAACTACAGTGCTATGCAAATAGTGAATATAAGATAAAGTGAGAAGTAGGCTAATAGTAAATAGTTTAGTCAATAAATAAACAAACAGTATACAGCAAATCAAATAGTAATGAAAAGTATAATTATATAATATCATAAGTAGCCTACTATAATATAATAATAATAATATATTGATAATAGCATAGTTTATGTATAATACTATAATAATAGCAATAGAATATGAAATATCAATTACAGAATATAGACAATAAAAATAATAAGTTAAATAGTTACTATGAATAGTACAATAATTTAACAGCATAACTATAATAGATTGATAATCGCAAGTGGTATATTATTATAATAAAAATAATAAATAATGTACATTTATATATTTTAAAATATTCTTACATAGGCTATATAAAATAAAATGACACAACCCTGTCTCTTTTTGTTAAATTTCAGTTTTTAAAAGGTATAAGAAGCTATACAAGTCAAGAAATAAAGTAAACGATTCAGTCAAACATACAGCAGGTTACAAAAGTTAAATATAAATATATAAAGTTATGAAACTTCACTTTGCCCTCATCCAAAACGATTTGCCAAGGAACAAATTATAGATTAATGAGAACAAAGATCGCCCGTTAGATATGTTTAACCACTAGACTAAAGACATCAGATCCAGCGGCGAACGTCAGAAGCACTAGCCGAGGTAAGGCTGTTCTCGGCGGGGTACATGAGCGCTGAGCGCCCGGTGATCGCTGGATCTCACAACTCCGAAACCGTCAGATAACATTTCAAATAGACGCTATCTTTATAAATAAACCACAGATTTGAGCTTTAAACAACTACATTGTCGACTGAAAAACTCTTAAAACTACATTTTGTGACACAATAACAGAAGTATTTTTAAATTTCGCGGCCTTTCTCCTCTGAAAATAAAAATAGTAAATGAAATACAACCAGAAACAAATTTTCAGTTTTGCTTGTGAAAGGTAATTCCCTGAGACCCGTTTTCAATTGTGTGGCGATTTGTAAAGCCCCAAGCAGCACACGAAATAGGCATTTTTCTCAATTCTCGTTATGAGAGGTATGGGAAAGTTGCCCTCCGCAGTATGTATGGAGCTTAAAATATGACAATATGATTTGAATTTGAATTGTGTAAATTTGAATTATTTACATGTGAAATCTAACAAAATTGAATTTTTGGTGGTAGTTTAAATAGTTCTGAATTTGATTTTTTTTTTAAACGAATATTGAACATTTGAAATTTAACAAATTGAAATGTTTTTATGGCTGAATTTTATAGACATGTATTTTCAAACAGCTAGTTTTTTTTTTGTTCTAAATTCTTATACTGCAAATATTCAGTTTAAAAAAAATACTTCAAATTCAGAACTTCAAATTCAGTTTTCTAAAATTCAATCTCAAAAATTCAGATCTTACAGAAAGTAGGTCACAGGGAAGAGTAAAGGATCTCAGAAAAGTCGAACGGAGCATTTTGGCTGCCGTAGAAAACAAACGCCAAACTGCCTGCAGTTTTCTGCCGCAAACGCGGTGGTGGTTCAAGAGAATCCGTGTATCTTTCGTTCAGTCGTTTTTTTTATTTAATATTAAGAGTAGAAAAATGAGAAAACAGCTTGAGTATTAGATTTCTAATATTCTAGTAATAATAGTGCTCCGCTGCTGCAGTTCCACGGAGCTTACACAACTTAACGCGTGTATTGCAACTAGGTTATTACATTTCATTTTCTCATCAAACAACTTAACTAGACTAACGAATGGCTCGGCACAACAGAAGAGCCTAGACCAGCAGTTGGTCTGAATTTGCTATAAACCTATACTGTAGCCTATTTTTCGGACTGCAAGTCACATTTTATCATGAAACACGCTGTGATTTATTCCAAAGTGACTCAGGCATATATAATGCATTTAACATTAAATAATCTAAATGTTGACTTTCAAAAGTAGGCGCGCCAAGAAGGCTATTCTCTGTATTTTGGTTCATTTTTGGTGTGCGCCAGGAAGATCTAAAGAGACCGAGACGCGCTAAAGCAGCGCATCATGTTGTTTTATTTATTTTTCAATGGCATGATATTTTGTAGTCATTTTGAATGTACACAAATAAAAATATACATTTTACTGTTTCGAATGATGTCATATTATCTGTATGACTATAAATAACAGAGTAGCCTATTAAGTTATTTCCCAGCAGTGGAACAAATCCAAGTGAATATACGTGTATTTTGGGACTCGACTGAAGTATGACGCCTTCTTTATATTAATAGTTAGCATCCACATGTTACATTGCAAATATGAAAACTTTTGACTGAATTAGAGATGCGCGACCGTTTCGATTTAAATAAATTTGTTTAGGCTTGGTGTTTAAAATAGGCTAAATGTTGTTTGTAATAAAGGGCACAATATGGGCTATTTGTATAGGCTATGTAGCCTATATATTATTTTATTATACATGGCTTCTTATTTTTCATTCTTGTTGTTTTCTGCATTCATTTAAGGATTTGTCATACAGTAGCCTAAGGGAAAGTAAAATAGGCTACACATAGCCTACATGTTAATAGTGTTTATCATGTAAATGTTGTATTTTATTTACAGGTCTTATACACTATTGCTGAATAGGCTATAGGCTATAATAGGTTTTTTATGACGATTTGACGCGCGCGTGTTTCTCTCTCAACATGACTTACACTCAGGTGCATGCGACTTATTTGCTGCCAAATACGGTCAGTTAAAAAATGTTGCTGTATTATTACAAAATGCATAGAGTGGAGACCATTTGGGCAAAAAAACAAACAAACATATTGCGTTCATTACCCCCACCCACATTTGGGCTTAATCACAGTTATTATTAGGGGGTCCTTGGAAATGTATTTAGGTGTAGACAAAATCAGTTATGTTTATTTATATGAACGTACCTCGCATTTCCCGGACACTAGCCATTAGTCTACTTCTTTGGCCTATTTTTTTTAGCTGGCCAATTCTCCAAAATATGTGTGGAAAAGCTGCGGAGCGCGGAGAGAACGCACAATGGCTTTGCTTTGGAAGTTTTCCAAAGTTTGGAAGTTTTTTTATTATTATTATTTATTTTGGAAGTTTAGTTGCCAGAGAAAATAGCACACCGTTTTGTTTGACATCAATTGATACTCAATATTAATGAAATAAATAAATGTAATGTCAGAGAATGCACAAAGCGCATCCTTTTGAGATGTAAATTATAATACATTTTTATTAAAATAAAACACATAAGGCCTACATCATAAAACTCAGAAGATTATGTATTTTAATATATTATATTATAATACAAATGAAAAGGCTTCATACTTCAGTCGAGTCCCAAAATACACGTATAGGCTAAATCAGCGTCTTCACAGCAAGGGAAATGTTTGGAATAACAAGTAGGACTGTGTGCGGCACAGCTTGCCCTTTATATTGTACAACAGACCAATTAAATTAGGCAGAATAACTTTTTATATGTTTGGTTGACTGTGTTTTATTTTGATAATGAACAGTCTGCGATATGAAGCAACGCCAGAACTGATACTATGTTGTGTGAGAGCGCGATGCGCTGGCGCCATCACTTGGATTTGTTCCCCTACTGGGATATTATAACGTAATACTCTGTTATTTATAGTCATACAGATAATATGACATCATTCGAAACAGTAAAATGTATATTTTTATTTGTGTACATTCAAAAAGACTACAAAATATCATGCCATTGAAAAATAAATTAAACAACATAATGCGCTGCTTTAGCGCGTCTCGGTCTCCTTCAAGATCTTTCTGGCGCACACCAAAAATGAACCAAAATACAGAGAATAGCCTTCTTGGTGCACCTACTTTTGAAAGTCAACATTTATATTATTTAACGTTAAATGCAGAGTCACTTTGGAATAAATCACAGCGTGTTTCATGATAAAATGTGACTTGCAGTCCGAAAAATACAGGCTACAGTATAGGTTTATAGCAAATTCAGACCAACTGCTGGTCTAGGCTCTTCTGTTGTGCCGAGCCATTCGTTAGTCTAGTTGTTTGATGAGAAAATGAAATGTAACCTAGTTGCAATACACCTAGTTGAAAATACATGTCTATAAAATTCAGCCATAAAAACATTTCAATTTGTTAAATTTCAAATGTTCAATATTCGTTTAAAAAAAATCTAATTCAGAACTATTTAAACTACCACCTAAAATTCAATTTTGTTAGATTTCACTTGTAAATAATTCAAATTTACACAATTCAAATTCAAATCATATTGTCATATTTTAAGCTCCATAAGTATGGCGGCGCCGTTGACGTACGATCCAGCGGCCAATAGGGCGTCTATGTATTTATTATGTCTATGATCCTGACCTGAAGACATTGATTAGCTTGCTCAGGTGTGTTTGATCAGGGTTGGAGCTAAACTGTGCAGGACAGTGGCCCTCCAGGACTGAGTTTGAGAAACCCTGGACTAGACTAACTCACCAGTTTTGATAAGCAATCAATCATTTAAATATTCAACATTATAAGTATATTGGCAAAGAATGGGGATGATAAAGACAAGTTTAGGGGATTACTAGTGTGACAAATGCGTTACGAGCTTTTTAAGAGATGAAATGAATCAGAAACTCATAAAGTCATGTTTTATTACAGTATCATGTTTGCAATCTTTCCAAAACCCAAGCTGCCCAGTGATTTGAGGGAGCAATAATTCAAGTTCTCAATCTCACATGTACTGGGCATAATTAATATGACAATTAACTTTAATAATGTTGACACTGTTGGTACCACTGCAGGGCAGTAGTTAAAAAAAGCATCGATCAACAACACTAATACGATTTTTGACATTTTATAATTTTTATAATTTTATAATTTGTCATTTTATGACATTTTATAAAATAAAAAAAGATAACCACATTATTTTAACAGTGACTGTTTTGGTATTTGTTGTTGTTGTTGTTGTTGTTGTTTTTGTTTGGAGTTGGCGGGTTTGGGAGAGCTTTTGGTTTGGATGAAATTGAGCGTGAAATTCAAAACATTACATTCCTTTGCGGGAACAGTAAACAGTAGGCAAACAAGATGGTTTTCTCATTTGAGGTTGGAATTTTTTATATAGTAGCCTAGCCTACTGCTAACTCCAACCACCCTGCATCATTTTGTTGAGACCAGTGAAATTATGTGAAAAGGGCGATACAGAATAAAAATTAATAATGGAATAATATTCACTCAAACTCAAAGCAGAACAGGACAGACATCTGTACATCCCAAAGCCCTTTTAAAGGGCTGGTATAATGCCCTTTTCACAAGATGTAAAGTAAGTCTCTGATGTCCCCAGAGTGTGTATGTGAAGTTTTAGCTCAAAATATCCCACAGATATTTTTATATAGCATGCTAAAGTTGTCACTTTTGGAGGGTGAGCAAAAACCATAGACTGTAAAAAAGCAAAAACGCACTGTTTTGTGTCTGGCCCTTTAAATGCAGCTCCGATTACCTCCCACAGACGCACTAAATTGTCAGAAACTGTTCTGCCTTTTATGTTCAAACCGGACAATGATGGAGAGACTCAAGAAGAAGTGACAACATGTAGAATGCAACAGGACGTCTCTGAATGGTTAGTTGATGAATTTATGTTGCTGATGTGGAGTTAATTATCTTCAATTAGCATATTCAGTCATGATAATCTATATATCGCTCGTATAGGAACTGTTGTGAGATGCACACAGAGTGACTTTCTATTGCGTGTGAAAAGACGGATGCTACAGTTTGAGCTGACTCACAAATGTGCTCGACTACAACAACTCTTCCTCTTCTCAACATGGACTGCATGTTCCCGGGGGCGGGGTATATGTAAATTTTAGGGTTGGTGATGTCACTAACCTGGGAAGAATGCAACCAGCCGTTTGTTGTAGTCCTTAAAAAGCAATTTCTTTAAAAGCAAATATCTTCCTTTGTTTTAGACTTTGAGCGTTGTAACTTTGCAGATGTTGATTATGCTCAAACAGCAACATTACACACTAACTAAATTAGAAAAGTGAAATCATAATCAACTTTATGCATAATGATGAATTTATGCTTGAAGAGAAAACTCATGGGAATATTATAGATTATTATATATTATTTTGTTTATCAAAAGCATGTTATATACAACACATTGAAAAAAATTAACATTTGTTAAAAACATATCATTAAACACACAAATAACCATTAAAAGCTCAATTTCTTGTAAAATCTCAAATATTAAAAGTGTACAAACAATTAATTAATCTTTCATGTTGTTGTTTTCCTGACATTCTTTCATTCATCTTCCTCTATAGCTGTGTCTTTTCTATAAAAACAAAACTGTTCCTTTGGATAACAACAGTTTCCCAGAAAGATCTGTTGGAAAAAAATAGATCCTATTATGTGGTTATTGATCATGAAACACTATGTTCTTCTGGACGTGAAGCAGTAATACTGTAGTCCACCATCTGGTCTCTGAAGAGCTTCATGGGTTTACTGGGATTACTGTTAAGGTCTTCAGGTCCGATAATAGAACTGTAAAGTATTTTATGCATTCCTTATTTCAGATTTGGCACAGCAGGTTTTAGGTCCATATTAAAGGTCTCAGATGGTGATGGATTCATCATCTAGTGTCAAAGCTGCTCAGATCTGCTTTTCTGATGCTCTTCTGTGTTGGAAATATCTGCAGGAGTAAAAATACACAGTTTTGTGTGGAATATGTATGAACATGGTATTGGGCATGAAACAATGACATTTTTTAATTAATTAGAAAATAGCTTATCTATATTTGATAGTTATGACAACAAAAACATTGGATGCAATCTGAAATCACTCTGTAAAGTGTGTAACTTCTGACCTGTTTGAATGTTAATCTGTGGGATGTTCTGGACATGATCTGTTGACCTCGAACCATTCATCAATACACCTGCAGGAGCAGAAGATGAGATGATTTCCACAGACACAGATGACAGCAGAGGTGTGTGTGTGTGTGTGTGTGTGTGTGTGTGTGTGTGTGTGTGTGTGTGTGTGTGTGTGTGTGTGTGTGTGTGTATGACTTGGGGGCTCTGACGCCCTTTGCCATTTTCATATTTAAGAAACATTTTTTGCACTCATTTTTCATTTAACACTGTTGATGTCATGAGTAAAAGAAAAGCAACAGACATAAGGCTGTGTTTTACTACGGTAAACTGCCTGCTGTTTTGGCCAATACATATGTACATATGTACTATGTACAATGTTTTGAAGAAGTATATAGTGAAACTGTTCTGCAGTTTTAAGAGCTATTGTGTACAGTGCATAATGTTTTTCCTTGGTGATTAACTAGATGTAATTGAATTAAATTAGATGAACTTGTTTCACGCATGCATTACATAAACTAGGTAAACTGAAAAAATTCTGAAAGCCAATGTATAACTCGCACACTGTGTGTTAGTGAATGTTTCTCATACCCTTTGTGGTAGATGCAGAGACAAGGCAGTCGAGCGATGGTGTCGCCCTGAATCATGTCATCCAGACATATTGCACACTCACCAGAGTCCTGGGATAAAACATCATCTAGAGAGAGAGATAAACATCACAACATCACTATCAGCATCAGAGAAGCTGAGAGCAGCAGGAGTCAGATGATGACACACGAGGGCGCTGTTAACAACTAAACAAACAGACTGTGGAGGACAGAACAAGCCAGTCCAGCATGAAATATGATTAAGTAAACAGGTCAATGATATATACAGTGTGACAGTGAAGGTTTTTCTCACCATTATAATTGAGTCTGTGTTTGGAAAAACACATGGGCAAGTGAACATCTATTTCATCAGAGGAGACATACTTTGAGCAGATGGGACAGTCAAATCCAACTGAAACAAACAGAACAGACAAAACTCATTCTTAACCATTGTCATGTTTGTATGATTGATGTCCTCTACATTATATAGGTCAGCTGAAAGATAACAAAACCTATTTATTTACTTCCTCTCAGCGAACAGCAATTATAAGATTACATGACTATAAAAAGCCATTTTGGAAATGTTGTAATCTTGTCTGTGAGTCAATTTACTGTAATGTGCATCACTGGGTTATCAACACAATATGAACAATATCTGATACATAAAATCCACAACACGTGCTTGAGCTGCACATGTCTGAATGACTAAAGCAGGATTTCAAATGAACTTCATTATAAAGTTGTAAAGTTCATTACAATGAAACCTCTGGGTGTAACGATACACTCATGTCACGATACGATTCTATCAAGAACCATTTAAGGCAAAATAAAGTTCTGTTTTTTGTTATTATTAGTTCCAAGACATATGGTAAAAAGTTAACAAAAACATACTGTTGATTAAAATGCTAAATTTGGTATTCGGCTACATCAGGGGTGGACTCCTGATCCTCAATGCACAGGCCAATATGACACCAGAATAAAAACATTCATGATTCTGAAGCTGAAAATACAGAATTATGTTAGACACATATACGTTAGATCACTCACTACAATAACGCAGGCCACTATTACAGGTAAAATAAGACATTTGGCATTATCAGGACACACATATATCCCCCTAATGCTTTATTATACCTCATATTCAACATTATAGTAGTTTATTGTCATTGAAATTCAGTAAACTTAAAAAAAAATTCTCATGCAATACACTCACGCTTTCAATACAAGCATTCGTTGGATCTCTGTGTATAAAAGATTGTGTATAATTATGTGCATGAAAGACCCAATATACACATCAAGATATGCTTATAAATTATGCAACAGAACACAATACAGAGAATTAAGCAAGAATCATATCATTAATTATAATGCATTTCTGATGTGCATGCACAGTAAAATCTGAGCACTACACAAAAGTAACAAATTCAGTGCATTCTGTAGAGATTTGCAGCAGTTTTGATAGTTTAACTCGTGTGTTGAACATGTTTGCCGCTTTTTTGCAAGACTCGGGCTTAAGTGAGAAATCATTTATGCATTGACCTGTAAATCACTAACTAGATAAGCAGACAAATGTTATTACTGAGAGAGTCTAAACTCTTGTGAGTGCTGGGTTACAACACACACACATATCTTTTGGAGGACATTCATTGATATAATGCAATCCCTAGCCCCTTACCCTTACCTTAAACATCACAACTAAGTGCCTAACCCTTAACCTAAGGCTAACCTTAACCCTAAAACCAAGTCTTAACCCTCAAATACCCCTTTAGGAGTGACAGAAAGTGAGGAACGGCCAAAAGGTTCCTCACTTCAATGGTCTAAAATTCAAACTGGTCCTTATAAAGGTAACTGTACAAGTACACACACACACACACACACACACACACACACACACACACACACACACACACACACACACACACACACACACACACACACACCTGTTTATCATGCACTGACAAAACAAAAAAACAGGTCAGCTGTGTATTCATGGGAGGGCGTCTTCAGACACAGCGGTATCTCAAGACTGATTACAGACACAAACACACTTAACAGGAAGTCGATCTATAAGACAGCTGTGTGTGTTTATGTGTTTAGCCTAGAGGAATCAAGGTCTACAGGGGAACTTTATGCTGATGTTTGGGGTTAAAGGTCAGATTGAAACACATGCCTCAGTTATGATGGCAAAGGTTGCTTAAGGATCACTGCTGTCCAAACAACACTGTCTAGTGTCGGGCTGGGTATTGACACGTATTTCACGATTCAATTCGATTTTGATTCACAAGATTGCGATTTGATTCAGTTCCGATCTCTATTTAATTTGATTTAATATCGATTCATTTGGATATATACCAGGTACAGTACATGTACAGTACAGGAAAAAAACTCTCACTCAACATATGCTGTAATTATACAGGGAACCTTGTGAGTTTAATTTTAATATTAATATTATAACTATAATATTAATGCTAAATTCAATTCAGTAACCACTCTACAAAACCGTCTCAAACAGAAACTTAAAAAAAATATATATATATATATTTTGATTATGTGCGTTATTATGATTTTTATGGGTAATCTGCATGCAGCACAAATAGAGGCAGGATTAAAGAGTTGATCAGCGAGTCTTTGGCAAGAACTATCATACAATCAGATAACACCAAAACCTGTCATGTTCTTCTTAAGAAAAGAAAAACTCTTTAAGGTGAAGTATGTAGTTTCTGCAACACTAGTGGCACCTATAACAAAAATAAAGCATATTAATAAAGCCTTCCACAACTCAAACATCACAAACACAGCTCTTACAGGTGCTTGTTAAGGCATGTTAAAGTAAAAGTAGGCTTTAATAAAAGGTCCAACATATTAGTAATACTTTTAGCTGTGTTGATATGTGTAATGAGGAAACAAGTGAGTAGACTAACCATGAATGGTATACTATTTAGTCAATGAACAATTAGTCTTGTGTAGCCAGAGCTTCAGACTGACAGCAGAAGGTCTGGACTCCATAGCAGCTTTCATACCGTAGTTCTGACTGACATGTAAAGCAACCAATCACAGTTCGTTTTGTTGCGGGCGTGAAAATGTAACGTGTAAAATGTAACGATGTCCGTACAATAACAGACCTGTGTGTAAAACTCTTGGACGTATTTTAAAGAGTCTATGCTGCAAACTTTTCATACTTCACATACTTTTGAAAATTCAGCATTTGGTTGATCCTAATAAGTGCTCGTTGTCACAGTTGTAAACACGATGGCTTTCTTCTTCCATAAGGGGGTTTGGCATCACGGCATCTTTGTTTTCAGGCGGACCGTTAAAGAACGCGACACACACGTCTCCTGGAAATTCTGTAGAAATTAACCAATCAGATCACGACTTCGAAACTCCTGAAGTTGTTTTCCAATTTTGTGTGCCATATGCATCAGACGTTCAGCCAACGATCCGTGAGTGAGACGTCTGAGGTTGAGACTAATGAACAGTAAACTGGGTTAAGAGAATGCATTTTAACATAAAAAAATCTTACATACTTAACCTTTAAAAATGTGAGAATTTTTCCTTAAGAGAATCCCTGCTCAAGATTTTCTGGCACCAGATCAGATATTTTGCACAGTTTTTACTCAAAATGCAAAAAAATAAATTAGGCTGGTTAAGCAAGGCTGCTAGTAGATTTTGAAGGCAATGCTATCGTGTTAACTGGTCAGCAACAATATTTTGGCTGAATTAACTACAAGTTTTTACAATTACAAGTATTTTTTTTTTAAACGATCCAATTTAGTTCATGCACAATCTATTTGGGTTCTGTAATTTTGCTATTGTCTGAATTTTCTCATTTCTTTTTGAAATCACTTTAAGCTCATGATCTGAACTGACAACACACACAGCAACACATATTATTGACAGAGGACACATGACACACACATGCCTCTTGCACTTTGACCTTCACACTCTAATTTGACACATAAAGTGCAGAAGAACGTCCTTTCAATCTTTGCTGTAAATACACCATTTGTAGGTTGATTTTCTGAAAAGTAAAAGTGTCTTTGTCAGGTTAGTGTTAGTGTTCAGGAAACCAGACATTTCAACCAGACATTTTTTCATTTCTGTTTGATGCTGCAATTACAATAGCAAAAAAATAAAAATAAATAATAATCTTTTAAAAATTACTTTATAGAAAAATAGGTACTTTATAGGTCAGACTGTGCCTCACAAATCAAAAAGCTGGCAACCAAACACTTGATCACAGTTAATTCCAACACGACTCATAAAGGAGGATTTCAACAGGAACTATGGCTCGTAAATGTCTAGTCAACAAATACAATAACTGTCAAATAATGAAAAGCAATGCATTACTGTACATGACTGATGAAGATTCTCTCACGTTCATGTGTGTTTGTTCCCAATCAGCAAAAATTCCCTCTGATTCTAATCAATCTGACCTACTATCAAGAAATTGCCCGGAAAATTCATTAATGATTTATTTAATATACTCTGTCATTATCAGATTATATTAAATAACCATTGTAACCTTCTACTTAACACAATAAAGGTTTGATATCTATTGCCACTCAAAGGTCACAAAAATATAACATTTTATAGTTACATTTTATAGTTAGGACCTTTTTGACCCAACCTTAATCTGAACAGGCAAACCTTTTAGCAAAGTACTCATTTATTTTATTTTCATAATATAGTATGTTTCAAAGTCATTCAGCCAACATAAACACATTAGCAATAATAAAGAAATATGCTCCATCCATTTCCATGTTCTCTAATTATTGAATGAGGAAGTGTGTGTGTGTGTTTATCGTTACCATAACAAATCCACAACAAAACAAGTCAGCATTCAGTTCTGCTCTAGATCACAGACTGTTCAAAACATGATGTACAGAAACATTCAGTCAAGCAAAGGTGGTCTTGTAAAACTTTAAAAACATGTATTAGAAATCTATATCCTACATTATAAAAAAAATAAAAATTCATGACCTTATGATAAGCTCATATAATAGGGTCGATAAGATACGTTATATTATAATGCATTTGTGATTATAACACTGGATACAATTAGCAATCACATAATACCAATAAGGTACATTATAATATAATATAGTATAATATCATATAATACATTATCTATACTGTAAATATATATTTTTTAATGTAATGCATAGGCCTACATGGACTTACTGGCATCATCAAATGACCATATCATAATCACATATCACTATGACCTAATGATAAGGTTGATAAGCCACATTATAATATATAACAATACATCCATGACTTTGTGATTATAATTAATTCATCATAAAATGTTAACAAGATTCATTATAATATAACCATATTAGGCCAATAAGAGACAACTGATGGTATTGTACAACCAAATCATAATCAAAACCAATGGTCAATAAGCTACATTATAATATGTCATAGGGTGAAATCAGGTTGGGACAATTTTTGCTATTGAAATGACTGGGACATTGAATTTACCCCTATATGAGCTTGTAATTATGATAAGCTCAAGCATTTAATCATATAAGGTCAAAAAGATTCATATGATAATGCTTAGAGTAGCCTATTCGCTACGTTATATATTACAATATATTAAAAACTATTATAATGAATATCAATACATTATTTATATATAGTTGTCATATTGTTGCATACATTATTTATATTATATATTTATATATGTATTGATATGCATTAACATATTTATTTTAAATCATACATGTTATTGCATTTGAGTGGTATAATGGCAGCTCTTACCGCCCAGCATGTGAGGCGTCAGGTGTGCAGGTAAAGAGCCGATCATCAGTGTTCTCTGTCCGTCAGTCTCATCTCTCCGGCCGCTGGTGGGTATAATCGCGCTCTGGATGAATGGCCCGGGTCTGTGTGATGAATACTGCACCCGTTCCCCGATCTGACCCGTCGACCCGCCCGCGTAATAGCGCAACACTGCAGCTCGCTCGTTCCCGTTCACATCGGACCCGGAGTAAGACCTGACCCGGACACCCACTGACGGACTGCTCTGTTTCGGACCCATCCTTTATATAATATCAGTCTTTAAAACTCCTAGAAGCCACGAACTGAACCTGCAGTCTCAAAATATCGATAAGCAAAAACCTATAAACGCAAAATATGCATTAAACGCTCTTATAGAGCGAGGCCCAAACAACTTTTCACACTTCCCGAAGCAGATGTGAGCAAATCCAGTCGAGCACACCGCAAACTAACTCAAACAGAGTGATGTCAAGATCACGTGATCCGCTGCTGCTTCCTCCCCTCCTTGTCTCACTGGTTTTGCAATATTATTACTGCTTTCCTAATAACTGTTTTTCCTTTTTCTCTGCTAATCTGAAGTTCTCTATTATTACATTTCAATGAAATCTTTAGATGCGTATCTACTACTTCATTACCTTCTTCTCCAACATGCAGGAACCCAGAAATGAAATATTACTGCCTATGTTATTTACGTAACTTTATCTATTTCAAAATTTCCAGAATTATGTCTTGGCTGAATTGTCCAGATTGAGAATCTGAGCATATAACTCCCTTCTCTGAGAGCCAATCTGAAGCTTTTTTCTAATAATTATAAAATATTGTGGAATAAATGCTGCCGCACCTGTTATTCTGATCCTTTAAGCGTCTGTAAAGAGATTTGTCATATTACTATATTTCTACTCAGTGTAGTCATTAACGCCTAGCCTACTTCAATGACTGACTTCACATCTCATAACATACAGAGCCTAATATTTAATGTCAAATTTACATCCAACCAAAGTCCAAGAATATGTCGTGTGTTCTGCTGAAGAAGGTTACAGTTTATATGTGTGGGGAGAACAGTGATCGAATAATTATGAAAACAAAGAGCTAAGAAATACAGAATACACTCATAAGGTTCAAATTTAATTGCTGAATTTTAGGTTACAGTACATGCTGACCCAAACAAGTTTTACTCCAGATTAATTCTAAATGACTCTAAACAACAGGCTGATCAATATTAATCTAAATCAATGACAATATTTCCAATTACCACATTGTAAGATTTGAACAATCTTCTTAGAAATTAAATGATTAGTTATAAAGGTGACTCAGATATCATCCACAAATGGATTTACACACACAAAGGAGTGAGTAAATAAATAAATATAATAAAAGGGTCAAATATAATAATAGATAAATATTAATAAATAATATAAATAATAATAATTAAAATAATATGAATAAAACAGGAATCACAAATCCAGTACAGAACTTTAGCTGTTACATAAGTACATAAAGACAAAAAAAAAATACATTTAAACAAACAAATACATCTTATGGTTAAGCAAAAGTACTCAAAATTAGACAAAAACGTGGCTAATTTGAGAAGTTTATCACTGAATACTTTTGGACAAACAAAACCAAATAAAAACCACAATCTGGTACAGAGCTTTGACGGTTACATAACTACATAAAGACAGTCAGAAAAACAGCAGCTTTGATCTCAGTAACACACTTCCGTATAATGTTGGTGTAACTTCATCTCTACGCTCGACGTGTGCAGGAAGACACTATGGAAGCAGAAGACGGAGGAGGTTTAGCGTCAGCACATTCACGTACAGTATGTCCTGGAGAGACGGCCTGTGCAGTCCTTCAGGCATCATCATCATGATGAGATATGAGTGATAAATGATGCTTTAAAGGTCACATGACCATGAACAGCAGTGACATCAATATACTCTTCAAAATAAAGGTTCCAGGAAAATTCCACAAAGAACTTTTCATTCTCTAGTTCTTAAAAAAGAACATTCTGGAAAGTTCTGGCGATTTAAAGAACGTCATCATTTGCCTTATCAATGTTTTGAAGTAGGACATAGCAACTCAAGAACCCTATGAGGCCCAAAAAAAAGGTTCTTGATAAGAAGTGGATTCAGAAGCGCTGAAGAACCTTTATTTTAAGAGTGTGAAACAGAACTTGTTTTCTTGAATTAGATACACAGTTTGACCTTTCTCTGGTTAAGCTCAGAGTTAAGCTTTCTTAACTCAGAGGACTAGATACAATATGTTGATTAATACAATCAAAAGACAATCAAGGCAAAGAGAGGATTAAAATAAGAGTGGTTGTTAGAAATGTCACCCATCCAAACACACATAACCTCATCACCTCTTCCTCAGGGATTATCAGACTTCTGATCTGATCCTTAACCACAGATGCTTTGTATGCGCTTGCAATCAGCTTTGGTTATTTGTCATTTAGTGAGTGATTTAAAGTACATTTCAATAAAAGCACAATCCCACAGAAGTGACCCAGGGTTAAAAGGGTACAATAAATCCACAATCAACATCTAGATTCTCCACAGCCAACATGAAATCAAAATTCACCCTAATTACTTTCATATTGCATGTTCCTGGCTTTATTGTGACGGATTCATTGGTGCACATTATTCCCACCAAAAATAAAAAGACTTTTCTTATGACGTCACCTTTAATTCTTCAACTTGAGCAAATTCATAATTGTTTTGTTCAGAAGAGCATACTACTCTTACTATTTTGCAGTATATATAATGTTCATTTTGTGTGTTGCATGGAATATCCCAATGATATTCAACATTTATTCAAATGTGCAGTGTTTATGCTAGGTATTTGCTAGTATTTAATTTAATCAGACTATGAAGAACTAAGATGTTTACCACATAATTGGATTCATAACATCCTTATTTTTGAAGATGACAACCGCACGCCACTCGCGGAATTAAACATGCAACGTAATCATGTGACAAAAACACAGCAGTATTCCATTCTGAACATATTTACTACCTTATGATGTCACCTCCAGTCACATGATGGGTTTGGGAGATAAAATAAATAAATAAGAGAGCTGGGAATGAGATATTTGTTTTATCTCTGCTCGAATGTGATTAGTTATCATGACATGAGAGTTAATATAGATCAAAATAACATGATCATTTGAGTTAAAATCAGGGTGCAGGAAAAGCTGTCCAGATATTAAAGGGTGTAATGGTGCAGTGTGTGTGTGTGTGTGTGTGTGCCAGGTGAGTAAGGTTAGGAGAGCAGGGCTTGATGCAGAGACTGAGCCTCACTGCTGGCCATTATTGCTGGCTCACACCCATCTGCTGGTGGTCTGGCTCTGGTTCCTCCTCCACGTCTGCATGATACTGATCGAATGTGTCATCATCGATATCTGGAAGACCCAGGAGCTGCAGGACAGTTTCACAATCATTCCATACAGAACAGAATCAAACCAGAACAAAACAAAACAGAATGTTCAGATGCAACATGCATTCCGTCAGAAGATCGTAAACAGTTCTGGCTCTGAAATCTGATTGAATGAGTCATGTTTGAAACATCTGAAAAATAGGTCATATGCACACGTCTCTGTCTGTATATCAATCATATTTTATGACAATGTGATACATTTATGCTGAATTTTATGATATACAGTTAAACGAATGAGTTATACCTGGCTGAATAATAGTTTATTGTGTTAATTATTCTTGATAAATGTGGAGCGAGAGAGACTCACAGGCCTGAAGGATCTGAAGACTTTGTCCAGCACCTCAAGCAGTGTTTTCTTCCCACAGGAGGAGATGTAGTCCTGTGCCAACTGCAGGAACGGTAGACAGTCCTCGCTCTCACTCCACACGTGCTGAAAACACACACACACACACACACACACAGGATTAGATTCAACACATCATTTCACCAGCAGTTTCACAGACGTCCAAATATTTCACTTAACACGACAACACTGTGTGTGTGTGTGTGTGTGTGTGTGTGTGTGTGTGTGTGTGTGTGTGTGTGTGTGTGTGTGTGTGTGTGTGTGTGTGTGTGTAAATATTTATTCAACCATATTTCAATACTTCTTTAAATACTTATTTGACTAATGGTGTTTTTTTCGTAGTGTATTTCTGTAGCTCATGATATATATATATATCTTGAATGCAAAGTCACTTTGTATAAAAGCATCTACCAAATGCATCCATGCCTGGAGTTGCAAAGCCCAGTAAACAATGTTTTACATGTTCCTAACAAACTTTACACTTCTAAAAATAATTTGCAATGGAGAGAATTTGTAAAATTATATCTACACCGATCTCCTTTTGAAAATCAGACTACAAATATGCACAAGTAAAAATATTTTTATAAACACAAACTCCCTGGTATATTTATTTCTGGATTTATTAAATAGGTACATACAGAATATGGATAAAAGGAATTCTGTGAAGTCAAAGTCAAGCTTCCTGCAGAGAATCTGGGACACTAAAACTCTTTGTCCTGTTATATTTATCCGAGCGAGAGGGACCATTTTTCAGTAGATGGCCCAAATAATCTTCCCCTCCCAAACGGCACTTGAGAAAAAAGTTTAATGAGGAAATAGAATCGGATTCGAATACAATAGATCACAGAGTTCTACAACTAAATAAGTTTACAGTGTGTTCATTTGTGTAAAACCTGATGGTGTCAGTTAGTAAAAGTCAAATGAATTGAGTTATAAAGTACATTTCTGTTGTTTATTGTTTGTTTGCTGACACTGGCACTCAGAATATCTGAGAGAGCAATAACAATAAACTCTGAGGTTTGTGCTGTTATCAATGTTGAATGCTGTCCACTTCATGCAAATGATATAAGGACAGTTTTAGTGCATGTGTGCTGCTTTGAGAACAAGGACATGACACGACAACACATCATCAGTCTCTGAGCTCATTGAAAAGCGTGCTGATATTTCAATCATAGGTTTATGGACCTCACAGGGAAATGTATGATCATCTCAAACCTCATCAAATCATAATGGAGTTTTGTAGCTGTTAGTTCATGTCACTTTGAGGCTATCATCTATATGCATGAGTACTAGAAAAATTTGTTTAAATTATTTTAAAGCTGCAGTCCGTAGTTTTTCCTCTTTGTCGCCATCTCTGTTCGAAATCTGCAATTGCAGTTATTCGCGGAATTATCAGCTTTACGTGGGTTGTGCCTCGGCATGGCACAGCGCGGATGAACACAATGTTTTGAGGAGAATGTGCGGTTGTCAATCACCGCGCCTGTGTGGATACTGGCATTCACAATCACAGATTCTGCTTTATGGAAGTATGACCAACATAAGAATTTTCACCGTAAAATGTCATCTGAAGAAGTAACATCCACTTTTGTTCTGACCAACTAAGGGGAAAAAAGCATTGCAGTAAATCGCGCTGATTAAATCTAACGATCGCTTATCATATCACGTCAAACCATGCAAATTATACTTTATTCTCAAATTGTTAATGTTAACAACATCAGCATTGCGTGACTACATTTAATGCCCTTCCGATATTTATCCTTGTTTTTGCACAGGCCGGTTGCAGTCTTTTTTTTCCTCCGAAGTCTTTCGCGTTTGTTCGGGTGAATCACCAGTTGTCACTGGTGATTGTCGTTTGAACCTTTATGGATCCGCCATCAAATTGATAAGTTTAATTATATCAAGTGCTGTGAGAAAAGGCTATAAATCGCAACCTCCAGCATCCTCACACTCATAGCCTACTAGCCGAGACTCTTCTTTATGTGGACAGATGTGACGTAATGACACAAAGACATGCTCGAATTTCCTGCGGAAATCCACCAGTACCACTGGAATTAAAAACATTATTACAAGCTTACCGTTTTGAATCGAGCTACGGCAAGCAGAGAGTTTTGAACACTGGCTGGTTATGTACTTGCTCAAAAAATTATTTAGGATAATTTTTAACTCAAAAAAGCTACAGACTGCAGCTTTAAAGTTTACAAAAATGTTAATGCTCAACTACTGGTTAAAGGCGATTACAGTAATTTTGATATGTCCACTCAACATGTGGTGAACTATTCAACACACTGTCTTTCTCCTGAGATCTCAGCTCAAGCTGTGTTGTGAGGGAATGCCTGAAGCAATGGATAGAAAACTTTCTTTTACTGATTTCAGAGATTATTTATGCATCTGTCAAGAGCTCGCAGGAACAGTGGGAAAAACCCTCGCAGAGGAGCTCTACCAGTTCACATCAATTCACTTCAGCTGTATTAACTTGAAGAAGGCTACTGACAAGAATCAACATTAGTAACTGTTCAAAAATGTAAAAAGCTCACCAGAATGTAGCCAAACCAAATGGGTAACACTTTACAATAGGGTTAATTAATAGGCTACATTAACTAACAATGAGCAATACACATTTGTTACAGTTTTTATTAAAAATACAACTGTTCATTTTTAGTTCATGTCAGCTCAAGTCCATTATATAACATTAACAGATACAACTTTTGAGCATGTATTAGTAAATGTTGAAATTAACATCAATTAATATTAATAAATGCTTTAGAAATATGTTTTATTGTTAACAAATGAAACCTTATTGAAAAGAGATAACACTAAACACACGGCAAGCTTGCTTAAACAACGTCTAAACAGCTATTTGGAA
The DNA here is from genome assembly GCA_021554675.1 of Leuciscus idus. Taxonomy (NCBI): domain Eukaryota; kingdom Metazoa; phylum Chordata; class Actinopteri; order Cypriniformes; family Leuciscidae; genus Leuciscus; species Leuciscus idus. The sequence goes on along the minus strand of CM038628.1, from coordinate 38,190,516 downwards.
ATTGGTAAACATTATCAATCACTTGCACAGCGCTTTTATAGTCTGAGGCCACTAGCAAAAATGCTTCGTTTTGCATCCTTTAGTATTTCATTATATATTTTATTACCATCATAACAATCTGAGTGAAAGGTTAAACCGAAAAATTGCTTGCACTAATGTACTTATTTTATAAGTGATATGCACAATTACTGATTTTACACCAAAAAAGCCTGTTTACTTCTAAGTTTAAATGAACATTTTCAATGTGGTCTCAGACATTTGGCCCAACAGTATTTTTTATCTATTATTAATAATGTAAAATCTCTCTCTCTCTCTCTCTCTCTCTCTCTCTCTCTCGCTCTCTCTCTCGCAATTTCAATTTCAAATGAGCTTTATTGGCATGACTGTGTAAAATAGCACAATATTGCCAAAGCAATAGACATATACAAACATATAAATAAAATAAATAAAAAAATCCATATTATACATAGATATATCACAATAAAAACGAATTAATTAATAAAAAATAAAAAAATAAGTACAGAGAGTACCTCTCTCTAAAGGGAAAAGAGGCGTCAGCCCTTGTCCCTCATATGATGGCAGGAAGACACATACTGCGCTGCCAGGTGAATACAATCTCTCTCTCTCTCTCTCTCTCTCTCTCTCTCTCTCTCTCTCTCTCTCTCTCTTGCTGTCTCACACTCTCCCTCTCTCTCTCTCTCTCTCTCTCTCTCTCACATACACACACACTCTGCCTCTCTCTCTCTCCCTCTCCCTCTCTCTCTCCCTCTCTCTCTCACACACTCTCTCCCTCTCTCACACATTCTCTCCCTCTCTCTCTCTCAGTGACCCTGCTGATCGTGGTATTGATCAGTCTGAGTAATTAGAGCCGTGTCCTGCTGCTGCATGAGCTCTGGGACTGCAGGGTGATGCGGTCGGTCCTATCATGTGCTGTGATGTCAGGGAAACTACAGTAAACTGTTGTGCTTCATTTCAAACAGAAACCAAACATGTATCCAACAGACATGTGCAAGGGGAGCATTAATGCAAATGCAGCATGTGTATTTTACTACATCACAACACCAAAAAAAACCCAGAGAATATCGGCACTATTTATCCCTCAATGACAGTGAACTGTGCAGCTTTAGACCTTTGTGCTGATAAACACATTTACACACACCTTATGGCCCTGAAATGGAGCTGATGCAATACCTGTCTGACCAGACCACATGCATCAGTCTACACACACTGCATATTACACTTGTATTGTAATTGTTGGCAGATGCATCCTACAACCCTACAGCATCCAAAACATCCAGCCAAGCATTTATAGAGAAAGTACTGCAGTCAAAAACAATGACATCATTTCATTGGCTTTCAGACAAAGGCCTTAAAACACATGCAAAAAATAAAAAAGTATATCGGCAATACCAGCTTACAGTGATAGTATACAATATACACGCGTGATTTCCATCTTATCTACTCCAATAAACAGGCCTGTGTTTAATAACATGCTAATACCAGAGTAGCATGTCCAGAAATCATGGTACTTTTTATAACTGAGACAAGAGACTGTTTAGATTATAACACAGCAGTATCGACACACACACACACTCGGGCGCGCGCACAGCTCCCCCTCCCCCTGAGGATATTACTCGATTATGTCATACTTACAAAATTGTCGGTTCCTCCCGTGAGATTGTCCGGGCAGAGCACGTAGAACGAGATCCCGGGCTCGGCGTAGAAGTCCAGCCGCCTCTCGTCCACATCCTCGGCGAAGATCAGGTCGAAGGGGTTCCCGGAGCACCATTTCTCCGCGGTGTCCACCAGCTCTTTAAACTCCATCCTGCGGGTGATGCTGATGCTGCAGATGCTGAGCACTAACGCTGCGTCGTCATGGTGATTCGAGAGGATTCGTGTTTGCTGAGGTCTCACTGTCTCATGTCGGCCTGTATTCGAGTGTTCCTGAACTGGACCTGAAGGACCGGACCCGGTTCAGCCCGCCTGTGCGGAGAACAACGCCTGTCCTCTAGCAGGATGACGTCACATGACAACACATGCGCCCCTCGTCATCATCTGCATTAGAGACCATCTCTAAAGAGATACCCGTTTCCTCAACTGCTCAAACTTACTACATATATAAATAATAATATCTTTTTGATGCTGTAGTAAATATGAATTATTTTTAACAACAGCAACAACAACAACATTTCAAGTGTATGCTGTCATATGCTGACGTATTTTGGTAAAGAAATGTATACGCAATGTATATTTGTTTACAGTTTTTTAGGAATTTAAATAATTTAAGAGTAAGTCTTTAAATCAGTGAATATTGTATCATAAATATTATTAAGATTAATTATTTATAACTATTAAATTGTGTGTGTGTGTGTGTGTGTGTGTGTGTGTGTGTGTGTGTGTGTGTGTGTGTGTGTGTGTGTGTGTGTGTGTGTGTGTGTGTGTGTGTGTGTGTGTGTGTGTGTGTGTTTTGAAATGGCACTGTAGGTTGTATGTTGTATCTATTGTGTTCCACTAGAGGGCAAACTTAATCCAGTGTTTGGAGCAGTGGGAGAACAGGGGTCAGATTCACGAAATTTTTTAATCATAACAATTATACATACAAAATTATAGAATTTACGATTATTTTATATTTTAAAAACATTCTTTTTTGGACATTTAAAATCTTAAGTTTTGTCTTAAGAACAATATTATGGAAAATATAAGAACATTAACGCAATGTTGTGGTGAATACAAAATATTCTTAACCCTTTTTACCCCGAAAATAATGCTAAAAACATAGCAATTAAGAAGTATTGATTCGGTATTTCTGACACAGTGAGGCTCTAATATTGATCAAATTAATGCTGTTTAAGCTCCGTCCACACACAGAATAGTATAAGCATATTTTAAGCCGATACATCAACATCTCTCATCATTGGGGTGGGGGAACGGATTTCGACAGCTGAACTGTTTGCCGTCGGATTCCGTTCCCCCTATGTTTATTACACAATGAAGTACTTATATTTATCAAATTGCATCATATTACCATCCTCAATAGCCTAGTGGTTAGTCCCCTGATAATATTTTTTTCTAGCTTTGGGCAACCCGAGTTCAAGTCCCGGGTCGTCGAACTTTCTTGATAGTATACTGTCCTATCATGATAAAAGGCAACAAAAAAAAAAATCTTTACACTGATGCAAGTTAAGCTCCATCCACACACAAAATAGAATCAGCATTTTTTAAGTCATTACATCAACACCTCTCATAATGGGAGTGGGGGAACAGATTTCGATAGCTGAACTATTTGCCGTCAGATTCCCTTCCCCCTGTGTTTATTACACAAAAAGGTTCTAATATTTATCAAATTGCAAGATATTATTATGCCCAGTAGCCTAGTGGTCAGTGCACTTACTTAATTGTTTTTCAGCTTATTGTGACACGAGATCAAGTCCCGGGTCGTCTAACTTTTTTGATACTATACTGTCCTATCATAATAAAAGGCAAAAAAAATAAAATAATATTTTTTAAACTAATGTAAGTTAAGAAACGGAATCATGACAACATGCTCAACACCGTTTTCTCTCGTCATGCTTACAATATACCTATGCTCGGGTACAGTAGTTTTGTCTGTAATTGCACAAATGAATTTAAATATAGTGTATTTAACAGGTACTATAGGTAAGTAAGCTATAAGATAGCCTAAATCTCTTTAAACAAGAAGCTGCTAATGATGGACACAACATGTCAAGTTGAGATTTTAATATGTGGCAGAGATAGTGGTTATTGTATAACGAGTGGTAAGGTAGTGGTTCAGGTTGCAAAACTTATCTTTATTTATAAAGATGCAGTGAAAACTTCTCTATCGTGGCACACACAAGCGCATGCGCAGAAGCAAGCTAAAGGATCAATCCGCTATAGGCTCTTAACATTTTAAGCAACAGAACAACACCATTATGTTCTACTACACTTATTATAAGTTTATTAGTCCTGTGAAGTTTTTTTAACCCTTCATTGCCATCCTAGCACTACAACAGTATCAATAAAAAATCAATGTCTATTCCTTTAATGTGAGAAATACATTGTACAAAGTACAGTTTGTTTTTAGAATGCAAGTCCAAAATCTGGGTCCCGAAGCAAAACCACTGCTGAGGTGTTTTATGTTGGGTTCAATGTGCAAGAAAAAGGTCAGGGTGTGCTTTTGGGGAGTTGCCACATTGTATTACAGTTAAAACAAATCAATAAATCGTCCTACTACTAGAATGACTCTAATATTGTCTACATATTTCACATAAAGAGAGTGTTGGCTGAATTCTACTCTGGACTAAATGCAGCAATGATCAGCAGGTGCTTTAGGCCAAGAGATGGGATTCTAATAACTCTATTTATTATTATTATTATTATTATTATTTCTAATAGCTATATTTAATGTTAGAATTAATAGAGAGCCTCTGTGATGTTAGCTGTCTGTCAGTCACTGTGAGCCTTGTATTTGCAGCGATGTTAAGGGTCATAGGTGATTTTAACATTTGAATAGCAGTGTCTATTTTTCTATTTTCACATCCTCACACTTAAACAGCTTGATTGACAGTTCCTTCTGTGGCTTGATTCGCTGCCAGAAATCCCTGAAGAATGATAATTGACAGCTTGGAGCATGTGTTGAGTGAGTAGCACACCTCTTTCATCACAGATAGTTTTCACTGTCAACCCTTATCAACAATTCACAAAAATACCAGTTCTCAGCTTGCATGTCTCTGAAAAAATGAATTAAAACTATGTAAACTGAGTTCCTTTCACATTTGAAATTTGTACATTGCAAAGTAAGACACAATGTCTAGCATTCAAGGGATTTGTGAAGCGTGTCTTTTCATGAAAGCAACATATTTTGGCTCATATAAACTCTATTTTATTTGATAATAATTAAATGACAAAAAAAAGGAAACAGTTGTTATGTGAAAATAATAATATAAACATAAGGAATTACATGCAGAAAATGCCCTCTTTTCCCTCCCAGAAGACAGCATGAAAATGCATAAAAAACTACTTTTAAATGAATACATGCCTTTTAAGAATTATATTATTGAGGAATAGTGCAAAATCAAACTTATCTTTAAATGAACTTATACCCTAAATCGAGAGTCTGATTTGTTACAGCATGCCTTGCTGAACTCTCACGTTTTATTGATATATGATTAAAAGATCTACAGGAAAAGTGTTAATATTTTTCCCATAATAATGAGGCCTGTTGCTTGTAGCAGATGTGATTCAATCTTTGATGCACTTGAAGATGCAGCCGCTGTAGACGGAGCAGCCGTTGTAGCAAAAGCTGTAATAGAAAGATTAGCAGATCAGATCAAAAATACCTTTTTTTGCTTCATTCAGGTCAAACTGAGAAAAAAAGTTAGGGTTTTGTATCTTGACCCTATGATAATAACATGACAGAAGAATGTCTATTGAGTAATAATGCTTACTGGAACCATTGACGGAAATTGTCTGAGAAATGATGTTTAATGTATTGACATTTCCTGATTCTGCTGCTGTCAAAAGGGTGTCTGCAATCTCTTTTCTGGATGGTAAAGATTGGTTGAAGCTGAAAACTAGTTGTGTTCTCGTGATGATTGACCCTGGTCTGAAATATATTAAAAGGATGTTATAGGGGAATCCATTTTGCAAGCACATATTATTAAAAGTTCAATGTTCATGCTCAACACACACACACACACACACATACACACACACACATACACATACACACACACGCTTACCTGAATCCTTGGACAATCACTCCAAGAAAGTTAACATACTTGGGTTTGTAGACAGCTCCAAGCTGGAACAAATAACAAACAATAAGGAATATCCAAAGTTAAAGTGTTAGTTAGTCATTTTCTCCTCTGTTAGAGTGTTTTACAATTGCTAGGACACATTTCTCAATACTTGGGTCACTTTTTCAAATCTCTTCACACAGTTCTCCTAACCAACTTTCATCTTGGTTGAAAGTTGGTCACAGCAGTTCATTTCACATTCAAAATGCACTAAAATCATGTCAATGTCTCAAATCAACTCATTCTTCCAGAACACTATGGATTTCGCCCAACAAACACACTTTGTTTGTCATAAAACAAAAACCTAAAAACACAACAGCTAGCATAATGTTTTCTTTTGTAAAATGTCTCTACAAAACAAGAATGACTCTCTCTACTGTTCAGAATACACTGCAGTTTATGTTGCATGGTCCATGTTTGCATTACAGTACAAAATTATTCCTAAGTTTCATAGAGTTTTGGTTGTGTTTGTGTCTGAGTGAGAAAATAATCAATGTATTCTGAAATATGTTGTTATTGAATGCATTTTAGTACCAAATCAATGATAAATAAATGATCCATAGTTTAGCCCACATAAACTGCTGTTGTGCTCAATGTGTGAAGAGTTTTGACAAAGTGATTTAAGTATTGAGAAATGTGTCCTAGTGATTTTTTTTTTTTTAAAGCTACAGGTTTTAAAATTCAAGACTGTTATCATCAGAGAGGCTCCAGTTGCTTCAACTCACCTGATCCTTCACAAGCTTAGACCTATTCTTGAACTCCTGCGACTCTGAATTGTTGAGAGCATCTGTAAATGTGTCGAAAGAGTGAAACTCCAGATCTGTTAGTATCTCAGGTACTATTTTTGCAGTGGTCGTAGGCACTTTAGTTGTGGTGGGTGTAGTGGGTCCAGTTGTGGTTGTTGTGACTCCAGTGTTAGTGATGGATGATGCAGCAAGAGTCGATGTGGCTGTTGAGGATATTGTGGTAAGTGTTGTGGATGTTTCGACTGTACTTGCAGAAGCTGGTGAAAAGGAGCCGGCTGAAATCAAGGTAGAAGCTGTTGGTGGTGATGCTGTTGTGGTAAGTGTTGCACTAGTGGTGGACGTTGTGGTTGGCGTTGTGGATGATTGAGTTGCATGAAAAGCAGATGAAGAAGGAGTGGCTGAAGTAAATGATCTAGTGGATGGCGCAGCAAGAGTCGATGTGGCTGTTGAGGATTCTGCTGATATTGTTGTGGATGTTTCGACTGTACTTAGCGTTGAACTTGCAGAAGCTGGTGAAAAGGAGCCGGCTGAAATCAAGGTAGAAGCTGTTGGTGGTGATGCTGTTGTGGTAAGTGTTGCACTAGTGGTTGTGAAAGAACCTGTTGGTATCATGGATGATTCAGTTGTACTATGAAAGGCTGAAGAAGGAGTGGCTGAAGCAGGCAATATTGCTGTAGATGCTGTTGAAGTGAATGCACTAGTGGTGGATGATCCAGGAAGAGTTATTAGTTCAACTAGAGAGATTGTAAATGCTGATATTAGAAAAAATGATCAAGTTAAATTGAACCTCAACACTGACGTCTGACAAAGAAATGTCATTGTATCATGTTTAATTAATTTTAATTTCAGATATACTAGGTTTATTTTGTACATTACTTTTTCTGTAACATTGAACACATTTAAAACAAGATTTTTTTTTTTTTTCAGGTGTTACCAGACCTACCTGAAACATCAACAGTGACAGAAGCAGAACTTATGTTCAGGTTATTGATTTCCAATAACGCAATTGCTATCTCTTCAGCTGGTGGCACATCAGTCAAATTCGTGCTCAAATGCTCAAATTCGAGCACTGAGTTTGTAACAATTGACCCAGCTCTGGAATGAAATTCAGAAACAGTATTATACCGTGTTCCTTTATAATTTGACAATTTGGCCACAGTATATTTACTCTTGCTTTGTCCCAGTTTCATGCATGAACACACACAAACACAAACACAAACACACACACATTCTTTAAATATTATAAATATGATATATTTACCTGAAGCCTAAGACGTGAGCTCTTATGAAGGAAGGATACTTCAATTTGTAGATTGTCTCAAGCTGTAATGAATAACAGACAGTTACAATAAACACCTGTAATTTGGTATGATTTGGCTCGTGAGTTGATGAAAAGCTTCAAATGCAAAATAAATATAAAGAGCTGTACAGTTACAGTTTCTTCCAATTGCTAACACACTAAAATGACATGCACAGCACAGTTATTTAAACTGACACACAGAGAGCAAAACCTCTTCTCAAGTCTCAAAAAGTCTAAACACATTTTCTGCTTTACACACATTTTGCAATTAAAAATGGCACTTTATAAACGCACTGAACACGGTTCTCTGCATAAGACACAACAATCTGACATAAAGTCACATGTTTGCCTTTTCAAAACACTGCCATTCAGAATGACACTCCATGAGCTGATTGGCCGACACATGTGTCACCTGACCAAACACCTCAATGGTTAATCGTTAACACTTCAATCTTTTTCAGTTTAATGTTTTTTGTGAGCATATTTTTGTTCAGTCCAATGTAAATGTTTCTGCTGTGCATATGTTGCACTGACTTGTTTGTTGAAAAAAAATAAATAAATGTTTCAACAGCATGTGTGCATCTGCAAATATTTCTGTGCATCTGAACAATCTGAAGAATTTTCTACAATTTGAACTATTTTAGTATTATGGCAGAGCATACTAAAGATGAGAGTGCTTTTCATTATGCCCAACAGTGTGTAGTTGGTTAGACAAAAAACATTTTGTACAAAAGTTTGATTTTGATAATGCTATATGTAGTTTTGGTTGCAGTGCTTAATTTTGCAGGATATATTAGGTATTTTGCAGTTTGGGTGTGTGGTTTTGTGAATTGTGTTAAGTATTTTGATAAAACCAGCCTAGTTTGCAAAATTGTGTGTTAGCAATTGGAAAAAACTGTAATCAAAATCAAACTGAAATCACGATATATCAAATCAAAGACTGTCGCTGTTTTCAGGGTCTTGAGTCAGGAAATGCTTCTGACAAACTCTCTGTATATTCTGAGTTTAACACATATTTTTGGAAGGCAATATACAATTTCTCACATTTTTGCGTGCAGAAGTTTGCAAAGCTTGAGGATTTAAAATGTTAAAAGCTTCAGGGTTTGGATGTTTTAAAGTGAAGATATTAGTGAAATATTAGTTTGTTTTATTCATATTTTTATTTTAATATAACTATTTAAGATGTTTATTTTGAAGTGCAATTATTATCATTATTAAAATAATTATTATTATTCCGTTTGATTGGGCTCCTATAACCCCAGTATGCATGTAATGTGGACTGTAATTTGGACACGAGAGGTTTGAGTTCACTCTCAAGTCTTGTTACAAAAAATACGCCAAGGCATTTTTTTTTTACAATCAAATAAAACACTAATTGATTTTAAAAAAAATTTTTTTTTATCTGATTACCTGCGTGTCATGTGACTATTAAACAACATCAGAGAACCGTGAATATAGGAATGTGCCTTTGTTTTATTAAAATCTTAGGATGTAGCCTATCAAGTAAAGTTGGGTTCAGCTATATTGAGACTCCCTGATGTAAGCTGTTGTTATAGTGAATCAGTTAAGTGGGTTTAAACTCACATTGTCCTTAACATGCTTAGCCCTGTCCTTGAAAGCCTGAGAGGATGAGTCGCTGAGTTCAGGTATAAATGTCTCTGAACAGTGGATCTCAAGCAGTGCACTGGCTGTATGAGCACTGGTTGTGAAAGGAGACACTGAACTGGTGGTTGTTGTTTCTGTAGCTTCTGGTGTTGTGGAGGATGATTCAGCAAGAGATGTTGATGACGGGGATGATGCTGAGTCTGTTATTGTGGACTGAGTTGCTGGAACAATTATGTAAATTTGACATACAAGTGAATCAAAAGATTTTTTTAATGATCATTTTGATCTCAATTATTGTACAGTTAATAATCCACCTACCAATCAAAATATAGAAAATAATAAAAGCTTTTCTCTCCATCTTGGAAAGTGTCCAGTGAGTCTGCAACAAATAAGCAAGAAGTATAACCAGTTGTAGTTTTAAAATGCTTCTGGAATATTTTTGAGAAAAACAAAACAATCCGGAAAGACAAGATCAGAGATGGCAACATCTGTTCAAATAAACCTAATATACAAGTAAGCTAATGTCAACGTAAACAAAGTTTACAAAGTTATTTCTTAAGACCTTTGACAGTTATCTACTCTATCATTTACTCCAACACACATTTGACATCATACTTCTGTTTATCTCTTAGATATCACAAATTCAAACTGATTATTATTTCCAACGATATTTTTTTTATTATGACACTCTTAATATTAATATTTATTTGCATTTAGCTACATTATTTTCTTATGATATTAACACCAGAATTTCAAAAAACAAATAGATGCCCTTGACTGGAATTTGGTTCCCCCATAGAAAGAGCATTTCCCAATTAAGATATATAAAGTAAAGTAATATAAAAGTTTATTTGTATTGAGCTAGACAGTCGTCACATAGGGCTTTACAATATAAACCATAAAGATTAATTGAAAACAAAATAATTTAACTGCAATTTTCTTGTAACTGAAGATGTGTTACAATTACAAAACTTAATAATTATTCATTTAATTTAATTTAATTTAATTTAATTTAATTTAATTTAATTTAATTTAATTTAATTTAATTTAATTTAATTTAATTTAATTTAATTTAATTTAATTTAATTTAATTTAATTTAATTTAACACATACTGCTATGTCTGACAAAGACAAAACCAGGTATCCAACATAAATCTTTTCCTGTTGTGATATTTCCCACAATTAAACGATATTTTAATATATAAACATAATTAACACAATCATCTTTAGTGAAATAAAATGTTCTTACCAATCTTAAAGTAGAGATATTACTGAACACGTTGATTGTATTTCACTGTTTCCTCAGTGGCTTTAAGTAAGTCTGCAGGTTATGCCTCTTATACCTGATGCGATACTGCCTTTTAAAAGCACATAATGACGTCCGGATAGTTTTTTCCGCCTTCATTGAAATGCAGAAATAAACTACAATGCTCCTTGGCATTTTGTACACATTGCTCACTAATTGGGTCACTTTTCCAGAACTCCTCAGACATAGAACAAAAGCTGTGTGGGTGAAACTGGATCTTTTTTTCGTTCTTTTTTTCTTTTGTTTTTCATTGGCACAAAATGCATTCATCTTTCAAAGTACATGAATTCTTCTCTCAGACACAATCGTCGACACTATACTTGCTGGCCAAATTGTACGTTTATGTTATTTTCAAAACTGTTAAATGTTTTGTTAACACAAACTCAATAAGACAGCAATTTGCTACATTTTACAGTAATAATATATATGTGTATGTTTTCCAAATAAATAAATAAAAATAAATAAATAATCCCATATAAAGATTTGCATTGTAGCTGAAGAGCTAACAATTTCTTTATCATCTTCATCTTATGTAAACATGGAGAATGTAACATGAATTCAAAACAGTAGAGAGGTCCCTAGTGTAAATAAATATACTCAAATATATTTGAAATACATTTATTTTGTGCTAAGTACTACAAATACATTTACATATTTATGTGCTTAATAAAAATACCCTGCAATTGTACTTTTTGTATATTAAACTGGTCTTCTTAAAGTCTGCTAAATTGGATGTGTAATTCTTTTTTCTTTTTTTAAAGAAATGTTTAAAACCAAAATGTGCAATGCTACCTCTAGTTAGTGTTTTTCGCTCATTTGCTTATGACTGAAAAAGTGTGGTATGGTGAAAAACCTTTGCTAGATTGTTCTAGAAGAATGACTTGATTTGAGACATGAATCAATTTTTTTCGGTTTGCTTTTTGAATGTGAAATGGGCTCAAAGTTTGATAGGAGAACTTTGTGAAGAGTTTTGAAAAGGTGACTTTTGGGTCACTTAGGTCCTAGCGATTGTAATAATAATAATAATAATAATAATAATAAGGCAAATCTTTGGTAACATTTCTTAAGAATGTTCTTATTTGTTTTCTTAAGATTGTTCCTAAGACAAATCTTAAGAAGAATTTTAATTTAAAGAATGATCTTGAAAATGCTACAGAAAGTCAAACAGTGTTCTCTGTTTATGAGAAATATGCATTTATCTCACTGGTGTTTGTAGGTACATTGGCAGCATTGAACTGTTCACATGCTTCTATACAGGAAGGACAACAGGTTTCCAGATCTGTTCTGCAGAAACGGCCCTTGCCTCTTCAAGGAATTCCATCGGCATGTTCATTTATTTCCGTGAATGTATCGATTTCATCCTTCCTTTGTGTGATTATGACAAGTTTCCAGAATGTTCACAGTACTAATCCTTTGCTATGTTTCTTAAGGTGTAACAGCCAAATCAACATAAATTACAGGGTCACTTATGGGCACTTTCAGAGACAGGATTTCTTATTCTAAAATAAGATCAAAACCATAATAGATCAGATAAAACTTTATTCCAAATGTCTGGAACCTTTCACCAAATTAGACAAGCTCAAAGCATTTACATTTTTAAAGCATCTTTTGCTTTTGATTAATTTAACTACCTTTATTTAACTACCTTTATTTTATTTCTAATTTCTTTTAAAAGTAAATTTTTTTTCTGAATTATGTACGTAATTCAAAACCAAGCAAAATGAATAATAAGGTTTTGTAATTGGTTGCTAGAGTGTTCTGGGTAGTTGCTAGGTTTCTTACTCTCTGGTATAAAAACTCACACTCACACTTTTCACACACTCTCACGCCACACATCCATTTTCTCACGCAGAGAAAAATCGCGAAGCAAAGATGACACTGACAAACAAGACTGAGCAGGTTACTTTACATATGAAACAAATCCTCAGCTCTCAGATTTTGTCAATTTTATTACGAAATTCAAACAATAAATACCGTTTTGGCGCTTGTAAATGTGATCGCCGTAGGGCCTCAGTTCAAGCGGCACGTGAACCGATCCTCTCTTACTCTTTACTAGTTAATAAATAAACATGAATGAACAATAGGTTGGTTGAAAGATATCTTCACAACTTACCGAAATGTATATGCCCACATAATATTGATCAATCAGTGTTTTTCAACCGCGGAAAGAGTTCAATAGAACAATATGTCACATAACGTTACATTTACCTCAGGAAAGCCATTTAATGGTCATAGCACGTTAGTTGGCTGGCTATAGAGAGGAGTTTTTTGTGCACTACTGTATATTACATATTTAATATATTTTTCCTTAAATCATTAAAAGATTATAACGGTGTTATAATAATAACATTATATTTAATTTGAGTTGTTATTTTTAACCTTTTAATACTAATAGCCTACCAGCTGACAGCTCTCTGTGTTTACAGCAATTAGGTCAGATCTTTTTTTTCTTGAGAAAAAGTATCATGTAGGCCTATCTACTGTAGGCTAACTAATATTTATCCAAATGAATCGATATTGAATCAAGATCGGAATCAAATCAAAAGAATTGATTTGAAGTCGTGATATTTGTGTCAAGCAATAATAAAAACAGTAGCCGTCATTGTAATTTGTACCATGTAAACATCGTAACATGTTGTCACTAAATACAGTTTTTTTCAATCGCTAACAAGCGCTTACCCATACTTCAGATACTTTTTCTAAACTCTTAACACAGACTCACACCTACAAAACACAATTGGCCAAATGGATCATTTTCTTCTCAAAAACACATTTTGTTAAATATATACTAACTCTTCATTTCAAAATAGAACACATCTTTCTCTGCACACACTAACTTTACCAAAACACTGGAAATCTGACTCAAAATGAAATTATTCTGTCAAAGAATAACACTTGTTTTCACTTCACAAGGTGCATGCAGTCAATCAAAGTACACCAGGGGCCAGTTGCATAAACATAGCCATTATGTTAAGACTGTGTCTTAATAACTAGTATGATCAACTAGAAGTTAGTTAGGGGTAATCAGTCTTACTGTTCGGTGTCAAATTAGACCAATCTACGTTTTTATGTTACTGACTTTAAAAAGTTATTAACAGTTTTAAAGAATAAAATTGGATGACTAACTTGTAAGACTAGTCTTAACAGTTTATGCAACTGGCCACAGGTTTCAAAATACTGGCTATTGTTGACATTATTGCATAGACTTTTATGTTTCAGTTTTACAAGTATTTGCATGCAAAACATGCAATCCACCGTTTTTACACTAAATTTCTTGGTTGGGAACTGTATGTCCACATGTACAGTAATGTTCACATTCAAAAGCATTCCAGTAAAAAGCAAATCAGTTTTTTTTTCCTTTACTGTTTACTACAGGAGGTACAGTAGAAACACGGTATGATAGAACATAAAAAGTTTTACAGTATTGCTTATAGTGAACAAAATATCCATGAAACACACAAGAGCATTCTGGACAAAAAAACAACAGCAAAAAGCCCAGATACTTTAGCCCAGAACTAAAAAATCTAATCTCTGCGATCTTCAGGGTTAGGCCACATGTTTTCATCAACATCACATCTGATATTATCCAAGGCGATGCACCTGGGATAAAACCGCTTGGTATGTCGGATCCACCCTTGGCAATCATGAACTGTGATGTCCCTGCAGCCAGCATCCATGGCTTCAAGGAGGGACATCTGGTCATGTGGCTGATGGTCATAAACCTTCCACCTCATGCAGAAAAGAACTCCTCTATGGGGTTGAGGAAAGGTGAATAGGGTGGAAGGAAGAGACTTACCAGTCTTGGGTGGACTTCAAACCATGTTGTTATTGGTTGCGAATGATGGAAAGCCACATTTCCCAGGTAATTACAAAGGTCCTCATGTTTTCACCCTCCTGATCCTGCTCTGGAACCAGGCGCTGGTGGAGATCATTGAGAAAGGCAAGGAGGCGCTCGGTATTATAGGGTCCAACCTGACATCTGTGAAGGAGTAATCCTGCATTTGAAATTGCTGCACACATGGTAATGTTTGCCCCTCTCTGTCCTGGCACATCAACTGTGGCCCTTTTTCCAATTACATTTCATCCACGTCGACGCCTTTTGGCCAGATTGAATCCTGCCTCATATGAATTCATGAAGGGCCATGGCCTCCAATTCAATAACTCTCTCAAACAAAGTTTATATAAATCATGTCATTACTGTATACCATACTGTACTGTAACCTATTACTGTGTAGGTTACATACTTGCAAAGTGCAAAGCTTATAGAACTGGACATTGAATTGAATATACACTATACCTGGACATATTGTCGTCGTAGCTCCTTGACTCTCTCACTGTTCCTCTCAAGCGGAACGCAGGGTGTAGAGCTGCTTCAACCGCACTCTGTGTTTGGACAATGTCCGTGTAATGGTTGTGAGGCTGATGCTATTGATATTGTCAAATATCTCATGGTCCTCCACAATTCTAGTTTGAATTTCATGCAATTTTATTGCATTATTTGCAACAACCATTTCTACAATGGCAAGCTCTTGATCATTATTGAGGAGCTTTCCTCTTCCCCCAGAGGGTGGAAGACGTTGAATTCTTTAGAGTTGCATTCAAAAAATTCAACATATTACTGTATGACCTTATTGACATGTCAAGTGAGAATAAAAACAATCCATGTAAAATGCAATACTTACCTGTTGGTTTGCTGAAAGATGCGTATAATGGAGGCAACCGTTGACCGCCTCAAATTGGGCTGCACTCTTTCACCAGCCTCTCTTAGTGAAAGACTGGTTGATTACATGGTCAATGATAGTGGCACGGATTTCATCACTGACTACTGTTCTTGCAGCCCTTGGAATGCCACCACCACGCATTCTTACACCTCTACCTTGCCCTCTCCTTGGGCCTGCTCTTCTCCCTTGCCCTGCTCCTCTCACTGCACCTGCTCATCTCACTGCTCCTGCACCTCTCACTGCATCTCTCACTGCTCCTGCACCTCTTACTGCACCTGCTCATCTCACTGCATCTCTCACTGCACCTGCTCATCTCACTGCATCTCTCACTGCACCTGCACCTCTCACTGCATCTCTCACTGCTCCTGCACCTCTCACTGCATCTCTCACTGCTCCTGCACCTCTCACTGCATCTCTCACTGCTCCTGCACCTCTCACTGCATCTCTCACTGCATCTGCACCTCTCACTGCATCTCTCACTGCTCCTGCACCTCTCACTGCATCTCTCACTGCTCCTGCACCTCTCACTGCATCTCTCACTGCTCCTGCACCTCTCACTGCATCTCTCACTGCACCTGCACCTCTCACTGCATCTCTCACTGCTCCTGCACCTCTCACTGCATCTCTCACTGCATCTGCACCTCTCACTGCATCTCTCACTGCTCCTGCACCTCTCACTGCATCTCTCACTGCTCCTGCACCTCTCACTGCATCTCTCACTGCTCCTGCACCTCTCACTGCATCTCTCACTGCACCTGCACCTCTCACTGCATCTCTCACTGCACCTCTCACTGCATCTCTCACTGCTCCTGCACCTCTCACTGCATCTCTCACTGCACCTCTCACTGCATCTCTCACTGCTCCTGCACCTCTCACTGCATCTCTCACTGCTCCTGCACCTCTCACTGCATCTTTCACTGCACCTGCACCTCTCACTGCATCTCTCACTGCACCTGCACCTCTCACTGCATCTCTCACTGCACCTGCACCTCTCACTGCATCTCTCACTGCACCTGCACCTCTCACTGCATCTCTCACTGCACCTGCACCTCTCACTGCATCTCTCACTGCACCTGCACCTCTCACTGCATCTCTCACTGCACCTGCTCATCTCACTGCACCTGCACCTCTCACTGCTCCTCTCACTGCACCTGCTCATCTCACTGCACCTGCACCTCTCACTGCATCTCTCACTGCACCTGCACCTCTCACTGCATCTCTCACTGCTCCTGCACCTCTCACAGCATCTCTCACTGCACCTGCACCTCTCACTGCATCTCTCACTGCACCTGCACCTCTCACTGCATCTCTCACTGCTCCTGCACCTCTCACTGCATCTCTCACTGCTCCTGCACCTCTCACAGCATCTCTCACTGCACCTGCACCTCTCACTGCATCTCTCACTGCTCCTGCACCTCTCACTGCATCTCTCACTGCACCTGCACCTCTCACTGCCCCTGCACCTCTCACTGCATCTCTCACTGCTCCTGCACCTCTCACTGCATCTCTCACTGCACCTGCACCTCTCACTGCTCCTGCACCTCTCACTGCATCTCTCACTGCACCTGCACCTCTCACTGCATCTCTCACTGGGCCTGCTCTTCTCCCATGGGCCCCTTGCACTTACTTTTCCTCGTCCAGACATTACAGTGTTTGTCTTTTTCTGTTTCTGTTTCCAAAAACATCACTCCTCAAAGTCCTCCTTTTACTGTATAAGTGTCAATGTAATAGAAAAAAAAAATAACCCCTGCCACTGAGTCTAAGCCAGACTGGAATCAGCTGTGGTTGGCCCAATTTACCCAACATAAATCAGCTGTGTGGCAAATATTCAATTGTTTGTTTATTATCAGCTGAAATATATTGTTTTTGAACTGATATCATTGCAGAAGCAGAGGTTTTTATACTGTATCTAAGGTTTGGAATATTGTTTTTGCTATTGTGGGATGTTGTGTGTTAACATTCGTAAATACTACAAAAACAATCCATAATTTTGTTGGGAGGTATATTGTCTGTTAAGAAAATGTAAGCATTGTGGAAATGTGTTCACTGACTGCATATTGTGTGAAACGACATGAAATGTGTGAATGGTATGGCCACAAAAGACCGATGCTGTGCTAATTGTGTTTAGAGTTTTGAAAATGTGAAAACTCAAGGACAAACGCTTGTTAGCGACTGAAAAAAACTGTAATAGAATTATGTTTAGTTGCCAAATGTTTTGACTATCACATATTGTGATGCAAGTTTTTTTTTTTTTTTTTTTTTACAATGTACAGACGTAACAGTATAACCACGAGATCATTTTCAGTGGGATAGCAGCAGATCGCAAGCACTTGGCAAGCTTCACGGCAATTGTGCATGCAAAAATACACCCGTTTCCTCAACTGTTCATACTTAGGCTATAGGCTATAAATAATCATATATTTTATGCTATTTAGTAAATATAAATTATTATTAACAACAGCAACAACAACATTTCAAGTATATGCTGACGTCTTTTGTAAAGGCTATAGCCTAAGCAATTTATATTTGTTTACAATTTTTTAGGAATTTAAAGAATGTAAGCGTCTTTTAATCAAATTATATAACATCATATATATCATCAAGATTAATGATTTACAACTAGGCCTATTAATGCATGAACGTGTGTGTGTGTGTGTGTGTGTGTTTTAGGTCGTATCTATTGTGCTCCACTAGAGGGCGCCCTTAGTCCAGTGTTTGGAGCAGTGGGAGAACAGGGGTCAGATTCACGAACATTTTAATCGTAGGGTGCAACGAGGCTAAAGGCACACCTTAAGAAAAAATTAGCTTTAAACTATTGCAGAAAAAAAACATATATGTTTGTATTGAATATTTATGGTGCAACAGATTTTGTGTGAAAATTGCGTGTTTATTTAATTTAAAAATCGTATAAATGTATGAGGTTGCAATGTGGGCCTTTTACCCCACTGACACACGGTGTAACACCAGCACGGGGCAAAAGACACACAGTATTTATACAAATACTTTAGCTGAAATACTTTGTTTTTAATAATATATAGTTAATACATGTTCAAAACATGTATAGTTAATACATGTTCAATTACAAAAATGTAATACATAAACAAAATCATTTTAAAGTAAAGATTCTGAAAGCATTGAATGATATCCCATAATAATGTAATTTAGATTTACTGTAACATTAAATCATATTTTATTATATGATATGATTAATGTATTTTTAAATATGTTTCATTATTAATATGGTGATTATTTCTAAGGAGAACACCCAACTTAATATATGATATTTACCATCTGAATCTAGCCATGTCATGTCAACATATGGAGACAGATATTTATTATCATGTAAGTGTAAGTGTACTGTAGACTAAACTGGGAATGGTCACATCACTTGCATATTGTTGTCCTATTGTTAGTTTAATGGCTTCTATTGCTCTCCTCATTTGTAAGTCGCTTTGGATAAAAGTGTCTGCTAAATGATTAAATGTAAATGTAAATGCAAGCACACACACACACACATATATGTTGGGTTTCCATGTTTTATGGAGACTTTTCATAGAATGATTTTTATACTGTAATTTGTATACTGTACAAACTGTATATTCTCTCCCCTTACACTAACCCTACCATTAAACCTATCCATCAAAGGAAACTTTCTGCATTTTAGAGACTTAATCTGAGCATCAAGTATCCTTACTGTGTGTGTGAGTTTATGTTTGACACAGTGTTTTTGTTTTGACAGCAAGTTACAGCAAACTGGACTGGAATAACTAGGAATGTAGGAAGTTTGTTTGCCATTTTGCAAATATGGAAAGGGCAGAAAGCAATGACATTCCCTGAATGAGATCCCACACACATTCAACTATCCCTATTTGTTTATAGCCTATACATAGACCTACAGTGTGAGTAAGGTGAATTCAGGTTGATTGGAACACTGGTCGTCTGATCTGCTGCTGTAGAGCAATACCGAGACTTGCTACTGCCAATACATTCACAGTCATGCTTCTGTGAGCATGTGAGACATTACTGCTGCTGCTGCACATGTAACATGCATGTAAAAGATCTATACAGGTGGAGCTGGGGAAGGAGGAGGGTTTCTGAAAGCATTCTGCACTGCTAACAGCAACTCTACCATATTTAAATGTTGAGCCGCAGCTCATTGGCTGCTGATGCAACAACAACCAATCAGCTGTGCAATCGATAATGATGTGATCGCTACCAAATGAGTTAAGGACAAATCAGCCTGCGCCATCTAGAGTTTCATGCCAGAACTTGGTATTGCCTTCAAAAATATTTATTTTAATATCTCTGACTGATTGGGTCATTTTATGACACGGCACCGTTGTTATTTTGAAATGACCAAAAAAAGTAATATAAGATTAAACTTCTATTATTTGGACAAGGGTTAAAATACTTTAAGTGCTAAAAATTGTTTCTTGTCATTCCTTATAGTAATTAAAATAGTCATTTTAATATATTTTTATGAACATGTCTTCAACTATGAATTCACAAAGATAACAAGAATTATATTTTTGTAGTTTAATTTGACATGTTAACAATAAAATCATCTATTTTTAGAGAGATAATTCAATGCATATATGTAGGCCTATGTATAAAATGTACAATAACCAGTTCTTGCCTTTACTCAAAGAGATCTATATCTAATCTATATCAATCTCTCTTTCTCCGCTGTCTCTTTGTGTGTGTGTGTGTGTGTGTGTGTGTGTGTGTGTGTGTGTGTGTGTGTGTGTGTGTGTGTGTGTGTGTGTGTGTGTGTGTGTGTGTGTGTGTGTGTGTGTGTGTGTGTGTGTGTGTGTGTGTGTGTGTGTGTGTGCGCGCGTGTGAACTGCAGTGACCCTCATTCAGGACACCGGAGGGGGCGGGCGAGATCTCAGTAGATCTCCGAGCTTTAGCGGCTCCTCATTCTCATGTCTGCCGGTGTTCTGTTTGTTTGTGTCTCTGCAGATTCATATATTTTGGATATGAGGGATCGTGCGTGTTTCTTTTAATCGCGTTTGTCTGGATGAACTAATGGAGTGACCGCAGAAGCGCGGCTCTGCGCGGATCATCGGAGCCCGTTATCCCGGACAGAGACCCGCTTTGTTCGGCTAATAATAAACGAATCGCGTCTACTATTAAAATGAACGACATAGAGAAAGAGAATAAATCTGATGAAGACTCGGAGTCTCTGGAGGAAGAGGAGGTTGACCCGAGGATTCAGGTACAGAGAAACAAAATCAATTTCGACTGATACATCTGAGAATTCACATCGACAAAATCCATTTAAAGCGGATTAACGAAACTCGACTGAATACTTATAGGCTATGTTTGCTGTATTGACATGTTATATTGTTCTATATGTCGATTATTGTTCTGTATGTCGATCAGAAGTCATTCCTGTTTAACCTTCCCGAAACCAGAACTGAAGTTAGACTGGGTCAAACTCTTTTTGGATTAAAGCTCGATCAGATCGTAAATAAATTCATCAGAAGTCTATAATATGCACCGATAATCCGATCAGATAATGTTCTGTTGGTTCAGATTGTTCTGGTGTTTGATTCGATCAGGGGAACCCCATTGTGACATCATCTCTTATATTCTGTTACATTGTTTCTTTCGTTTGTTACATTGAGGAACCGCGTTGACAATCAGACACATGTTTACTTTGACGTCATATTTAGAATTCGGGTTCATTTTTAAAGGATCCGGTCGAGTTTACGCGCCCTGCATGCAGAATTAAGACGTGCTTATGAAGTGTTAGATTCCTGTTAGAATTATAATGTTTTTTATTCGTTAGAAAACGATCTACAATGACCCATAAAAAAGTATTTGGACACACTGCTATATTGTTTGACCCAGCACTGTCAAAAACAACAAAACACTTGCACTAAACTAAAATCACCAAAACATCACAAACAAATGTTCTATAAAGCATGTTTTTTGTGGTCAGATACATTGTCTATTTTTTAAACACATTATCAATTGTTTTATCATTTGAAACATTATAGTACTTTCTTTATTATAAATGACACTTTTAAATGCATTTTTAAATGAATCATGAAAAAACTGTATGTAAGACTGTGCAAGTTGAACTGGTTTTTCATCCTCCACCCATGAAAGAAATTAATCCCGTAATGAAAACAACAGTGTGAAACATCTGTGTGTCATCAACGTGTAGCTAACATGGGAGGAAAAGCATACATATGAGCTTCATTTCAGTGTTGGGTTACTTGAAGAACACTTTCCAGATGTTGCTGGCATTGCAACCGACATCTCACTGCGATCTCAACTGTCTTTCTCTCTATTCAACAGGGCGAACTGGAGAAACTGAATCAGTCTACCGATAACATCAACAGATGGGAGACCGAGCTGGAGGTAAGGTTCACATGCCTGCTTTCTGCTGTCACTGTTTTTGCTGAAAATGGTTGCAGGCTGAATTCCAAAGACATGTCTGAAAGCTCAGCACCCTCCCCCCCATCTGGCTCTGACCAATAGGACCATTCCTTCATGCGACTGACACCCTTTTTATCTACTGAGCAGACAGAGGAAATCTCTTCAATCCGAGTCTGGAATTCCTGCTCGGAAAGCCTCAACAGCTAGATGAGTAGTTTAGGAACATATACTTCCTCGTTTCATTCCAAACCCCAGTGACTAACTTTCTTCTGTGGAACACAAAAGGAGATACAAATAGTAGCAAATTTCCAGTTGCTAAATTGGCACAAGAAATATCCATTTCCATGTTTTGTTTCAGCTGATTTATGATGTACCATGGTAAAGATAAGGAAAAATAATACCATGGTACTACCATGGTTCAAAAATACTAAGAAATAATGAGCAAAATGCAGTCATAATCTATGTAAGGATTATTGTAAAATTAGCTTTATATATTTGTATATGTGATTATCAGATATCTTTTGTAAAACAGAGTTAATCCATGTTATTTTAGTATTTTTAAGGCAACATTGTAACATTTAAGTCAATACTACTATATATATTATATTATATTTTTAAATTCAATTCAATTTTTAAATTATATTTAAATTTTAAATATTATTTTATTTCAGCTTTATATATATGAACTAAAATGCTTTTAAAAGTTTTAGATAGCAATAATAACACTGTGTAGAATTCAGACATTCATAAGTCAGTAACACTTTATAATAAGGTTTCATTTGTTAACAAAATGCATTAATTTACATGAACTAACCACGAGCAATACATTAGTTACCGTAATTACTTCACAGTGCATTAACTAATGTTAACAATAACTTTGGATTTCAATAATGTATTATTAAATGCTGAATTTAACATTAACAAATATTAATAAATGCTGTAAAGTGCAGTTATTATTAGTGTTGTTAACTAATAATATTAACAAATGAAGCCTTATTGTAAAATGTTTCCCATAAGTTCTCTTTTAGTCTTATTTCAGATTCATTTGTTCCTCATCCTCATTTTTTTTTTTAAATGACAAATGATCTCTCACGGTTCACTGTATTTGGCCTGTGATTAATCAGCAGAAGGAACTTTCTGTCAGAGGAAGTCTAAATCCCTCTGACGTGTCTTTTGTCACAGAGGTCCTGTGTGGAAGGATGTAGATATCAGTGTTTTTAAATATGTCCAAACCCAGTCCACAACAGATTCATGACCGGCAGAACTGGACACGATACACGGGACACACGCACGACTCAAACTCACAGGCCCCGCGGCTCATCTTATGCTACAAACGTGCTTGTTTCTTTCTGCTGAGGGAGAGTTTTCTGTCTAGAAAGCAGGGAGTAGATTCCTCCTTAACTGGGTTAAATGCTGAATTGAGTTAGCTGATCCAGCGCTTTTCAGGGAGCCACAAAAGGCTGGCTATTGAAGCGTTGCATTGCTGTGAAAGTGAAAGATGGAAACTCATAATTCAGAGAGATTCCTGAGCATACAGTGCATGTTGCCTGGATATGATGAGCCTGGGATTTATTCAGGTTACACAGACTGCATGTACTGTAATTCACACTTCAGTGTACTTGTAAACACAAAGACAAGTATTCAGTAGTTCATACAGCTAAAAATGTTCAGGGAGTCAAACCTTAGACAGCACTGTTCACTCATGCATATTGCACAACATTTTTTGTTAACACTTTACAATAAGGTTCATTAGTTAACATGAACTAACAATGAACAACACTTCTACAGCATTACTTAATTTTAGTTATTCATTTCAACATTTACTAATACACTATTACACATTAGTTAATGCATTGTGAACTAACAATGAACAGCTGTATTTTTACAACATTAACAGAGATTAATAAATACTGTTACAAATGTATTGCTCATTGTTAGTTCATGTTAGTTAATACATTAACTCATGTTAACTAATGAAGCTTATTGTAAAGTAAAAAAAAAAAAAATCAGATTTGCTAGCTTTATGCAATATTTAGGAGTGTGAGTGCACTTTATCAAGAAACAAAGTTGTATCAAGTTCCCAGTGCTTTCAGTGAGGAACTACCCACTGAATTTGGCAGATCTGTGAGTTTGTGCCATTGAATATTGAGTTTTGTTTGAGACACTTGAGCATGTGTGATTTTTAGATTCACAGTCTGTTATTGATCTCTGTTTTCTTCAGGATTCCCGGCAGAAGTTTCGCGCCGTCCTGTTGGAGGCCACCGTCAAACTGGACGAGCAGGTCAAGAAGATCGGTAAAGCCGTAGAAGACTCTAAACCGTACTGGGAGGCCAGGAGAGCGGCCCGCCAGGTGAGACGCAATTATGTTTGTTTTGCTGGATTTTTGCATGGTGTGGAATCTTCTGGAATCCCATCTAGGGAATAAATGATTAGGAAAAACACATTTAGGCCCTTTTAAACATTATGAAATATAGTCGTTCACAACTGTAAAAAGGAAAGCAGGCTAAAGAACAGAGTTATGTAATGAAGGTTTGGCTGTTTCCATAGAGGCCCGTTGAACAGCAGGAAACAGCTGGTGACCCGGTTCAGCGGGCATGACTCTGGTTCACCTCATAGATCTCTACCAGTAGGTTAAACACAGGCGACTGTGGATCTATGTGCAGAGTAAACTGTTGAAATGACCTTGCATGTCTAGAGCTGGACAATATATACAAAATATTCATAATTTATGATATAAAAGTAAAATTATTTTTGCTTTTAGCTTTTAAAAATACCTTTTTCCTTTGGCCATGAAGTAAACATGTTCACCATGATAATG
The DNA here is from genome assembly GCA_021554675.1 of Leuciscus idus. Classification (NCBI taxonomy): domain Eukaryota; kingdom Metazoa; phylum Chordata; class Actinopteri; order Cypriniformes; family Leuciscidae; genus Leuciscus; species Leuciscus idus. Next base: position 38,165,832 of record CM038628.1, on the reverse strand, counting down.
ATAGATAGATAGATAGATAGATAGATAGATAGATAGATAGATAGATAGATAGATAGATAGATAGATAGATAGATAGATAGATAGATAGATAGATTACACATACACACATACATAGATGCAAATCATATGTATATATACAAATAAAAACATAAACATAATATTGTCAAAAGAGTGAAACATATTTAGGGTTAATATCAAGGGTTAATTGTTATATTGCCCAGCACTAATCTTGATTTATGCTTCAATAGCCATCCAAAATATCTAAAACAGAACAAAAAATCAGCAGTGCGAAACTATCTTGCTGACTTAACATTGTAAAGTGTCATGAACTAATAGTGTAATCTTTGTAGATTAACATTAGTAATGCACTGTATTAGTGTGCTATGATCAAAAAAAGTGTGATGTTACAAAAGAGTGTGACTCAAATTTTGGTGGAAGAGTTTAAGAAAAACATGTTTGCCCCAGTTTAAGTTCTCATAATCACATGACCGCCTTCCACCCCCAAACCCAGCCGGCGCTGTCAGCTCCTGAATAATGAATGACCTGCAGTGCAGCGCTCAGACCATCATCATTTGTTTGCAAACAGGCCTTGGTATTTCCTATATATAGAAACAGCTAAGGAGAGAAGACTGAACATGACGTCCTTCTAATGTGTCTAAATGCATGAAAAGCCTTTTCTCCTCAGAACATTTTTAGCATAGTGACAGTTATTACAATCAAAATCTAGATTTTGTCATTAGTGTCATGTGAGTGTGCGTGAGGATGGGCTTGAGATCCCTGCTGCTTTCAGCCATGAAATTCTCCATATTATCACCTTGTGACAGTGATAAATCAACACAAATGTCTCTCTCAAACAGTCATAAAAGAGCTTTTTATATCCAAGAGGTGACTTTAGTGAGAGTTCTGCTCAGCTTCTGGCTCTAACGCAATTATAACACTGTCAAAACCCAACAGAAGTGCAGTGTGTTTATCATATATACAGTGTATATTCAAATGTTTAGTCGGTGAGATTTTTCATTTATATATATATATATATAGAGAGAGAGAGAGAGAGAGAATATTCTCATTATAAACTAATTTATTTCAAATGAAGTGATGAAGAGATTGACTCTCGTGAGAAAGCTGTGAGAAGCCTTCAGAAAGACAGAAGCTCCGGTCACTCGCTCATATTCTAAGTCTATTTTTAAACGCATTAAAACAAAATGATCTGACATTAGTCATGAGTCAGTAAAGTGCCGCCAAGAAAAAGACAACGCTAGCTAATCTTTTAAAAGCTCCTGGTAAAACCTGATTCATTTAAGCTGAAGTGTACACAGATCGTAAGTAACACATCTGTACGTCAGCATCTACTCATGAACTTTCTTATTGCGAACGATATGATCAAAAGAAACATAATAATTCAGATGGAGGAGTAAATAATACACAACACACACACACTGTTATTGATGTCAGCTAATAGGATTTAATGGCTTGATTTAATCTTAATATGCATTATATCACTGTGTTTGATCTGTGTAAAGCTGAAGTCAGTGTGTGTGTGTGTGTGTGTGTGTGTGTGTGTGTGTGTGTGTGTGTGTGTGTGTGTGTGTGTGTGTGTGTGTGTGTGTGTGTGTGTGTGTGTGTGTGTGTGTGTGTGTGTGTGTGTGTGTGTACATTTCTCTGTGCTGGTAATCAAATGATGGTGGTCTTGTGTAACTGTCCTGTCATCACTTTAAAAGACCACCATGATCTGTCTGTGTCAGTGGGTGAGACACATAGCTAAGACTGGCAATGCCAGCTGTCTCTCAGTCAGAATGCCAACGCCCACTTTACAGCCAATCAGAACACAGTACACGATCACACCTCCAATGAGCAGACAGACAGACAGACAGACAGACAGACAGATAGATAGATAGATAGATAGATAGATAGATAGATAGATAGATAGATAGATAGATAGATAGATAGATAGATAGATAGATAGATAGATAGATAGATAGATAGATAGATAGATAGATGACCTTGATTCGGTCGGTCTGTCCGTTGGAATATCTGTCAGTCTGTCTATCTGAATATATAGAGATGGATGGGTGTGTCTTTTCACAGTGTTCAGTGTGTTCTCACCTCTCGTTCCTCTGGCATCTGTTCTGTCCTGTGACACGTGAGCAGCAAACATCAGACATCAATGACAGGCGACTCCAACACGTGTCAGCTGACCTCACACCTCACGTCCCCTCACAGCGTGTGTGTCTGAGTGTTGATTAGAGATGAGCAGAGGTTTTAAAACAGACACACACACACACACTATCATGGTCAAATCAAGGTCATTTGAACTGACAGAACATGAAGGTGTTATCCAGACTGAGACCGCACTGGATCTTCTGCTGCTGCAATGTCTCATATGCAAATGTAGAACTATTTTAGTTAACCACTCAGTTGGACATTAAAATATTCAAACATTTCTTTTCTCATTTCTCATTTCTTTTCTGCTCACAGCAAAATGTTGTCCAAACTTTCAAAATAGCATACTACAGTACTACTTATACTGTTTCTGCAGTTTACTATGCACTTTATGTATGCATTAAATGAACATGACATACTACATTTGCACAAGAATTAGATTAGGTAGTGAATGACACATCTTACTATCAACCCGCTCATTTTACTCATAATATTTGTTCAGTGTGCATTATGTATACAATATGCACATGTGTTCATGGAATACCTGGATGACTAATTACATTTGCCGTATAATGTGCTTGTGTATAAAACAGTGCAATGAATATTGTCCCGATTATACACTGCACTTGACCTAACCTTGTATTTACAGTGTGATGATTGAATCAGAATTAGTACCATCCAGGCTTGATTTCTTTTTACATCTTTTTCTGGACTCAATATTTGATTTCTCAAAAGTTTCTTAAAATTAATAAAAATGCAACATAATAATAGTTATTTCTAAGATTACCGAACTGAATATGACAAAATGCCACTGTTTATTGTTGCACACTGCATCACATGTCATTAAGAAATAGCAGGCAGCATACAGGAGACACTGTAGTACTGGACTAGTGCACTGGAAATGCTAAACTTCCTGTTTTCTACACAAATATTTAGGCCTCAATTTAAGATTTATGTATTTGAATTGCATATAAAACATCAACTTGCACAGTTTTAAGCTAATAAACTCAATGTAATGCATATTTTTCAGTCATATTTAAAAGAAACATGTATGATTTGTGTAATAGTAAACATAAACATAAAAAAAAAAATTAAATACACAATAACCAGGTATATGTATTTATCATCAATCAATCCAATTTGTTTCAGTCTTTGAACTAATTGAATATTGTTTGTTGCACATCTAGCCATATTCAAACTTTTTAAATTAATACATTTAATTGTTTTCACAATTATAATATTTATGCTCATTCTATGCATTTCGAAAATATGGTTATTTAAAAAAAAGTTTTAAATATATGCAAAGAGCTAAATGGCTATAAACTAGCTATTTAGTTTTTTACACTTCAGGGCCACCATATTGTTCTGTAAAAGCAAGACAATTTTAATTTGATGTCAAATGAATTATGCTATAATAGGAAAGATTGTGGACAGAGAGAGAGATGGCGAGAAAGAGAAGGAGCTCGTATTGCATAAATCATAGTCATGAAGAAAGATCCGGATTGTTTACTCTGATCCCTGTGGATCTGTGCAGAAGGAAAACAGCCGTCTTTGTCTCATTTTGGAAGAGGTTGTGGAATTCCACTGGTTTGCTTAATGGATGCTGGGAGATCTAGATCGCGCTTATGTATAAAAGATGTTCATATGTGTTTTCATAAAGGGATGTCAATTAAAAGACCTTAATAATGTGTGATCATGCTAAAACCAGCAGGAGGAAGTTTGTCGATTATTTACAGACAGTGAAGTTAACATGCAAACATACTTCTGCATTTAATGCGAATGCTAATAAAAACACGGGGAAGTTTCCTGCGTTTAGTTGTTGAGGTGATTATGCATCTTCAGATCATACTGAAGTCATTAAATGGTAATTCAACACGATTTCGTGAATGCTGCTCATGAAAAATTCATCATGTCTGACCGAGTTTAGGAAGAAAATAGGTCAGCAAACCAGAGAAAATCATACTTGTGCTGCCTGTCAAACACATTACCAGGAGGAGAAAATGGGCAGTATAAGAAACAGACAGTGCATGTCTGTTCCCTTCTCAGTCCAGACACACAGAACATAACAAGTGTGTGTGAACAGACAGGCAGATGAGCGAGTGTGTGTGATTTTGATCTTTAAAGCCTCACAGCAAGTGAGAATCTTTATTGACGTAACTCTAATCTGTCATTACAGTGTTAACAGAGCTCAGCTTCACCTGACCTTAACCTTGACCTCGTGAGGGAAAGTGTCTAAAGGCGATCGGATCACAAGTGGACGACACTAAATACAGGTGTAAACAGAGTCTTAAACGTTTTGAGCTTGTCCACTTTTGACCACTTCAACAACACATTCAACCAGATTGCTTTCGTTGTGTAAACGCTAAAAGACCGTCAACTAGATGTTTTTCCAGCTTCTAGCATCTCTCATTGTGCATCAGTATGTTAGGAATCCCTCAGTGGGTCACTGGAGAGTCTTCAGGAGCACAGTTCATCACGAGTTACATCACAGCCACAGTGACGGCTTTATGGCTGTCGTCTCTCCAGACTCCGGCGGGCCGACACACAGGCTCTTTGTGACGGAGCAGCTCGGTCAAAATCACAGTATTATGAGTGACACACAATGGACAGTTGACGGATCGGGAGAAATGCATCATCTCTCATCATCTCTAGTGTGGGCCGCTGTTCTGGGTTACTCTGTGGTCATGTGCTGCACAACTGGGTGTTGATTGAGTCATGGATTTTGTAATAGCCAATACTGAAAAAAGAACATTTATAGAACAGTGTGCACAACGGCCAATATAAAGATTATAATAATATACACTACCGTTCAAAAGTTTGGGGTTTCAGTAAGATTTGTTACTTCTATTTATCAAACATACATTAAATTGTTCAAAAGTGACAGTAAAGACAGTGTTACGTTTTCTATTTCAAATAGTATTAGTTGACATAGTATCTATTTCTTACTTTTGAACATTCTATTCATTAAATGTATCATGGTTTCCACAAAATATGAATGTAGAAACAATTTTCAACATTGATTATAAAATTAAATGTTTCTTGAACAGCAAATCCGCATAAGAATGATTTCTGAAGGATCATGTGACACTGAAGACTGGAGTAATGATGCTGAAAATTCAGCTTTGATCACAGGAATAAATTACAGTTTACAATATATTCGCGTAGAAAACAACTATTTTACATTACAATAATATTTCACAATTTTACTGTTTTTACTGTTTTTTTTATCAAATAAATGCAGCTTTGGTGAGACGAAAAATCTTACTGACCCCACATTTTTAATGCTAGCGTACTCATTTTATATAATACAGTTTAATGACAAATAAGACCTACAGAAAATTGCTCATATCCAACAAACACTTTTTCGATTCAAATGTTGTAAAAATTAAATTAAAATTAAATTTAAAAACAAGCAATCAGTGTATTGCTTCAGACTTCAGTGTGCCCACGCAGACATGCCATCATCACATCCTTGCATTAGCAGAGGCCTAAATAGAGCTATTGTTTGATGCTGTACATGCATTGTTTCATGATGTTGAAAGCTCAGTTTTGAACAATGGTCAGAAAGGTCAGTTCTGGAAACGTTTTGACATGACGCATTACCAAATGTGTTCATGAACCCGAGGAAACCAAGCGTTCACCTCATCTCGCTAATGCAAACTGACGTGTAAGTGTGTGAGACGTCTTTCTGGAGAAGTGCATGTCGTCTCTCGCTCTCTCTCTTTACCTTCACACTGTGCTGAGCACTTCTGGATTCTTCCATGCAAAACAGAAACACACTGACGTTCACACAGCGCTGACCGAGCCACTGACTCCAGCTGGGATTTTTAATGGACTGCGACACAGATAAAGCAAGAAAGCAAGCAAGACATAAAGTTAATATGAAACTAGTATAGATAAATTCACTTACTAACCTTGTCTGTGTAAAGTTATATCCAGTTTTTTAATCTCCTGTCATGAGATTAAAGCTGGAATACTTTTTTAAATAAACACTCTTATAAATAAAGGTTCTTTATTGGCACTGATGGTTCCATGAAGAACCTTCAAAATCCATGGAATCTTTCCATTCCACAAAAGGGTTCATTAGAATTGTAAAATGTTATTCGCACTAAAAAAATGGTTCTTATAAGAACTTTTCGCTGACATTTATTTTGGGGAACCAAAAATTTACAGCATCACTGGGAAACCCCCCTTTTAGAAGCTGAGAAAATTCCAATTATTATTAGATTCTTTATAACTGAGAAAAGCCTCATGGGTTTGATTGCACAGACCAGGAGGTGAGATGATTGAGCTTTATGAAATATACATTAGCTTCTTGTCTCAAGCTACTAGTTTTCTTTATGAATTCTTTAGCAGAATATAGATTTGAATAATGAAAGAGGGATCGTCTGTAAATGAGAAGCTCATCCCACAGAGACAGAGCCTGGTCATGTGATCTACAATATTAAAGCTGAGCGACTAATGCCGTGACTGATGAAGCTTAATGGATCATTGAGGGGAAATTAAAAGTGTGTGGTAACAGTTTAGAGTAAGATCCTATTATGGGACTAATGCTAAATAATGTTAACAAATGTAAAGTGGTACCAGTTGAACACACTGTAATTCTTCCATAAATAGAAACTTCCCAGGAGAGTGTCTAACAATGGCACTGAATTGTGGTACATTTGCGTCATCATCAATATGAGCAAATGACAGAGTATTGACAGCAGTTGTTTACTATGGTATCTTGGTAACACTAAGGATGTGTCATCATCGTTTACGTAACAACATGTGCACACTTGAATCTGCTGCGAATGCATTGCAAGAGATGAGGAATGTGAGCTGCTCGCTGAAGACTGAAGACATGAATTATACATTAGTCTGCAAATTATGCTTCAGCAAATTATACCGTATTGCATTCATACTAATTGCTTAATATATATACATACACAATCTTAATTTTTAAGAGTTTGGAAAAAGTCCTGAAACTATCGCAATATTCTGATGTGTTTCAGGCTCAGGTTGAGGCTCAGAAAGCCACACAGGAGTATCAGCGGGCCATGGAGATCCTGCGGGCAGCGAAGGAGACCATCGCTCTGGCCGAGGAGCGTCTGTTAGAGGAGGACAGCAGACAGTTTGACTCGGCCTGGCAGGAGATGCTCAACCACGCCACCCAGAGGGTGAGAGAGACAACACCACTCTCACCATAAACATGCTACTAGACATGAGTTCCTGTAGCTGTAGAACACAATATTCTGTTCTATGCTATGCAGTTAATGTGATTCTGGACTGCTCTGATTGGCTCCTCCAGGTGATGGAGGCGGAGCAAACCAGGACACGCAGTGAACTCGAGCACAGAGAAACAGCGACCAAATACAATGCCGCCATCAGTCACATGAGACAACTGGAGAAGAAGCTCAAACGCACCATCAACAAGTCCAGGTCAGAGGACAACCATACATCTCTCCATCCATCCTTCCATCCATCCATCTTTTTATCCATCCATCCAACCATCTATTTATCCACCCATCCATCCATCCATCCTTCCTTCCATATACCCATCAAACCATCCATGTCAAGTCAAGTCATCTTCATTTATATAGTGCTTTTAACAATGTAGATTGTTCCAAAGCAGCTTTACATTGATAATAGGAAATTAAAGTGTTTTGGCTTTATAGCAGCTCTAGAATAAAGTTATTGTCCAGCTAAAGTTAGTTTGATTGATTCACTTCCGTCGCAACGATCATTAGTTATTAGCTTAGGGGCCGCTAAGACGACACCGTTCTAACAGAAAACTCTTCAGTTCTTTCTGTGCGAACTTCAAAAACGCGAACCAGTGAGAACGCTGATAGCGTGTACATGCGTATTACGAGTTCAGTCTATAGTTATGTGCGTTGGAATATATGTGCGCAGGCGTGTAGTCCTTCCCGACAAATCAACCCTCAACATACTACTTGTCTGGCCTTAAAATTAATAATACAGAATTGTATCGCTTCCACGTAGCCACACGAACCGGAATTATCCCGACAACGCTTTATCTGTAGAGAGGTAAAGGGAGGGGAGGGAGGCCTTCACAGGGAAGAGCCCACAGGGATCCTCCATCCATCCACCCATTTAAGCATCCATCCATCCATCCATCCATCCATCCATCCATCCATCCATCCATCCATCCATCCATCCATCCATCCACCCATTTATCCACCCATCTATCCATCCATCCACCCATACATCAATGCATCAGTCTGTTTTTGATATACATACACTACCGCTCTAAAGTTTGAGAGCTGTAAGATTTGTTTTGTAAGAAATGAATGCTTTTATTCAGCAAGCACACATTAAATTGATCAGTCAACAGAAAATCTTTGTTCGAGGCATTTATAAAAATAATACAAATATATCATGTCACAATTGACATAAAGAGGAGACATCTACGGATGTAAATTAGCCCTGTGGCTATAATCTGGCATGTTTACGTCTGTTTTTGTTGTTTCAATGCAGATGTTCATTAATGTGCATTGTCCCTATCAAAAAAAAAATAAGACACCCTAAAATCTTGCTGAAACAAGTTCTGCACGCACTCGTTCTGCAGGACATGCATCATTCATAATGATTCATTTCAAAAACATATTTGGGGATAAAATTATGTTTGCTTCAGAAAACCCACAAAATGTTTCCTCTCTCTCACATATAAATGACCAAAACTCTGTGTTTCCCCACCCCGGGCCTCTGCTGTGGATGAAGTGTAGTTCAGTGTGGGGCGTCTCTAATGTGTTCCAGATGTGCTTCTGCTGATGGAATGTGCTGGTTCTCTCACAGCGCTCTGTTATTGCCATGGAAACCGGCTCTGAGACTCACTCTGTTCTAATCGTCCTCTTTCTCTCCCTCTGCAGGCCGTACTTTGAATTAAAGGCGAAGTATTATCTGCAGCTCGAGGTACGTCAGTTTTTAATATTCATTCATTAATATTTATTTATATTTCATTTAAAGAAAATGAAGGCTAGTTTTAAAAGTACTCATTTCACCCTTACTTCTCATTACTGTAATATGAATAAAATATTTTTTATTTTATATAATCGGAAATTATTTAAATTGTAATGATTTATGCATCATTGTAGTTTTCGTTGTACTGAAACTAACTTGTGTTGATGTATATAAATCATTGTACTACAGTAATTTTGTAATATTTTAAAACTTCAATTAAATTTAAATATAAATAAAAAATAATATTTGTCAAATATTTAAAAAATTATAATATAAAAAAAAGGTGTTGAAATATTATGTTTTAATGTTTTTTTTTGTTTTTTTTTAATACAGTTTGTAAAAAAGTAATCTCAGGAGAATCACCATTAAGAAAAATGGAAATTACAATTAATAAATAAATATATATATAAAAAAACATACAAGCGCATTACAGTAATGAGACTACTTCAACTAAATGTATATTTAAATATATAATATTTAAAACAAATATTATGTTTTAATTTATTGTATAAAATACAGTATGTAATACAGTTATGATAATCTCAGAAGAATCATCATTAAGAATAATAGAAATATAAAAATAAGATAGATAAATTAAAATAAATAAATATATAGATAAATACATTTAAATACATACAAACAAATTACAGGTGCATTACAGTAATGAGAATTTTGGGGGAAATGTGCTAATATGTTATTAAAAATAATGTCACGATATTAAAAATGTAATGATCCAAAGGTCCCTTCTTTAGACATTTTCTTTAGACAATTTTTGCATGTTTTTAGTCATTCAAGAGTATTCCTTTTAGAAACACAAAAGGTAGATTTGATAATCTTGATTATGAATATATGTGACCTGTTCTCCGCTTTACCTTGTCCTCCTTCTCCCATACAGCAACTGAAGAGACGGGTCGACGAGCGTCAGGCTAAACTGACCCAGGCCAAAGCCGAGTACAGGACGGCCCTTCGAAACCTGGAGACCATCTCGGATGAGATCCACGCACGGCGCCGGCTCTCGGCCATGGGGCCCCGGGGCCGAGGGGTGGGGGCCGAAGATGACGGGGCCGCTACCGACGACATCGCCAACTTCAAAATGGAGTCTGACGGCATATCGAGTAAGTGAGATCATACATAATGCGCATTATAATACAGTTTGTAATACATACAGCAGTCCTGAAAAGAAACATTTCACAAATATAAATTCATTTGGTTTGAAATGGTATATGACATTTTGTTAAATCATTTTGTTTAAAATCATACATTTAAAGTTAATATTCACTCTTTTGTGGTGCTGTATAAGCGTAAAAGTAGTTTAATCCGTTTCTGAGACATTCATGCTGAATTACAATCAAATCTGTCTTCGAATTAATGTGCAGTTTCACTCAACGTTATAGTTATTTTATTATTTTTAGTGCTTAAACTAAATTAATATTTTAAATATTGCTTTGGGAACTAACTGATACAAAATAATTTTGTTTTAGACTGACTATAAAGTTTAGACTATATAGACTATATAGAAGGGCGCAAACAAAATGTAGCTTTGACAATGGCACAAAAAAGTGAATATAAACTTTATTTGATAGAAATATACATATAATGATTTATTCTATTGCATCAGATAACGAAATATAATATTTGACCATTTCACTCCAAACAAACTTCTATTTGTGAAATGTTTTGCTTACTTTCCAAGGCTGCTGTATGTATTTAATCATTTCTAGTCCCTGCATTTTTACATTTACATGCAATTTGTCAAAGAGCCAACAATAGTTGTAATAAGGTAAGCAAGCTAGAAAAGAAATAGAAACTAACAATATTCAAAATGCTGATGTAAACTCAAACGGTTGTGTTTGTTCTATAGTGATGTCAGTGAATTTGGAGGACAGCTGCACCGGCACGACATCAGAAGACGATCCCGAGACACGGTCCACCGGCAGCCTGAGCTCCACGTCTGCACCTCTCGACCTGGCCTGTCCGATCCCCTCCTCTCCCTCCTCATATCCCCTGCTCTCGTCCTCCTGCCCGTACCCGTCCTCCTCGCCCCCGTCGTCTCCCTCCGCCGCTCCTGAGCTGCTCCAGCTGCCCGGCTCGGGGTCTCTGGAGGGCTTCGAGCAGGTGTCTCCGGTGTTGGGCCCTCGCAGCGAGTGCAGCGGGGCCTCGTCTCCAGACTGTGAACAGGAACGAGGTGAGAGCCAAAAGACCTTGAACCATGAGGACTGACTCAAATGTGTGGAGTCATTAAGTTACCGGCCAACTAGCGAGTTTTATTCACTTGCCAGAGACAGTTTTACTTACAAGGAATTGTGGCATTATGTTGATTATCCACAAAAATGTATAAAAAAATATATATTTGTTTTTATTTATTTAACAGGGACCATGCCTGAGTTAGCTAATTTGCATATGTGGTCCCTTGACAGTTACATACAATTACAGCACTCCATTACAATCCAGAAAAAAGAAGAAAATAATAATAATAACATTACATCACAATATAACAAATTACAATATCACAATATCAAATCACAAAAAATAATAAAAAAATAAAATCCAAATTAATGATTACATGATTGATTTTTCTTAAGCCATAATTATTATTTTTTTTTTTATGTTTCTTTATTATATTTTTATTTTTTTGACAATAAACAATCCAGAATAATTAAGCCATAATTTAAGTGCTTGTTGCTTGTCCCTCATTTTCTTTAAAAAAAGCAAAAAGGCACTTACATTGGAAGTAAATGGGGCCAATCCGTAAACATTAAAATACTGAATGATTCAATAGTATAAGATCCTTCCAATCAGAGTCTAAAAGCTCAATGCTTGAAATGAATTTGCTGCGTATCCCAAAAAAGTATTACATGCTGAGATTCTAGCAATCTTCTTTTTATTACAAGTACAAAAAATAAAGCACAATCTTTGGAAACATTTCATCTTTATATGCAATTTCTTACATATCATTCAACACATGTACATTTAATTTAGCAGACCAGTATAGACCAGTTACTCAATTAGCAATTAACAAATCCAAAGGAGGAGGAAAAAAACAGGACAGATTAAAGTTCAATCTATGTGCTTGTACAGTATTGAGACAAAAAATCCATTTGCTTTCAGTTTGTAATAATTTCTGTTCCATATTCGCACAACGACGCATTGGAAGTACCATGTCTATTCCACAAAAAGACTTCTCATTAACTGGTATAATACACCTCTGGGAAATGTGGAGCAACTGGTGATTAACTATCAGCTCTATTTATAGCACTCCTGTGTTCATTAAATTGGAATCTCAGCTTTTTTGAGATATGCAGCAAATGAATTTCAAGCTTTGAGCTTTTTTGGGAGGATCTTAATGTATCTTGGAATCATGTCAAACGTGGATTGAAAAATGCGCAAGATCCTTTTCTCTATTTTTGATTCTAAAGTATCGCTACAAGATGTAAACAATATGCATGTAATCATGCTTTTAGTGTGAAAACAAAACAAAAATCACTTACATTTTTGTTATATCCATTCTTACACCTTTGTCGCAATGCCATAAGCCCTAAAAGGACTGTAAAAAATGACTTTAACAGCTCAAATAATACTCATGAACAGAAGAATTAATCATTTAACATTTTGAAATCGTCCAAAAAAAAAAAACTTCCATTAAAAGTGCTTGATTTTTACTTTCTTTTAAAGAAAACGACATCAAAATTATTTTATTGAGGTGATAAACATTATGCCACAAATACTGTTGACTCGGCTTAACTTGTTCTGAACCTGAACATACCTTAAATTTTAGATGTGATTTCTGACGTTCATTTGATGTGAATAAATGAACAGATTCTCATCAGTTGTGTGTGTTTTCGAACAGGTGAGAGAGCAGAGGGCGCAGAAGTTAAACCTGGCAGAACGAACAACACCAGCGGTCAGAAAAGCTCACGCCTGGAGAAGAGCCTGCGCAGTTTATCTCTCCAATCCGCAGACGACGACGACACGGACACTCGTTCTTTCACTGTGACCTCCAACACACCAGCAGTGCTGCTTCTCAACAGTGTTTAGGAACACAGGGGCCAGAGCAGGGGCCCGGATCTGACACTACAGTATGACGAAAGAGCCATTGTGTGAATCTATTATCATCTCAGTGTTACGGACATCTCATCTCAGACTGGTTTAAAACCAGAAAACCATGAAAGTATTAGAATTGCCATGCAGACATCAGCTATGAAGTGATGGGAGCTATATTGAACTTTTCATCATCACTGAGTGGATGCTCTTCATGTGTTCCTCAAATGTTTGTGTCGTGAATGGACACTGTTTGTATTGTATCTTCTGCCGCGGCGTCTCACTAGCTCACTTGAAACGACTCCATTTTGATTGTTGTTGATGACTCACTTACTAACTGTTGTAGCATAAACAATTAAGTGTCTGAATACGTCACCTGACTCTCCAGCGACTGTAAATAAAGCGTACGACTGAAAAGCGGCGAGTGGGACGCCAGCCTTAGCAGAAGATTTCTGCACTTGTTTTTCACTCTGTCGGCGTTGTGCGATGAACTTTCTCTAGTCTTAGATTTACTCCACAGGTCATAACGTAACGAGGGACTCGTGTAGTTCAAAGCTATATATTTATACTCAGTGTTTATCTCGTTATCATGATGTTATCGATGTGTTTTCATGGCACAAAGTTCTTATTTGTGTAATAAACAGATGCTCACAGCTTGAGTCTCTTTCCACTGTTGTGATTTCACACATTAAGTTTTTATTCCAAAACGGAGAGTCTAGATCTTGTGATCTTGGACTTGAGATCTCACCAGACATCAGACCTCATATGCCTCAGTCTCAAATTTAAAGGAATAATTCACCCAAAAACAACAATTCATATTCATATATAATGATGACAGAATTTTCATTTTTGGGATATTCTTCATCTGGATCTGGATCTCAGTTTAAAGCCCAAAGTATACTTTCGGTTTTGACACGTACACTAGGGTGTGCACTGTGCAGTGCATTTGATGTACATTTCATCCCCAGCATAGTACGTGAATATTGTACGCGCACTATGGGGTGTGAAACTTGACAACACTAAGCAGCCAATCATGTCGATCATCGCTTCCCTTTCCGTGAACTGATGTCGTGACCAATGACATTAGAGAAGAAGTTTGACACTCTCGTTGCCACCCTCAGAGAATGCAGTAACTTCATTTATTTACAGTTATCATAAAATAACTCAGTAATGTTATAGCTTCCCAGACAGCAACATAGAGTCAGCCCAGATCCGGCCCACATCTGGTACGTGTGGAATCCCTGTGTATCAGATGTGGGCCGGATCTGGGCCGACTGTTGCCGTCTGGGTTTCTGCGGTTGATTTGTTTATAGCAAGCTAGCCTTCATGTCAGTCTAGTTGCTGCTCTCCAACAGTGAGCCTTTCATCGGCAGGATTGGTTTTAACTCTTTAGCCGCCAATGACAGAAATTTCTGTAATGTATGAGACAACGCTTCCCCGCCATTGACGGAAAATTACGGCTTCCATGTTTTCACTGTTATACGGGAGGAGGGCGCTTCTTCTGAAGAGTGCTGAATCTCAGTTTTGTCTGAAAAACACGTTTTTCTCAGCTTTATGAAGCTTTTTAAAACTAAACAAAAAGAATGCATTTAACTAGAGTAAAAAAACATTTTTTAAAGGAAGATGCTCTGTTCTTTTGATATATTGCATGTTCGGATATTAATACAACAAAATATTCTGGGGGCCATGAGAGTTATGTGAAAATGATAAAAAATGTTGGCGGTGGCTGGTGGCAACTTTAAAAAATAAAAAGCTGGCGGGGAAAGAGTTATTTAGAAAGTGAAGATAAAGGTAGAGGTCACAAGACCTGTAATTGGTCTTAAACTACACATTTAAAAGCATTAGGCCATAAAGTACAAACATTTCTAGTAGTGCTCAAGATGTTGAAAAGACACAATATCACCTTCTTACCTGCAATATGGGAATGCGCTGTGGTTCTTATTTGGATGGAAATTGGAGAATGGATTTAACAAATATAACTTTATATTTGTGTCTTCTTGATGATAAACACTTCTACCACAGGGTGTGAGCAAAGTATGGAATGCCAAAGCTGACTTTATTATAAATAAATAAATACATAAATAAATATACGAAGAAATGTAAAAAAGCAAAAATAAATGAGTATTTATACTTTTATTTCCTTATTTATGTATAATTGTATTTTTTCACACATGTTTTTTTTTTATTTATACATTTATTTATTTCCACTTCTATTTATTTCCACATTTCTTTATGTATATATGTTTTTATGTCTACATTTATTTATTTTCACATTTATTTATTTATTTATACATTTATTTATTTCCACATTTATTTATTTCTACATTTATTTATTTCTACATTTATTTGTCCGTATGCTAATGAGGGGGGCGTGTTTTACCTCAGACATCAGCAATCGAGCTCAGAGTGGCAGTGCTGAAGCTTTGAGGCCACAGTGACACCTTGTGGTGTGACCAAACGAAACGCAAGAGGTGTGCGGACAATATCACATTTTAAGTCATGTAATATCACCCTAACTGTATGTAGGGTAGGCTATATAGGGTTAACAGACATAGCACACATGAACAGAAACTGCACTTCAACGGGTCTGATAGCAGACACTTGGACATGGAAGCGCATGAAAGTATCCACTATTAAGAACAATGTAAATGCGGTGGATAGGGCTGATAAGAGCTTGCGTTTATTGTCGATGAGACTCGCACACCAGCGCAGAACGCGGAGAGAAACCAGCGCACATTTCACTGACTCCTACGCAATATTGATCAATGAGTTTGAAACGCGACTCAATACACAGTTTACAATCGCGTTTCCTAATTTCGTATGCATAACAGGTGACAATTCAAATGCTTAAAACACAACCCATATTTCATAGATGCTGCTCTTAGATACTGATTAATCACAAGTCATCAATTTGGAATTATTCTTAAATCAAACAAAAGGGGCTCATGTAAACGCAGCTAGTGAGCCACGCATCTCACGCCATGCATTGGAGCACAGAAGCATCATCATGCCCATTCAAACAGCACCTGTCGTGACTCGTGCCCATGGTCATGGTGATATTTCCCCCTATAAATTGATTTCCAGGGGCGTCCCTGTTAATAAACTACTCAGTTATTATAATAATAAGGCACTATGGCTGTTATCAGTAAAATAAAATTAACAAAAGTCATTAAGTCATTAAAAGTCAAAATCTTAATACAGAGGAGAATGCTTTACACTGCAATAACAATTGCATAAAAGTCGTTATGAGATTAATGTTAAAAATAAAACATTTGAATATAGAAATATGAAATGATGGAATCAATTAAATTGTACGTTTAAATATGAAACTAAAACAGCCAGTAGGTGGCGGTAAACATTTACATTGTTTTAGAGAAAGGACCACAGGTGCTTAGGAGGCTATAGTTCTCACCCTGGAGATTCGGTCAGAACGCATGACAGGGGGCAGAAATCAGTTTAAACTTTTTACTGAATTATCTTCGGCAGCACAGACATACATTAGACACTGATTACAGATGCAGACTTGAATGAAGTAGTTGCCTCTCAGTTTAGATTAACAGGAATGGTATGTTTACATCAGGTATTTGAGGGTATGAATGCAGTGTAGTAGCCTATAGTGTAGCTGAAAATAAACAAAACAATAATAAATGTAACATTGTATAAAGTAGCATTATAGATGAAGTCTATCTATCAGCTTAGCATTATATCTAACACAATACACCAATTTAAATATGTGAATTATAACATGTGAGTCACCATTCCTTAACACAATCGCTACAGAACAAATAATGTAAAAGTAATGTAAACAATAATGATATATCTGTTTGTATAATACAAGCATGAAACTGAAATCAGTTACAAATAACATGCATCAACATTCTACAATGACGTTCACTCTATGTTAACTACACGGCATGACTCGTCATTTCTCTCGAGTGGATTTATGACCCTAAATACTCGATTATTTCTAGATATTTACCTATATAATCAATCTTAAACAAGTAAAGAATAAATGAAACTCACTTTTCTCGCAAGGACGTAAACAGTTATTATTGTTCAACACGAACATCGCATCGTGACTTCTATAACAGTCTTCCTGAGGAGAGCATATGGAGCTTATAATATGACAAAATGATTTGAATTTGAATTGTGTAAATTTGAATTATTTGCAAGTGTAATCTAACAAAATAGATTTTTAGGTAGTAGTTTAAATAGTTCTGAATTTGATTTTTTTTTTAAACGAATATTGAACATTTGAAATTTAAATGTTTTTATGGCTGAATTTTATTCATGGGTTTCATCAGGTCCCTTTCCACAGGTATATAAAATCAAGCACCTAGATTATGAATGCAGACTGCATTGTGCTTGATTAATACACCTGTGGAAAGGGACCTGATGAAACCCATGAATAGACATGTATTTTCAAACAGCTAGTTTTTTTGTTCTGAAATCTTATACTGCAAATATTCAGTTTAAAAAAATACAGATTCAAGTTTTCAAGATGAAGAAATTCGGAACTTCAAATTCAGTTTTCTAAAATTCAATCTCAAAAATTCAAACTCAAAAATTCAGATCTTACAGAAAGTAGGTCACAGGTCATCCACAGGGAAGAGTAAAGGATCTCAGATAAGTCGAACAGAGCATTTTGGCTGCACTGCAGTAGTTCTCTTACGAGAGGTCTCTCGTACTGCGCAAGATATCTTACGCTAGGGGAAAATCCTTTTTCCGCGAGATATTGAAGCCAAAAATTATCCTTAATTTTGTAATAATGCAAAACGCGTTGCGGCAGCATGCAGACATAAGGCCAATTTATACTTCTGCGTCGAGTGTACGCCGTAGTGTACGTCGTAGGCTACGCACGTAGGCGACGCCGTCGTGAGCATTTATACTTCTGCGAATGTCTGTGTTGCTCTGCAGTTACACCGCCGAAACGCTAGTTGGCGCGGGTGGGTTTTAATGTTCCACTGTGTTTACATTCCTCGCGGCTGTTTTGAGTTTAGGTTTACGAGCAATGGCGACTGAAGGAGTCATACAGATGGCTGTATTTCCGCACTTCTTCAAGCAATCTCTCGGTCACTTGGTCTATTTCCATGGCTCTTCACTGATCTTCGGAATTTAAAAATGGCGGGCGGGCGGTGCAGAGTGCAGAAGATCATTCCGGAAATGCGTAGGAGGAAACGCGATGCTATCCAGCCGACCAATCACAGATCTTGCGGTCCGCGTCGCCGCGATGCGTAGTTACATTTTTGAGGAGGTGCACGTCAGGGTACGGCGAAGGGTACGACGTATGGTACACGTCAATGTGTATGCTACACCGTACCTTCTACGCGCACCCGACGCAGAAGTATAAATTGGCCTATAGGCAAGGCAGCTCGCGCGCCTATTGGCTGCTCTGCGGCAACTGCAGAATTTTTGAGATTCTGCAACTGCAGCAGCCTATCGAGCGAGGCCTGGCGTGACGCCAGACCCAATGAGGGTGCTTCGCGCCCGCTGCGTCACGTCCCGCCGAAACGGGCGTGGTCTAGGCCTATAAATACCGCTCGCAGGCAGCTATTATCTGATTTTTCATCCTTCAAGCGAAGCACACGCATCGCTGGAGCTGGAGAAGAAGCCGCGCCGTCTGAGAGAGAGCACCTTCAGCGGGACCAGACAAATCCTCGCGCAGATTCGCCAAGGAGATTGGTTCGTGTCAATAGATCTGAAAGACGCGTATTTTCAAATACAGATAGCGTCACGTCACAGGCGATATTTGAGATTCGCCTTCGAGGGCCAGGCATATCAGTACACAGTCCTGCCGTTCGGTTTATCCCTGGCACCCCGTACATTTACGAAGTGCATGGATGCGGCGCTCGCACCCCTCAGAATGAGGGGCGTGCGAGTACTGAACTATTTGGACGATTGGCTGATTCTAGCGCAATCTCGCTCAGTGCTCATAGAACACACGACCATTTTACTCGATCACCTCGAGAATTTGGGTCTCAGTTTCAATTGGGCGAAGAGCTCTCTGTCCCCCAGTCAGACGATATCTTTCCTGGGCACAGAGTTGGACTCGCTGTCCATGATAGCGCGACTATCACCACAGCGCGGTAGACATTCAGCGCACAGCGAACTCATTCCGCTGCGGCGCGTCTGTCCCGCTCAAGAAATTTCAGAAGATGCTGGGTCTCATGGCCTCAGCATCATCAGTGCTCCAGCTGGGCCTGCTCCGGATGCGCCCGCTGCAGTTTTGTCTGAAAGCGCGAGTCCCACGCCAAGCGTGGGCATCCGGTCAGCTTCGCCTCAAGGTCAATCAGAAGTGCGTCACAGCTCTGAAACCTTGGAGAGCGGACGACTGGTACCAATCAGGTGTAAGCCTGGGGACTTCCTCGAGGGTGAGAGTGGTGTCCACGGACGCATCCACCTCGGGATGGGGAGCGCTGCTCGAGGGCAGACCGTTCTTCGGCCAGTGGTCAGAACGGGAGAAGCTCCTGCACATAAACTGCCTCGAAATGCTGGCAGTAGACAACGCGCTGACGCGTTTTTGTCCCCAAATAAAAGGACGCCACGTCCTGGTCCGCTCGGACAATATGTCTGTGGTGTCCTACATAAATCGTCAGGGCGGCCTCAGGTCCAGGAGCCTGTACAGGCTAGCAGAACGCCTCCTGGTATGGGCTCAACGCAACCTGCACTCGCTCAGAGCAGCGCACGTGCCAGGGCTCCTAAATATAGGACCAGACAGACTGTCCAGGAACAATGTTCCGGCAGGCGAATGGTCTCTACACCCACAGACAGTCCAACTGCTGTGGAAGAAATTCGGCAGAGCGGAAGTAGACCTGTTCGCGTCTCAAGAAAACGCTCACTGTCCGGAATTTTTCTCCAAGAGCAGGGACGCGCTGGCTCATGTATGGCCCCGCCGCCCGCTCTATGCTTTTCCCCCCGTCTCTCTCCTGCCTCAGGTGATAGAGCGGATCAGGGAAGAAGGATGCTCAGTACTGCTTGTAGCACCGTTCTGGGAAAACCAACCTTGGTTCCCAGTTGTGATGCAGTTAGCGAGCACTGCCCCGTGGCCAGTGCCAGTGAGGAGAGACCTCCTCTCTCAGGCCCACGGCTCGATCTGGCATCCTCACCCGGAATTGTGGTCCCTTCATGTCTGGGGAGTCTAAGGGAGTATTAAACACGATCACGCAGGCTAGAGCTCCGTCTACGAGACGGCTCTACTCCTCGAAATGGTCAGTGTTTTCGTGCTGGTGCACAGCCCGTGGCGTGTCACCCACAGACTGTGGAGTGACAGAGGTGCTTTCCTTCCTACAAGAGCTGTTGGATAAGGGCAGGACCCCTTCCACGCTCAAAGTTTATGTGGCGGCTATAGCAGCGTTCTCAAGAACAACGCTTGGTCAGTCAATAGGAAGGAACGATTTAGTCATCCGCTTCCTTAGAGGGGCTAAGAGACTGAATCCTCCCAGACCTCCCTCAGTCCCCGTATGGGACCTTTCTACGGTACTGGAAGCCATGAAAGGTGGACCATTCGAGCCTTTACAGACGATTGATCTGAAATATCTGTCTTTCAAGACTGTGTTTCTGCTGGCTCTCGCTTCAGTGAAGCGCATAGGGGACTTACACGCGCTCTCTGTGAGCATGACGTGCATGGAATTTGGGCCTAATGACTCAAAAGTTATACTCAAACCTAAGCACGGTTATGTTCCGAAATCCCTCAACACACCGTTTAGGGCGCAGGTTATCTCCCTGTCAGCCCTACCGGTCCCTGATGAGGAAAGAGACGCAGGCCTCCTTTGCCCAGTCAGGGCATTACGAGCTTATGTGTCTCGCTCGTCTGTTTTCAGACAGACAGAGCAGCTCTTTGTTTCATTTAGCGGCCGTTCTAAGGGACTAGCCGCGTCGAAACAGAGCCTATCCAGATGGATAGTTGATGCTATAGCGCTGGCATATGCCTCCAAGGGCATGCAGTGCCCGTTGGGTGTCAGAGCGCACTCCACGAGAGGCATGGCCTCTTCGTGGGCCTGGTCGAGTGGGATTGCCTTGCAAGATATTTGTACGGCGGCGGGCTGGGCCTCCCCGTCTACATTTATAAGGTTTTACAACCTAGAGGTTCCCGCCCTGCAGGCCAGGCTGCTGTCGGTCTAGTTAACCAGTATTATCTGACCTGATGCTATCAGCTCAGAATGCTGCGTCTACTGAGCACAGCTCGATGATCGACAATGAAAAGCAGTAGCACAAGTTGTGCCTGGGAAACTGTGTAAGACCCACATTTCCCCATCAGTTCAGGCCGTACCCCGCCCTGTCTGTATGATGAAATTCGCGTCTAAGCGACGCTGCCATATGTGGAAGAGTGCGGCTTCGCCCCTCCCTCTTCCCGGACTCCCTGTGAGTTCCCTGGGTGATTGTGCACTATATGAACCCCGGGCTTTCGCCCTTGGGTCTTTGGTGTCAGATCTCAGCATGCACGGCGTTTTGCATTGGGTCCCCTAGCGTAAGATATCTTATGCAGTACGAGAGACCTCTCGTAAGAGAACGTACTCGGTTACTAACGTAACCTCGGTTCTCTCTAGAAGAGGGAACGAGTACTGCGTATCTATGTTGCCTATATATTATTTTATTATACATGGCTACTTATTTTTCATTCTTGTTGTTTTCTGCATTCATTTAAGGATTTGTCATGTAAAGGAAAGTAAAATAGGCAACACATAGCCTACATGTTAATAGTGTTTATCATGTAAATGTTGTATTTTATTTACAGGTCTTTTACACTATTGCTGAATAGGCTAATATTAAAATGCGGTTTTTTTTATGACAATTTGACGCGCGCGTTTCTCTCTCAACATGATCCGGTGTGACTTGCACTCATGTGCATGCGACTTGCAAATACGGTCAGTTAAAAAATAAAAGCGCATCCTTTTGAGATGTAAATTATAATACATTTTAATTAAAATAAAACACACAAGGCCTACATCATAAAACTCAGAAGATTATGTATTTTAATATATTATATTACAATACAAATAAAAAGGCGTCATACTTCAGTCGAGTCCCAAAATACACGTAGGCCTATAGGCTAAATCAGCGTCTTCACAGCAAGGGAAATGTTTGGAATAACAAGTAGGACTGTGTGCGGCTTGCCTTTATATTGTAGCCTACAACAGACCAATTCAATTAGGCAGAATAACGTTGTATATGTTTGGTTGACTGTGTTTCATTTTGATAATGAGCAGTCTGCGATATGAAGCAACGCCAGAACTGATACTATGTTGTGTGAGAGCGCGAGGCGCCTGCGCCATCACTTGGATTTGTTCCACTGCTGGGAAATAACTTAATACTCTGTTATTTATAGTCATACAGATAATATGACACCATTCGAAACAGTAAAATGTATATTTTTATTTGTGTACATTCAAAATGACTACAAAATATCATGCCATTGAAAAATAAATAAAACAACATGATGCGCTGCTTTAGCGCGTCTCGGTCTCTTTAGATCTTTCTGGCGCACACCAAAAATGAACCAAAATTCAGAGAATATCCTTCTTGGCGCGCCTACTTTTGAAAGTCAACATTTCGATTATTTAACGTTAAATGCATTATATATGCCTGAGTCACTTTGGAATAAATCACAGCGTGTTTCATGATAAAACGTGACTTAGCCTATACAGTCCGGAAAATAGGCTAGGCTATAGGTTATAGCAAATTCAGACCAACTGCTGGTCTACACAGAGAAAAAGCCCTTTCTAGGCTCTTCTGTTGTACCAAGCCATTTGTTAGTCTAGTTGTTTGATTAGAAAATTAAATGTAGCCTAGTTGCAATATACACGCGTTAAGTTTAGTAAGCTCCGTGCAACTGCTGCAGCGGACTATTATTACTAGAATATTAGAAATCTAATAGGCTACTCAAGCTGTTTTCTCATTTTTCTACTCTTAATATTAAATAAAAAAACGACTGAACGAAAGATACACGGATTCTCTTGAACCACCACCGCGTTTGCGGCAGAAAACTACTGCAGTGCAGCCAAAATGCTCTGTTCGACTTATCTGAGATCCTTTACTCTTCCCTGTGGATGACCTGTGACCTTTCTGTAAGATCTGAATTTTTGAGTTTGAATTTTTGAGATTGAATTTTAGAAAACTGAATTTGAAGTTCCGAATTTCTTCATCTTTAAAACTTGAATCTGTATTTTTTTTAACTGAATATTTG
Organism: Leuciscus idus; assembly: GCA_021554675.1. Lineage (NCBI taxonomy): Eukaryota > Metazoa > Chordata > Actinopteri > Cypriniformes > Leuciscidae > Leuciscus > Leuciscus idus. The sequence goes on along the minus strand of CM038628.1, from coordinate 38,142,491 downwards.
CAGTATAAGAATTCAGAACAAAAAAAACTAGCTGTTTGAAAATACATGTCTATAAAATTCAGTCATAAAAACCTTTCAATTTGTTAAATTTCAAATGTTCAATATTCGTTTAAAAAAAATCAAATTCAGAACTAACTACCACCTAAAATTCAATTTTGTTAGATTACACTTGCAAATAATTCAAATTTACACAATTCATATTCAAATCATTTTGTCATATTATAAGCTCCATAAGAGCGCAGCTGTTATTCTTCACGTGCATTTCACGTGCGCGATCACTACCTGCGCATCCACTAATAGCCACTATTTAGCGCCTTTGCGCTACCTTTGTAACATACATTGTTCTTAATAGTGGATACTTTCATGCGCTTCCATGTCCAAGTGTCTGCTATCAGACCCGTTGAAGTGCAGTTTCTGTTCATGTGTGCTATGTCTGTTAACCCTATATAGCCTACCCTACATACAGTTAGGGTGATATTACATGACTTAAAATGTGATATTGTCCGCACACCTCTTGCGTTTCGTTTGGTCACACCACAAGGTGTCACTGTGGCCTCAAAGCTTCAGCACTGCCACTCTGAGCTCGATTGCTGATGTCTGAGGTAAAACACGCCCCCTCATTAGCATACGGACAAATAAATGTAGAAATAAATAAATGTATAAATAAATAAATGTGGAAATAAATGTATAAATAAATAAATAAATGTGAAAATAAATAAATGTAGACATAAAAACATACATAAATAAATGTGGAAATAAATAAATGTATAAATAAATAAATGTGAAAATAAATAAATGTAGACATAAAAACATACATAAATAAATGTGGAAATAAATAGAAGTGGAAATAAATAAGTGTATAAATAAATAAATGTGAAAATAAATAAATGTAGACATAAAACATATATACATAAATAAATGTGGAAATAAATAGAAGTGGAAATAAATAAATGTATAAATGTATAAATAAATAAATGTGTGAAAAAATACAATTATACATAAATAAGGAAATAAAAGTATAAATACTCATTTATTTGTACTTTTTTTACATTTCTTTGTATATTTCTTTATGTATTTATTTATGTATTTTTGCTTTTTTACATTTCTTCCTATATTTATTTATGTATTTATTTATTTATAATAAAGTCAGCTTTGGCATTCCATAGTAAAGCACATTTTGAATTAATACTGACAGTCATTATTGCAGCAAGATTTTTTTGTGAAACTATGGGAAGAACACAACATCATCTGAACTCACTGAAGGGGTTACATTTATGACTGAAGCAGCTTACTTTGAATTCTTGATATCTGGAAGAAAAGAAAAGGGACATTTTTAGTAAGTCTGGGATCATGTTTTCCTGTACATTAAGGGCTCAATGCATTAACTAACAGTTTGTTAGAGGAGAGATTTTCTTTCTATTCACTATTTCTTTACAGAAGTTATGACAGATATAAAATGTCTTTGCACTCATTTAAACTAGTTGCAGGTATCTCTTTAACCCCCTCACACAATCTCTCACCAAAAGACTTCACTTCACATACTTCCAGTGTTTAGTTGATCCTAATAAGCTTCATTGTCCCAGTTGTAAACATAAGGGGGTTTGGCGTCACGCCATCTTTGTTTCCAGGCGGACCGTAAAGAATGCGACACACACGTCTTCCGGAAATCTTGTAGAATTCAACTAATCAGATGACGACTTCAAAACTACTGAAGTGTTCCCAATTTTGTGTGCCATAAGCATCAGACGTTCAACCAATGGCCCGTGGACGTGATGTCTGAGGCTGAGGCTAGCATAGATATCATATAATAAAGGCTAGATGGCGCTGCTGGCTAATGGAGGTCGACGTCCGCACACGGCGGCCATCTTACCACAGGGAGCTCGCTCACTAGTAACATGGTGCATGTCCTTTTAAATAACCATAACTTGCTAAATTTTCTACCGATTTTCAAACGATTTGGTTTGTTATAAACGTCAGACTCGTAGTTATGAAACTGCATACATATGAATAATTATAACAATGGACTTCCATATGAAAGAATTATAGCCACGTTAATAACGTTTAAGAAACCAAACCGTTTGTAAAGTAAATCCGTCAAGATTTCAGCGAGATAAGAGGATTTGTGTGCGTGCTGATCACTCACCTTAAAGGGATAGTTCACTTTGAAATTAATTTTTGGTATGTTTTAGCTTACCTCAAGGGCATCCAAGATGTAGGTGTCTTTTTTTCCGCAGTAGTTTCAATTTTTATATTTTTAGGTCAAACCGTTCTTGTCTGTCAGTCATATAATGCAGGTCTATGGTCACTGTCTCAAAGAGCATGCACAGAGTCCAAATTAAAACAATTCCCCGTCGTCCAAATTAAACAATTCCCCATCGTAAGTACACATTGATGGCCTAAGACACGAAACGAGCGGTTTGTGTGAGAAAACGGACAGTATTTATTTCATTTTTACCACTTATACACAGCCATGTCCAAGTGATCTGATCTGACGTGTACGCAGACTGGTGCATAGATATATACACTAGATGTCGCCTTAAAGACATTCGTTCCAATGAACTGCTGTAGACAAGGCGACATCTAGTGTGTATATATCAATGCACCAGTCTGCGTACACGTCAGATCAGATCACTTGGACATGGCTGTGTATAAGTGGTAAAAACGATATAAATACTGTTCGGTTTCTCACACAAACCGCTCGTTTTGTGTCTTAGGCCATCAATGTGTACTTACGATGGGGAATTGTTTAATTTGGACGACGGGGAATTGTTTTAATTTGGACTCTGTGCATGCTCTTTGAGACAGTGACCATAGACCTGCATTATATGACTGACAGACAAGAACGGTTTGACCTAAAAATATCAAAATTGAAACTACTGCGGAAAAAAAGACACCTACATCTTGGATGCCCTTGAGGTAAGCTAAAACATACCAAAAATTTATTTCAAAGTGAACTATCCCTTTAATTCACAGCTTCCCTGTGGTAAGATGGCAGCCGGTGATGCCGGAAGTGACTCCGGCGTAAGACATCTAGCCTTTATTATATGATATCTATGGAGGCTAGCCTGTGCCGTTGTTTCACAGTCGAAAAGATGGAAAACAACAAACTACTGGACACCACAACAATAGACGCAATTTTTTATGCACTTCCCTCGCTAACTAACTTCCCTTTGTCTCGTTTCCTACTTGATCACTAGGGATAAGCTATGGAGCTGATTTATTATTTCAGTTTTTTCTAGAGTGACTTGAAGTCACTTGTCAAGGAAATTTGCAAGAGGAAATATTTCAGTTCCCTAAAAAGAATTTGGGCCAGAAGTTATCAATTATTATAGGTGTGGTGAAATTGCGGTTCCACATTGCCATGAATATAATTTATAGGGCGTTCTGCAAACAGTTATTTTGATTAGTAGGCCTAAGGGTTCATTTTGTGTGTTGAGTGTGTGGTAATGTTTACTTGTACTGTGTGTGTACATTTGATTAGCTTGGCTGCTGGTTGATTGCAATCATTGAGCATTAAATGCAAAAGTCTGACGTCTGTATTTGCATATCCTTCCAACACTCAACTGTCTTTCCTTTCACTTCATTCCGACAAGGTTAAACCTTGGCCTAAGTTATTTTTAGCAAATATACATCTATCATCTTGCACTACAAATTCTGTCCAATCAAATGCTCTCTGAAAATACTCTTATACCACATGCCTCTAACTAGCAATTAGAAGGAGCAAATCATGGTTCATTACTGTGACATACAAATGGAGGTCAGGTCAGTTGCAAGTACACAAGGACTGTATGATTCCCAGGGTTTTTTAGTAATTAGAGAGAAATGTCATGTAGCTTTTCAGATGCAAAACTATTTTATCGATAAAATCACAGGGGATCGCTGACAACTGTGTGTGATGTTTCTGAGTGTGTGTTTGTGTGGTTGAGAGAGCACAATAAAGAAAGCACGATTTCCATATAGATAACACATGGTAATTTAGTATGGAAAACAATGAAAGCCATATTTGTTTGCTTTGTCAATGTCTTTGTGGGTTTTGGTTCTTTTGCTGTTGTAGGAAGTTATATGGGATAGTCCTAAAACAACTACTGTGCATTTACTGAAAAATAAATGCACACCTTAGAACAGTCATTATCTATATTCAGAATCAAGAATTCAACAGCCCAGTGGTGTAATCAGTTTTTTAACATATGTTGTAATCAAACGTTTAACCAGGACCTCATATCAGTGGTCAACAGACCATTTGACAAGATGACCCAACCAAAAACATTCAAGAGATTGTGATTTTAATCAAATTAGCAGCCCTAATTTATATATATTTTTTTTATTTGAAGGCATCAAGTCCATGAGGAGGAGAAATGTAAAGCTTTAAAAACACTCAACGTCTTCTACCAAGCTGGCACATCTAAGAATGGCAATCCTGATTATTACATTGCCCACAGGTATGAACTTTACTTTTGAGTAACGCTAACTTCTATTTCTGATATTGTATGTGTGATAACATTCCTGCGACCATCTGTCATTAACATTAATCAAACATTCAACTAAAAAAAAGAGAGAATCATTCTCTGCTCTTGACTAAATGATTTCTGTAAAGCTTTAATAATAATCAATGTATATTTAATTCTTACAGTGATGAATATGCAGTTTTTAATTTTACATTTGATTAGTTTATTCAATTTCTGTAGTAATCTTCTGTTATAGCCATAGCTGAAATACGTATACTTACGTCTTATTTGTAAGTTTCTTGTAGTAAGTTTCTATAGTTTCTTCCTTCTTATTTTAGTACTGATTGTTTAATTCTTCTATAAGCTTTGGGAACTTTTGACTTATATTAGTTAGTCTAGTATTAGCTTTCACCTTAGTAAAATTACTCAAATGCCACTATATGACACATACAAACCCTTTTTCAATAATTTACCTATATGTAAATGCCCATTCTTAACCATTCTGCTGCTGGAAGGTCGTTTAGGAAAGACATCAAAGTCATCAAAAGTGTTTTTCTTTATTCTTAATGTGAAGTCTTCATACGATCATACATTTGTTTCTATATTTTAATATTATGCAGATAATTATCAGAACAGTAAATATCTCCAAAACAATCAGTAATCTGACACAGTCTGATATTAAGTGTTAAGACACTTAAAGACATCTGCATCCAAGAAAGCAGAAAGCAAAGTGCATCCCATCCCGTATAGGTTTAGCCGTGTGACAGTCACAGACTGGGGGAGTTGATGATCAGATGAGCTGGAAGAGTTTGAGAAGCGCAGTGGAGGTGAGCGTGTAGATCAGAAGTCCAGGCAGCCCCACCATCCCCACCGGTGAAGGAGATGCCGCAGTGCTCTTGGTTGTGCTGGTTGGGCTGGTTGCGTTGGTTGTGTCGGTGGCATTGTCGGTGGCATTGGTAAGACCATAGCTTGCAATCATCACAGCCACAAGCAGGAGTAGTACTTCAGTTTTGGAAGCCATATTCAGCTCACTACTTATATGAGACAAACAACAAAATAAAATAATAATATTCAACCTTTTAAAATCATACTATTTATTAATATTTTCTAACTAAGACACATCCCAAAATTGCCTGCATCTAATATGATCGCCTATAAAACATAACTTGTATACAGGTGAAACTCGAAAAATTAGAATATCGTGCAAAAGTTAATTTATTTCAGTAATTCAACTTAAAAGGTGAAACTAATATATTATATAGACTCATTACATGCAAAGTGAGATATTTCAAGCCTTTATTTGTTATAATTTTGATGATTATGGCTTATAGTTTATGAAAACCCCAAATTCTAAATCTCAGAAATTTAGAAAATGTTCATAAGCTGTAAGCCATAATCATCAAAATGATAACAAATAAAGGCTTGAAATATCTCACTTTGCATATAATTTTCTATATAATATATTAGTTTCACTTTTTAAGTTGAATAAGTTGAGTACATAAAATAGTCATATTTACCGTTTGCCACGGATGATTGTTCTCTGTGTCTGTCGATTCTCTTGAAGGATGTCATTGTGAATGCCAGAGTTGAGCTTAGGCTTTTATTTGAATATTACACCCTCGCTAGAGGCGGAGCTGTGCTATTACTGCAGGATGGAAGGGAATGCATTTATTATGATTTCTTTGGTCAGTCTCTTCCTCTTAGGGATAGTCCACCCCAAAATGAAAAATCGGTCATCATTTACTCACTCTCATGTACCTCCAAAACTCTCTTCTGTGGAACACCAAAAATATATATTTTGGAGAACACTGGATCGCATTGATTTTCACTGTATTGCCAAAAAAATGTAAAATTATATATATATATATATATATATATATATATATATATATATATATATATATATATATATGTATATATAAACACCTAAGAAATTGAGAAACACTTCAGTGTTCCACAGCAGAAAGTAAGTCATAGAGAAAGAGATTCCTACTTGAATCTGGAGTTACTGAAATTTCAAAAACAGCAGTGTAGTTTTTATTTATATATTCAAACAATAGGACCTGATGTGAAGAAACGGTAGTCTTTCACATCAGTTTGGGTTTTCAACCAGCAATATAATACATAATGTATTTATTTTCTAGATATTCAGGGAAGTCTTTGACTTTGAGCAGGTGTAAAGTTTTACATATAAGCTGGAAGAGGTTCTTTCTGTCCTTATTAGGTATTGGTTAATCATACTGTAGGTTGGCTAATCTGGACTATGTATGCCAAAGTGAAACTTGCGGGTAGGAAGAAAGTTTGCATATCATGCCTGTAACATTTTTGAAGGTCAACACAGCGTTTTATTGTTCTTTGGTTGTTCATTAATTATTTTAAAACAACAGTGGGAATCTCTCTGAATGTTACAACGTAGCTATTTACTTGGATAAGTTGTAACAATGGTGCTCATGAAATCTGTTACATAGTCAATGATCTTAATAGAACAGATTAAGATTAAGACAAAGAAAAGTGCTTTTGTCCTTTGAATAAGCCAAAGGAGATGGTGGGAAGGAAAAATCCCAGAGTAGAGGAGGAAGAACCAAGACTCGGGTGGGAAGGCCCTGCATATTTAAACAAACTGCTATGATTATGATGCGTTCACTAACTTTCACTTAGTTTATTATGCGTTCCGCCCACTGATAAAATAGCTAGCGCTATTCACCATGGAAACGGCAAGCAACATTAATGAGGACGACATCGTTGCTAACATATTATTCACCCCGTTTTTAAGATGAACTTTTAAAGAAAAGCTGCAGTCAATCGGCAAAGGAATACTGTTCTGCCCTTCAGGCATTTAAGTTAAATTTTTATGCTTTTAATTTGGTATACTTTCAGTTTCATGCAGACTCTTATTTTGACGTTTGTTAACTGAGCTAAAACAGGAAGTAGGAAACCACATAAGAAACGCAATAGAAACGGCAGACTGGTTAAAAAATGCAGAGAGCCATTTCATCAGAGAAAATTCATCTTGCCCGTTGATTCCCCGGCAGAAGCATCGCTTGTATGTATACAATCTTTGTTCTGACTAAGTTAACTTTTAAGCATTTGATTTTGTGCTGTAAAAGTAATGTTCATGAAAGCTAAGTGGCTTAGCTAATTACAGTATTTTGCTGTTTGTTTTCTAGTTTCACTCTCTCATTTCTCATCACTCATCTCATATGTATGGATTCAGTACAATGTGAAGAAAATAAATCTGCATACAAAGAATTTCGGATTTCTTCATGTTCATGAATAGAGAGAGTTTAGCTCACTGTTTAGTTGGAGTTGTTACACCTCAGCGAGAACAGTACAGTGAAAAAGCGTAATCCAGCTGGAGTTTTCAACGTCTTGAGAAGCAAGATGAGTAAAATGGAATCAGAAAGGACTGACAATGCATCTGCGCGCACAAGAAAATCAAGGAGCTCTCACTCATCAGCGTCGAGTGCAGCAGTAAGGGCGCGCGCTAAAGGCACGAGCAGTGTTTGCTGAGAAAGAAGCAGAACTGAAGGTACAAAGGGCAGAGAAGGAAGCAGAGTTACAATTAGGAAAAGCAAAGCTGGAAGCCGAACTAGGCGCACTTGAACTTCAAAGAGAGGCAGCCGCAGCTATTGCCCAAGCCGAGGCATTAGAAGCAGCCGAACTAGATCTAGAAGGTTCAATCAAGACCGATGTATCTTCTCAAGCAAATTTACTAAATGAAATTGTAACACGCACTAATGAATATGTTGAAGCACAAGCTGAACATAACGTACCACGAACTCAACCATCTGCCCATGCAACATTACCTGAGGCAACATTCTCAGAAGGGAGCTACATCACATGGAATCCTCCAGCAGAACGCAACTTACAGTTAGTGGATGGCCCAAGAGGAGGTTGAAACCCATAACAGACCATCTGAGTATAACACAGTGCTGACAAAGCCATTATTCAGCAACCATGCTAAATTCAGGGATGTAACCCACATCAGCACACCACTTAATAGAGGTCATACAGGTCTGGTAAGATATGATGGACATCATACAGCACCCATTAGAGACGGTGGACTTCACACAACACCTGCTAGAGACAACGGACACCCAGCAAAACCCAAGACAACATATCATCCTCACAAATCACCACTTAAAGCAACAGCGCCATCATACGTGCCTGTGTATGCACCATCCAACCCAAGCGTGACACCTGAAACAGAACACCTGGCACGATACCTGGCTCGTCGTGATTTAGTGAGTACAAGTCTCTACCGATTTGATGATAAACCTGAAAATTATTTAGCATGGCAGTCATCATTTAGCAATGCTACTACAGGCTTAGGACTCACCTCCACTGAGATGTTAGATTTGCTGATTAAATGGCTCGGACCAGAGTCTGTGAAACACGTCAAAAGGATTCGCTCTGTACATGTCGGTAACCCAGATGTAGCACTTAAAAAGGCCTGGGATCCCCTCCAAGAGTGCTACGCTGCGACTGAAGTAATGGAGAAGTCTCTTTTTAAGAGATTGGATGAATTCCCAAGAATATCAACCAAAGATTACGGGAAGCTGAGAGACTTAGGCGATCTTCTTATGGAAATCCAGGGTGCCAGAGAAGAAGGTTACCTCACAGGATTGGCCTACCTGGATACTGCCAGAGGCATTGGGCCCATCGTGGAGAAACTCCCTCACGGGCTACAGGAGAAATGGCTCTCAGTTGGCTCAAAATTTAAAGAAGATAACAACGGCTACTTCCCCCCATTCGATTACTTTGCCGATTTCATCTGCGACGAAGCACGCCGGAGGAATGATCCCAGTTTCATCCTTCTATACGCCAGCAACAATGGACTGAAGTCAGACAAGGTAGTCTCAAATAATTATGGAAGAAAAATATCCGTTCACAAGACAGACATCTCTACAGGTAAAGACCCACCTGCGAACTCACCTGAGAGAAAGCCCAGTGGGCCAGAGAAAAACTGCCCCATTCACAACAAACCACATTCGCTAAGGAAATGCAGAGTATTTAGAGGGAAGACTCTTGAAGAAAGAAAGGGCATTTTCAAGGAGAATGGAATTTGTTTCAAGTGCTGCATATCAGCTAATCATCTTGCAAGAGACTGTAAAGCAGCAGTAAAGTGCCTGGAGTGCGACAGCGAATGACATCATGCTGCTATGCATCCAGGTCCACCACCTCAAGTCTACAGAAGGCCTACACCCCCACCAGACAATGGCGGGGAGGAAGAGGAACATGCTAGTGAAAGCACAGCCATCTCCTCACACTGCACCCAGGTATGTGGTCCAGATCGTACAGCAAGATCCTGCTCGAAGATCTGTCTGGTACGAATATACCCTCAAGGTCAACGTGAAAAGGCAACCAACATGTACGTTATTTTGGATGATCAAAGTAACCGTTCACTGGTGCGTTCAGATTTCTTCGAGCTTTTCAACATCAAGGGCCAACCATTCCCTAATGCACTGAAGACTTGTGCAGGATTGGTTGAGACGTCAGGCAGAAAGGCAGAGGGTTTCCAGGTCGAATCGCTTGATGGGCAGACTAGCCTATTGCTACCACCGTTAATTGAGTGTAATGACATTCTCATTGATCGCTCTGAAATACCGACGCCTGATGCAGCCCATCACCATCCACACCTACGAAGTGTAGCAGCACACATACCAGAACTCGACCCCAAGGCGGAAATCCTCCTCTTGCTAGGCAGAGACATTGTGAGAGTCCATAAAGTCCGACAGCAAGTGAGCGGACCTCACAACGCCCCCTTTGCACAAAGACTGGATTTGGGATGGGTCTTGGTAGGAGACGTGTGCCTAGGAAATGCACACAAACCAGCTGTGAGTGCATTCAAGACAAGTGTGCTAGAGAATGGCCGACCCTCTATTCTCAGACCATGTATAGGCTTCATGAAGCTGACTGAAGATGTGTCCCATGGCAAGGAGAAGAAGAACAAACCACACAAGGCATCGTTGGAGGCCCTTGGACTACATGTCTTCAGCGAGACTGAGTCCGACAACAAACCCACCCAGTCCATGGAGGACACAATCGTTTTGGAAATCATGGACCAAGAAATGTATAGAGACACGTCAAACAACTGGGTCGCTCCTCTCCCCTTTAAAGTTCCCCGTCAACGCTTGTCCAACAACCGCGAACAGGTGTTCACTCGCTTTGCCTCTCTGGAGAAAACGCTGCGGAGAAAAACTGAGATGAGAGACCAGTTTCTAGAATTCATGAAGAAAATATTTGACAACAGACATGCAGAAATGGCTCCTCCACTGGAGGAGAATGAAGAGTGTTGGTACCTGCCTACTTTCGGAGTTTACCACCCGCAAAAGCCTGGAAGCATCCGTGTGGTGTTTGACTCCAGCGCAAAGTACTTCGGCACATCTCTAAATGGTGTTCTTCTGTCAGGCCCAGACCTCAATAACTCACTCATTGGGGTGCTGATCCGCTTCCGCAAGGAACAGGTAGCAGTGATCGCCGACATGCAGCAGATGTTCCACTGCTTTCTTGTCCGCAGAGACCACAGGAACTACCTGAGGTTTTTGTGGTACAGAGACAATGACATGTCTAAGGACATTATCGACTACAGGATGAGGGTCCATGTTTTCGGCAACAGTCCGTCACCATCCGTAGCCATCTACAGACTAAGGAGAGCCATCCATGAAGGTGCACACAAATACGGAGAAGACACGGTCCAGTTTGTTGAACATAATTTTTATGTAGATGATGGGCTCATCAGTGTGCCAACTGAAGCTGAAGCCATCAGTCTGCTACAGAGAACGCAGACCTCTCTCAGTGAATCGAACCTGAGGCTTCACAAGTTTGCCTCAAACAGTGAAGCTGTCCTTCAGGCCTTTGCACTAGAGGACAGAGCAGTTCTGAAAGACCTTGACCTAAGTGGTGAAGCTACACCAGTGCAACACAGTTTGGGACTGCTGTGGGAGACAACGACAGACACTTTCACACTCACAGTCTCAGAGCACAAGAAACCCTTCACTCGCAGGGGAGTTCTGTCAACAGTGAATAGTGTCTTCGATCCTTTAGGCATGGTCGCACCGGTGATTATTGAAGGCAAAAGTCTCTTGAGGGAACTCAGTGTCAACACATGTGACTGGGATGCTCCTCTTCCAGAACAAAAGTTGAAGCAATGAGAAGCATGGCGTGAGTCACTCCATGACTTAAGTAAGCTGCATATCCCATGTTCATACACAGCAACGTCACTTTCCAATGCTGTACACACAGAGCTATGTGTGTTCTCCGACGCGTCCACAAAAGCCATTGGAGTTGTGGCATATCTCAGGACCATTCAAGCTGAGGGATAAGTCGAAGTAGGATTCATTTTAGGGAAGGCTAAGCTGGCACCACAGTCCGAACCTACCATTCCTCGGTTGGAATTGTGTGCCGCAGTATTAGCCGTGGAAGTCGCTGAACTCATCCAAGATGAACTGGACCTGAAGCTTGATGAGATCAAGTTCTATTGTGACAGCAAGGTTGTGCTTGGATACATTTACAATCAGACAAAACGCTTCTACGTCTACGTTCACAATCGAGTCCGACGAATTCGTCAATCCACAAGACCTAACCAATGGTTCTACGTCAACACAGAGGACAACACGGCTGACCACGCATCCAAGTCAGTTCCTGCATCCCAACTGACAAAGACTATGTGGTTCACTGGACCAGCCTTTTTACACAAACCAAATCCATCTGACACAGATACAAGCTGGACGTTTGAACTTGTCAACCAAGAATCAGATTTGGAAATAAGACCTGAAGTGAGTAGTTTTCTTACTCAGACTCAAAACCGAGGCCTTACCACCACGCGGTTTCAGAGCTTTTCATGTATGCGCTCCCTCACCAGGGCTATTGCCCTACTCATCCACATAGCCAGCGCTTACAGACACAACAAGTCCAGTGAATGTAAAGGATGGCATCACTGCAACCTCCCACGTACTCCGGATGAGTTGTCTCAGGCGAGACACATCATCATCAGAGCAGCACAGGAAGATGTTTATGCAAAAGACCTTGCAGTTCTTGAGCTTGGACAAGCTGTAACCAAGGACAGTTCTCTTCACAAGCTCAGACCTGTTCTTGAAGGTGATCTGATTTGTGTTGGTGGCAGATTAAAACACGCTGACTTGAGCACTCAGGAAAAAAAACCCATCATCTTGCCCAAGACCAGCCACGTTTCTCTGCTGTTGGTGCGACAGTATCATGAAGAGGTAAAGCCTCAAGGCCGCCACTTCACAGAAGGGGCCCTGAGTGCAGCGGGCTTCTGGATCATAGGTGGAAAACGGCTTATTGCCTCTGTCTTGCACAAATGTGTAGTGTGCCGAAAGTTACGCCGAAGAACAGAGGAACAACTTATGGCAGACTTGCCTCCAGAACGCTTGCACACATGTCTACCAGGGTGGGAATTATGTAATTTTAGGGGCAAGGCCATTTGGCCTCCACCTTTTCTTTTTTTGGGGGGGCACCAAGGCCATATGACAGGGCACAAAGGCCATTGAGTACAATTCGATGGTTTTCCCATTCAGATTGATACCATAACATCCTAATTTGGAATAAGACATGGATTATGACTTTTTTTTATAAAAAAAAAAAAAAAAAAAATTTATGAGAGAGAGAGAGAGAGAACCATTACATCCAGAAGGTATACACCCTCACACAACAATAGAAACAACATAAATGCCAATAAAAGCATTCAGAAACACCACAAATGCCAATAAAAGCATTCAGAAACAACACAAATGCCAATAAAAGCATTCAAAATATTCATTCAGTCCTCTATATCATGTGAGAATTTGAGTTATTAATTATGATTATCAAAGTTTACATTCAATATAGGCTATAAACAAATTTTGTGTAAACATGTTATAATTTGCCTATATATATACATACATACAAATACATATATATATATAACATAAATTGTAAGAATATGACTAATAGTAAAGACTAGTACTAATAAATAAACATTAGGCCTATGCTAAAGTTATTAAATAGCAGTCCCAAACTAGTTTTTGTTAATACAATGTTGGTATGAGCCACTACAGTCATTTGCCGCATTTGCGCGTGCAATTGAAGAGTGTGCGCTACGAGAACAGGATAACGGCTGACAGGACAAGAAAGTCAGTTTTTCTGATGTGAAAAACTTTATCTCAGCGTACACTTATGTCACTGCCTGGTAGTTCCTATTGTGCTGGGTTTTCTGAAGTAGTCATGATTCGCCTCTCATAACATAACATGCTCTAAACACGCACGCAGAGTGGAAAAGGAGGCGCGGGGAGCAAGGATCACAGCGAAAAAATTTTTTATATCGATATATCGCCCAGCCCTACACTGCACCTGCGCGAATCCACGAACTAATTGAAGTTCAGAGACTACTTGGGTGGCTCGCTGTAATTCAAAGCAAGCCCACTATGCCGCACTGGCGCTTTTTACATGGAACTTGGACAGGGCCAGGGCACACAGGCCACTGTGGCCGTACGATGATTTTTTTTTTCACGGGGCATGAAGGCCAAAGTGTAGGGCAACGGCGGCCATGGCCGCGGTATAATTCCCACCCTGATGTCTACCCTTCACCTATGTAGGAGTGGATGTGTTTGGACCATGGCAAATCGTCTCCAGGCGTACACGAGGTGGACAGGCCCAAAGTAAAAGATGGGCGATGCTCTTCTGCTGAATGAGCTCCCGAGCTGTGCACATCGAGATCATCGACTCCCTAGACACGTCCAGTTGCATCAATGCATTGAGATGGTTCTTTGCCATACGGGGACCTGCAAAGCAGATAAGATCGGACTGCGGAACAAACTTTGTGGCCGCTGCAAAGGAACTGGGATTAAGCCAACAACAACCTGACTTCAAAGTGCAGAACTTCTTGAGTCAACAAGGGTGCTCATGGGTGTTTAATCCTCCTCATGCGTCCCATATGGGTGGATCATGGGAACGTATGATAGGCCTATCAAGACGGATCCTCGATGCAATCCTGCTTCAAGAGAACATCCAACTTACCCACGACGTCCTGTGCACACTCATGATGGAAGTGACTGCGATAATCAATGGCAGGCCTCTCGTTCCAGTCTCCACTGATCCAGAGTCACCGTTCATATTGTCTCCTGGAATGATACTTACCCAGAAGGTTGGGGTTGCCCCACCGCACGGAGACTTCACAGACAAGGATCTCCTCAGCAGACAATGGAAACAAGTCCAAGCTCTCGCTGACAGATTCTGGCGTCGCTGGCGTCAGGAGTTCCTCCCCACCCTGCAAGTCCGCCAGAAATGGAGAGATTCTCAACGGGACCTGAAAGAAGGGGACATTGTGCTCCTAAAGGACAATCAAGCTGCACGTAACGCGTGGCCTGTGGCAAGGATCACAGCTGTCTTCCCTGGGAGAGACAGCAAAGTAAGGAAGGTGGAGCTCAGGACATCAGATCAAGGTTCTGTGAAGGTGTTCTTGAGACCAGTGTCAGAAGTAGTTCTTCTTCTGCCCAAAGACTGATGATTCAGAGACATTTGATAGTTAATAGTGACCTTTAAGGTCAGACGGGGAGTGTTCTGACCTTCAGGCATTTATGTTTAATTTTTATGCTTTTAATTTGGTATACTTTCAGTTTCATGCAGACTCTTATTTTGACATTTGTTAACTGAGCTAAAACAGGAAGTAGGAAACCACATAAGAAACGCAATAGAAACGGCAGACTGGTTAAAAAATGCAGACAGTCATTTCATCAGAGAAAATTCATCTTGCCCGTTGATTCCCCGGCAGAAGCATCGCTTGTATGTATACAATCTTTGTTCTGACTAAGTTAACTTTTAAGCATTTGGTTTTGTGCTGTAAAAGTAATGTTCATGAAAGCTAAATGGCTTAGCTAATTACAATATTTTGCTGTTTGTTTTCTAGTTTCACTCTCTCATTTCTCATCACTCATCTCATATGTATGGATTCAGTACAATGTGAAGAAAATAAATCTGCATACAAAGAATTTAGGATTTCTTCATGTTAATGAATAGAGAGAGTTTAGCTCACTGTTTAGTTGGAGTTGTTACACCTCAGCGAGAACAGTACAAATACCAACACCAGAGCTTAATCTTCTGCAGAAAGCCAAAGCTTTTTAAAGCATTTCAACCACAGCAATTAAGTCATACCCCTGAATGACAACATCAGTCAAGATCAGAGGGTTGTTCCAGAAAACAAGATTAGAATACAAGCCAGGCTTATTTTGGTTAGTCAGACTTATTGTTAGTAACTCAGTTACTCTGGCAACTTATGCTGGGAAACTAGCCTGGTCCAGGGCAGGCTAACTGTCAGGCTAAGCCTCAGCTGTTACACAGGTCCTCTAACACTGACCGACAAGAACACAATGATATTACCACTGACACTCTCTCATACCATTATTGGACTTTATTAACCACTATTAGTCCAAAAATAAATGCACAGTATACAGAAAATCAACTTAAATAAGGCTACAATGATAAATTAGACAATATAGACCTATATATATATATATATAGAGAGAGAGAGAGAGAGAGAGAGAGAGAGAGATAGGCCTAAATACAATATATATACTACAGGTTTTCTTTTTTTACTGGCTGAATGTTTTGTGCCCAAGATTTAATTAGATTGTTTTAAAGATTTATGAATACATTTCTCTCTGGTTTTGTTTCGCAGCTGTAGTACATGTTTATGATTATTAGAAGAACATTAGAACACAATCTAAAAAAAAGCATTGAAAAAGCAGAAGTTAAAAATCACAAAATTAAAAATAAATAATTAAAAAAGCACAGTATAAATTTGAACTGGTAAGATGAATCTGAGCTTAGTAATTGACAGTATATTAGCCTACATTTGATTTACCCCATTACAATAGTCCCTTTACAGTTATTGCTATCATAAAAATACACGTGTAGGTTTAAAATTCTAAATAAGGCACATCTAATGTCCAAATAACAAATATTTTAGCATATATATATATATATACAGTATATATATATATATATATATATATATATATATATATATATATATATATATATATACACTTTATTTATACACATATACATTATTAGGAACACCTGTTCAATTTCTCATCAATGCAATTATCTAATCAACCAATCACATGGCAGTTGCTTCAATGCATTTAGGGGTGTGGTCCTGGTCAAGACAATCTCCTGAACTCCAAACTGAATGTCAGAATGGGAAAGAAAGGTGATTTAAGCAATTTTGAGCGTGGCATGGTTGTTGGTGCCAGACGGGCCGGTCTGAGTATTTCACAATCTGCTCAGTTACTGGGATTTTCACGCACAACCATTTCTAGGGTTTACAAAGAATGGTGTGAAAAGGGAAAAACATCCAGTATGCGGCAGTCATGTGGGCGAAAATGCCTTGTTGATGCTAGAGGTCAGAGGAGAATGGGCCGACTGATTCAAGCTGATAGAAGAGCAACTTTGACTGAAATAACCACTCGTTACAACCGAGGTATGCAGCAAAGCATTTGTGAAGCCACAACACGCACAACCTTGAGGCGGATGGGCTACAACAGCAGAAGACCCCACCGGGTACCACTCATCTCCACTACAAATAGGAAAAAGAGGCTACAATTTGCACGAGCTCACCAAAATTGGACAGTTGAAGACTGGAAAAATGTTGCCTGGTCTGATGAGTCTCGATTTCTGTTGAGACATTCAGATGGTAGAGTCAGAATTTGGCGTAAACAGAATGAGAACACGGATCCATCATGCCTTGTTACCCCTGTGCAGGCTGGTGGTGGTGTAATTGTGTGGGGGATGTTTTCTTGGCACACTTTAGGCCCCTTAGTGCCAATTGGGCATCGTTTAAATGCCACGGCTTACAAACTCTTATAATGACACATAATTCCTAATAGTTATTTAAGTAATATTATTTGAATATCAAATATTCAATATTAAATAAGTAAATAAATAAAATAACAAATAACTAGAAATAAAAGGGAGGGAGGGTTATATAAAAATGTAGTTAATAGGCTAATTTATATATTCTTTGATTTTAGAGTTGCATATATCTTTTCAAAATGTATACATTTGCTCTTAACTTCATGTTATCCTCTCCAAAATGTACTTTAGAAACTAAATCTAACCACTCATTTAAAACTGGGGATCTTGCTTTCTCCAAAAAATTATTGCATTAAAAGCTGTAATTCTCAGCATTCTAAATAAGTATACGTCATCTTTATTAAGTAGCATAGGTCCTATACCCAAAACTATATTTTGTATCTTTATATATTTAGTTTCTTTAAAAAAAATCTTCCCTGAATTAGGCTACTTCTGTTCACTGAAGTACTTCTGTTCGCTAGAAGTTCACTGCAACTTATCCAACGTCCTAAAGATAAATTATTATAATTAGAAGATATTTCTAGTGTTATAAAATATCGCATATTCATTTTCCAAGCAAAATGTATATTTTAGTCAGAATTATTGCGCTCCTATTTGGCGCGCATGCGCGCAGCAGCGCTCGTTCAATATGAAGTAAGCAAAATGGATACATTTGCATGACTTTCTAACATTTACAGATGGAGAATATAACTGTAAAATGTAAGTTTTGCACTGAGGGGAAAAAAAAACATGTCACAAACGCATAAAACGTAATCGGTTACTAACGTAACCTCGGTTCTCTCTAGAAGAGGGAACGAGTATTGCGTAAGTTAGCTTATCCTTAATTTGTATTCATTGTCAACGCAGTGCAGCAGCTAGCAGACCTAGAGCAGGCTATCTAGGCTATCTAGTTCTCTTACGAGAGGTTCTCTCGTATTGCGTAAGTTAGCTTACGCTACGGGAACCCCTTGTCAACGCCGTGCGCGCCTAGCATCCACTACATGAGTCCCAGGGGAAGCTCGGGGAACACTGATAAGTGGGCAACAGGTGGCCGACAGAGTGGGCCAGCACATGTTCATAAGCACACATTAGGGGGTGTAGAGCGGCTCAGCCGGTCTATACAGATACTGACACAACCCTTTCTAGTGCAGCTCAACCAGGAGAGCTAAATCGAGTAAGTAGCCCGCGCACAATAGTCTGGGCAGGGCATATACATGACTTAGACTGATAGAAGTTTAGCCTGCAGGGCGGGAACTTCCAGGTTATAAAACCTAACAAATGTAGAGGGGGAGGCCCAACCTGTCGCTGTACAAATGTCATGAATGGAAATCCCGCTGGACCATGCCCACGATGAGGCCATGCCTCTGGTGGAATGAGCCCGGATGCCCAAAGGGCACTGCAGGTGTTTAGACGCATAAGCTGCTGCAATAGCGTCTACTATCCATCTGGACAGACTGTGTTTCGAGGCGGCGAGACCTTTGGTGCGCCCTCCAAACGAAACGAAAAGCTGCTCCGAGCGCCTGAAAGCGGCGGAGCGCGTGACGTAATTCCTCAGAGCCCTGACAGGGCAGAGGAGGTTACTATCAACCTCGCTGCCGGATGCCGGTAGGGCTGAGAGAGAAATTACCTGCGCTCTGAAAGGAGTGCCCATCACTTTGGGGACATAACCATGTCTCGGTTTGAGAATGACTTTTGAATCATTAGGTCCGAACTCGAGACACGCCGCGTTAACTGATAACGCGAGTCACCCACGCGTTTGACTGAAGACAGGGCTATCAGAAAAACGGTTTTGAACGTGAGGTATTTCAGATCCACAGTGTCTAAAGGTTCGAAGGGATGAGCTTTCAGGGCCTCCAGGACCAAAGACAGATCCCAAATCGGAACCGAGGGGGGCCACGGGGGATTCATCCTCCTGGCTCCTCTGAGGAAGCGGATGATGAATTCATTCCTTCCTAATGCGCGGCCACACGCCGAGTCGGCGAACGCTGCAATAGCCGCAACATAAACTTTGAGCGTGGAGGGGGACCTGCCCATGTCCAGCAGCTCTTGAAGGAAGCACAGAACCCACGAAACCCCACACGTTTGTGGGTCCAGATTTTTCCCCGTGCACCATTTGTTAAACACAGACCATTTGGACGCGTAGAGCCATCTCGTAGAGGGAGCTCTAGACTGCGTGATTGTGTTCACGACCCCTTTTGGCAAATCAGCGGGTATCCGTTGATTATCCACACATGCAGAGACCAGCGCTCTGGATGAGGATGCCAGATCGAACCGCGGGCTTGAGAGAGAAGGTCTCTTCTCACCGGGATCGGCCATGGGGCTGTGTCTGCCAGCCGCATTAATTCCGGGAACCATGTCTGGTTCTCCCAGCGCGGGGCTATGAGGAGCACTGAGTGGCGCGTCTCTCTGATTCTCCCGATCACCTGGGGCAACAGTGAGATCGGGGGAAAAGCGTACAGCGGGACGCTGGGCCAGGCTTGGGCCAGCGCATCCTCGCTCTTCGAGAAGAATTTTGGGCAGTGGGCGTTGTCGTCTGACGCAAAGAGGTCGACTTTCGCTCTGCCGAAAAGGCGCCACAGAAGCTGGACTGTCTGGGGGTGCAGAGATCATTCCCCCGGGGGAACATTGTCTCTGGACAGTCTGTCTGGGCCATCGTTCAGGTGACTGGGCATGTGCGCGGCTCTCAGTGAGCGCAGTGAGCCCTGAGCCCAAACGATTAGGCGTTCCGCCAGTGTGCAGAGGGTTTTGGATCTGATCCCGCCCTGACGGTTCACGTAGGACACCACTGACATGTTGTCCGTGTGGACTAGTACAACATGGTGACCTCGCAGGTATGGGAGAAAATGCTTCAGCGCATTCTCGACCGCTTACATCTCCAGACAGTGTATGTGAAGGCATTTCTCCTGGTCTGACCAGAGGCCATAGACCGGTCTGCCCTCGAAAAGTGCCCCCCAACCTAGGTTGGAGGCGTCTGTCGAGATCGTTTTCCGGTGAGAGATAACTCCCATTTGTAACTCCCCGTTGGTACCATTCGGTCGCCAGCCAGGGCTGCAGGGCTGAGATGCAGCCCTGATTCACACTGAGTCCACACATAGCCACCGAGTCCAGTTCTATTCCCAAAAAAGAGCTTGACTGACTGGGCGTTAATGAGCTCTTGGTCCAGTTGACCGAGAGACCCAAGCTTTTCGGATGGCTGAGACGCGCTAGTCTGTGAGATATGAGCTCTTCCTCTGACTGCGCCAGTATCAGCCAGTCGTCCACATAGTTAAAAATTCGCATACCCTGTGTTCTCAGGGGAGCGAGGGCCGAGTCCATGCACTTCGTGAATGTACGGGGTGCTAACGACAGGCCGAACGGGAGGACGGTGTATTGATATACCTGACCGTCGAAGGCGAATCTCAAGAATGGCCTGTGACGGGGTATAATCTGAATCTGAAAGTATGCGTCTTTCAGATCGAGAGAAATAAACCAGTCCCTCGGGCGAATTTGCGCGAGGATTTGTCTGGTTGCGAGCATTTTGAACGGCCGTCTCATGAGAGCTTTGTTCAAATATCTCAGATCTAATATAGGTCTGAGGGCTCCGTCCTTCTTGGGTACGAGGAAATAACGGCTGTAAAAGCCCGCCTCGGTCAGAGAAGGATGCACTCGTTCTGTTGCCCCCTTGCACAATAGTTTCGCTATTTCTGTATGAAGCAGATGGGCTGCTTCCGTATTCACTCTCGTCTCGGTCCGTGCTCGAAAGCTCGGTCCGTGCTCGTTTCACAATGTTCAGCACCCATTCTGACACGCCCGGGATAGCTTCCCACGCTTCCGCATGCGTAGCTAGGGGTCGAATGGTCTCTGGGTCCCGGCCGCTGCACTTCGCGGGATAGGGAACTCGTAACAGAGGAATTAGCGTGGCGATGCTGGGGAACGGGAGCTCGCTGATAGCGATAACTGGCTGGACAGCACTCAATGACTCGGTCGCTTGGGACGGAGAACATTTTGCAGTGAGAAACCCGTGACGCGAAAGCGGCGTGGGGGTTAATGTGTTTATCAGTAAGTGTGAGCGCTCGTGGGTGGGCACAGGGCTTACATTCGTAACACGGCCAGTGTTTGGGAGCTTTATGTGATCTAGCCCCTGGGATAGCTGTGTGACAGAGCGGGCAGTGGGTAGGTGTGGGCACTGAACCGTGGGCACATTTCCAACATTTGACACTCAACCGGCGCGTGCCCGCTTTGTGAGAGTGAGCTCTGTGAGAGACACACAGGGGAGATCGTGCTTGTGTGTAGGGGTGAGCACTGGGCTGTGGGCACATTTTCTACACTCGAAACACCGTCGGCGTGAGCCGAATAACCAGAAATAATAATCTTTTTCAGATTTCTCTGGGTCGCTGTGCGAACGGCGTTTGTGTGCAGGCGAGCGAGTTGTGTAACTGACTCGTTGGCTGCAAAATACACATCTGCAGTCGCCTTTTTTAAGGTGACTGACAGCGCGAAATGCTTTGAAGGCTCATATGTTTAGACTCTCATAATTACTCAAGCACCATCATGTGAGCGGGAGGGTGCGAGGGGCGGGTTCACTTTCTGCATGTGAGAAAGCTGGCCGCGAGCTCGGAGCAGCGAACAGCATAATCGTTTTTATTTATTTATTTTTCCCCAGAGCCAGGAATCGAACACAGGTCCCTGGCGCGAAAGCCTAAGATTCCGCCACTGAGCCACAGGGGGAGAACACATAGGCTATCGGTTCGCGCGAGCATATGAGAGAGCGTCGTCATGTTTCGTGTCGGCGTTAGCTTGCAGGCGTGCGTGTATTATAACAGGCTTGTTTACTTCAATATTAATATTTCCAGCCGCCTGAACTTAGAGGGAATGAGAAATGTGTGAGAATTGGAGGTTGGCCCGGCCTCAGCGGGACTACAAACACTCTTTCTCCTCCTTTCGCCGGTGAGTGAGGCACGCGGGGTGCTGAACATTGCTCGTGACCGTCCGCTCTGACATCCCTTGAGAATGGCGCAGTTTGCGCAGCACAAGCAAAGGGAGAGAGCATGGGAAGCGGGGCGAGTAGCCAGAGAGCGTCATCATGTTTTGCAGGCGCGCGTGTACTATAACAGGCTCGTTTACTGCAGTATTGATATTTCCAGTCGCCTGAACTTAAGAGGGGACTGAGAAATATGTGTGAAATGGAGGTTTGTCCATCGACGGGACTAAAACACTCTCTTTTCTCCTTTCGCCGGTGTGTGACGGGCGCGGGGGGCGGGGTAGCTTTCTTGTAACGTAAAGGAAAAACTAGCCCCGTGACCATACGCTTCTGCGATCCCTTGTGAGCGGTGCAGTTTGCGCGGCTCGAACAGAGGGAGAGAGCGAGCCCCATAATCGTCCGCATCTCTGACATCCCTTGTGAACGGCGCAGTTTGCGCGGCTCGAACAGAGGGAGAGAGTGGCGCGTAGGAAATTTCTCTTTTAGAAGCGAGAGTGTGTGTCGCAGCGGCGTAGTAAAAGGATATGACGCCGGATAGCGTAGCAGGCACGGATGGCTGAAGGCGGCGAAGAATCGTCCGGCTTCCTCAGGCGCTGTCCTCTGCTTGCTCTGTCGCTTGCTTCGACGGCGGCGGCTTCTCTCAGAGATCCAGCGATGCAGAGAGCTTCGCTGAAGAGACGAAAATCAGGGTATCAGGGTATCAGCCTCCGAGCCTTCCTTTTATACGCTAAGCCACTCCCATTCTGGCGGGCTGTGACGCGTGAGGGCGCGACGTCACGCCAGGCTCACTGGTAGGCTGCTGCAGTTGCCGCGGAGCAGCCAATGAGCGCGCTAGATAGCCTGCTCTAGGTCTGCTAGCTGCTGCACTGCGTTGACAATGAATACAAATTAAGGATAATTTTTTGGCTTCATATCTCGAGAAAATATGACTTTACCCGTAGCGTAAGCTAACTTACACAATACGAGAGAACCTCTCGTAAGAGAACAGCACAAAATATACGCTGTTTGATGGTGGATCGATTTGATCCACGTTGACCTCTAGGGCTGCTTCAGAAACGCGTGCACACGTAATTATCTAGACATGATAAACCTGGATCAAATTAGTGAGATTGCGTGAACTTCAATTACCTTTTATGGAACCACTTTAGCCCCAACTTATTTGTTAGGCGCATTCAAGTCCGGTTTTGGAGTTTAATCCCCGCTTTTCTAAGCGTCTTTTATGGAACAACCCTCAGTTGATTAAATATACAATGTTCCAATGTTGAGAAAACACTAATTAAAAATTAAATGATTTCTGTAAATCCAGTGACGATTTCTGTAAATCCACACTGATGAAGGCAAAGAGCCGAAACGTTTGTTAACTTTATCTCCTGTTACAATAAAATATTTTAAGAGTTCAGACCTATTTAGCATTTTTGTAAATCCAGTGATCAAATGCTGTGGGTCTCAGTTTTCAGTGATAGTCACATGACTAGTGGCTGGTCTATGTGTGTAATTCCACAAACCTGGAAGATCTTCTGAACGTACAGTATATAAGCAGTAGGCTTTAGAAAATTTGAAAATTAAAAATATAACAAAGAAGTAGAATCAATGAATTATGAATACTTCACTGCCATTGTGAGGATAACATGTAATCATGTAATCAATAGAAAAGTAATTGGAAGGTCTAATTAGAAAACTTATGGAAGGTCGTTTAGGAAAGACATTAAAATAGTCAAAAGTGTTTTTCTTTATTCTTAATATGAAGTCTTAATACGATCATACATTTTTTTTTCTATTTGAATAACATGCAGATAATTATCAAAGCAGTAAGTATCTGCAAAACAGTCAGTAATCTGACACAGTTAGACATTAATTTCTAAAAGACATCTGCATCCCAGAAAGCAAAGTGCATCCCATCCCGTATAGGTTTAGCCGTGTGACAGTCACAGACTGGGGGAGGTGATGATCAGATGAGCTGGAAGAGTTTGAGAAGCGCAGTGGAGGTGAGTGTATAGATCAGAAGTCCAGGCAGCCCCACCATCCCCACCAGTGAAGGAGATGCCGCAGTGCTGCTGGTTGTGCTGGTTGGGCTGGTTGCGCTGGTTGCGCTGGTTGGGCTGGTTGCGCTGGTTGGGCTGGTTGTACTGGTTGTGTTGGTTGGGATGGTTGCGCTGGTTGGGCTGGTTGGGCTGGTTGTGCTGGTGTCGTTGGCATTGGTAAGACCATAGCTTGCAATCATCACAGCCACAAGCAGGAGTAGTACTTCAGTTTTGGAAGCCATATTCAGCTCACTATTTTTGTTGTTTGACAAACAACAAAATAAAATAATAATATTCAACCTTTTAAAATCATACTATTTATTAATATTTTCTAACTAAGACACATCCCAAAATTGCCTGCATCTAATATGATCGCCTATAAAACACAACCTGTACTCAGGTGAAACATGAAAAATTTGAATATCGTGCAAAAGTTTATTTTAGTAATTCAACTTAAAAGGTGAAACTAATTTATTATATATAGACTCGTTACATACAAAGTGAGATAATTCAAGCCATTATTTGTTATAATTTTGATGATTATGGCTTATAGTTTATGAAAACCCCAAATTCAAAATCTCAGAAATTTTGAAAATGTTCATAAACTATAAGCCATAATCATCAAAATTATAACAAATAAAGGCTTGAAATATCTCACTCTGCATGTAATTTCTATATAATATATTAGTTTCACCTTTAAGTTGAATTACTGAAATAAATGAATTGAAAAATATTGAATTTTTTTTAGTTTCACCTGTATATAAAATAGTCATATTTACCGTTTGCCACGGATGATTGTTCTCTGTGTCTGTCGATTCTCTTGAAGGATGTCAATGTGAATGCCAGAGTTGAGCTTAGGCTTTTATTTGAATATTACACCCTCGCTAGAGGCGGAGATGTGCTATTACTGCAGGATGGAAGGGAATGCATTTATTATGATTTCTTTGGTCAGTCTCTTCCTCTTAGGGAAAGTCCACCCCAAAATGAAAAATCGGTTATCATTTACTCACTCTCATGTACCTCCAAAACTCTCTTCTGTGGAACACCAAAAATATATATTTTGGAGAACACTGGATCGCATTGACTTTCACTGTATTGCCAAAAAGCAGAAAGTAAGTAATAGAGAAAGAGATTCCTACTTGAATCTGGAGTTATTGAAATTTCAAAAACAGCAGTGTAGTTTTTATTTATATATTCAAACAATAGGACCTGATGTGAAGAAACGGTAGTCTTTCACATCAGTTTTGGTTTTCAACCAGCAATATAATACATACTGTATTTATTTTCTAGATATTCAGGGAAGTCTTTGACTTTGAGCAGGTGTAAAGTTTTACATATAAGCTGGAAGAGGTTCTTTCTGTCCTTATTAGGTATTGGTTAATCCTACTGTAGGTTGGCTAATCTGGACTATATGCCAAAGTGAAACTTGCGGGTAGGAAGAAAGTTTGCATATCATACCTGTAACATTTTTGAAGGTCAAAACAGCGTTTTATTGTTCTTTGGTTGTTCATTAATTCTGTTAAAACAACAGTGGGCATCTCTCTGAATGTTACAACGTAGCTATTTACTTGGATAATTTGTAACAATGGTGCTCATGAAATCTGTTACATAGTCAATGATCTTAATCATAGAACAGATTAAGATTAAGACAAAGAAAAGTGCTTTTGTCCTTTGAATAAGCCAAAGGAGATGGTGGGAAGGAAAAATCCCAGAGTAGAGGAGGAAGAACCAAGACTCGGGTGGAAAGGCCCTGCATATTTAAACAAACTGCTATGATTATGATGCGTTCACTAACTTTCACTAAGTTTATGATGCGTTCCGCCCACTGATAAAATAGCTAGCGCTATTCACCATGGAAACGGCAAGCAACATTAATGAGGACGACATCGTTGCTAATATAGGCTATTATTCGATTAACTTTCAAAGAAAAGCTGCAGTCAATCAGCAAAGGAATACCAACACCAGAGCTTAATCTTCTGAAGAAAGCCAAAGCTTTTTAAAACATTTCAACCACAGCAATTAAGTGATACCCCTGGATGACAACATCAGTCAAGATCAGTTGATTAAATATACAATGTTCCAATGTTGAGAAAATACTAATTAAAAATTAAATGATTTCTGTAAATCCAGTGACAATTTCTGTAAATCCAGTGACAATTTCTGTAAATCCACACTGATGAAGGCAAAGAGCCGAAACGTTTGTTAACTTTATCTCCTGCTACAATAAAATATTTTAAGAGTTCAGACCTATTTAGCATTTTTGTAAATTTAGTGATCAAATGCTGTGGGTCTCAGTTTTCAGTGATAGTCACATGACTAGTGGCTGGTCTGTGTGTGTAATTCCACAAACCTGGAAGATCTTCTGAACGTACAGTATATAAGCAGTAGGCTTTAGAAAATTAGAAAATGAAAAATATAACAAAGTAGGTGTCAAAAAGTAGGTAACAAAGTCAATAAATTATGAATACTTTACTGCCATTGTGAGGATAACATGTAATCAATAGAAAAGTAACTGTAGTGTGATAATGAGTATTTTAAAAGGTAATATAATCTAATTACAATTTACAAGTAATTATTTTTTTTAAATTAAAGTAAAATTACCCAACACTGACAGTATGCACATATGCTGGTGGTGACAAAAATGTACTCTGTACAGTATACACGTACACCCTCGTGTATGTGTCAAAAACAAAGTATATTTGGTTACTTCGTGGTGTCAGATTTCTGATAATCATTCACCCGTTTCCTCAACAACCGATCTGCATATGGTCTCTGTAGGCTACAATATTTGCAGCATTGTCTTTATTTGAGTTCATTAAAATTGGTCTGAATCTAGGGTCAAGTCCTCGTCTTGGTTTTAAAGGATCTGATCTTGACATCAACTCGAAAACATTTCAATGGTTATCTCCCTCAAAACACACGCACACACCAAAATGATGGTGCTGACAAACCCTGAAGATGCAGGAAAAAACGTCGGCAGTCTCTGCACATTTGCATCATATTAGAACACCCAGACAGCTCGTTTCAGATCAGCGTTTGCAGTCATTTTTCTGTCTGAC
The DNA here is from genome assembly GCA_021554675.1 of Leuciscus idus. Classification (NCBI taxonomy): domain Eukaryota; kingdom Metazoa; phylum Chordata; class Actinopteri; order Cypriniformes; family Leuciscidae; genus Leuciscus; species Leuciscus idus. Next base: position 38,115,154 of record CM038628.1, on the reverse strand, counting down.
GGACTCCATTTGCTATAATGTACAGTAGACTATACTATAAGAGCACACTGCATGAGATACTATATCCCACAATGCAATATGCTCAACTTCACCATCCATATCCATCTAATGAATCAGAGATTAGATCAGCTGTAGTGTTAAACATCTTTGTTGACTCGTTATTTTCCAAAAGTAAGACATTTTTACACAAAATTTTAATCTGAATTTAATAAAAACAACTAAATAACAATATCTGGCTGCCACACACTATAATAAGCTTGCAACATATTAAGTAAACAATATTTACAGCTACAAGTAAATTTTTTCACATGCCATTCAAAAAACATTACATATGGTGCATTCAAGTCCTCCTGGGAAGTTATTTACGGGGTGGGAAGTCGTGTTCAGGTGTGTTCACGTCACTTTCGTCAGAGTAAGATGGCGGTGCGTACCTTCTCTTAAATAACTACTCAAAAATACAGCAAGGCTTAACTACTTATCTCTAGAAAACTCTTTTTTATCTCTAGAAAATGAAGAACAAAGACAATCTTGCTTTTTTAGGTTTCAATTAATTTATGAAGCCACTGTAAACTTTATCGTTGCTTATTATATTGTTATATTACAATGCTATCATATTTTGTAGCAAGCAATTAGCTTACTTCACTCACTACTAATACTGGTATTCCGCCATTGTTTACTGACACTCCCCCAACTCGTAAACATCGGGGTTTGAAGAAAATCCCGAGCTTCACACTCGATCTTTCCGACAAATGACAAAAATGGAGCTCATGCCAACCAATAGAATCGCGGATTACGAGTGACGTAATGCCACCCGGAAGACGATTAACAACAATGTTTATTATAAAATAACGAAGGAGTGGCTTCACAACAACTCTGTGACTGTTCTTGAATGGTCCAGACAGAGCCCTGACTTAAACCCAATTGAGCATCTCTGGAGAGACCTGAAAATGGCTGTCCACCAACGTTTACCATCCAACCTGACAGAACTGGAGAGGATCTGCAAGGAGGAATGGCAGAGGATACCCAAATCCAGGTGTGAAAAACTTGTTGCATCTTTCCCAAAAAGACTCATGGCTGTATTAGATCAAAAGGGTGCTTCTACTAAATACTGAGCAAAGGGTCTGAATACTTAGGACCATGTGATATTTCAGTTTTTCTTTTTTAATAAATGTGCAAAAATGTCAACAGTTCTGTGTTTTTCTGTCAATATGGGGAGCTGTGTGTACAATAATGAGGAAAAAAAAATGAACTTAAATGATTTTAGCAAATGGCTGCAATATAACAAAGAGTGAAAAATGTAACATGCCTAAGACCTTTGCACAATACTGTATATATATTTTTTTTTTATTATTATTATTTTTTTTTATATTTGCCAAGTTTCTGTAATAAAAAGACACTGTAGAATCTTATGGCAAAAGATTTATTTAGAATTATTAATAATTATTAACAATGTACCAAAAGGTCAAGTCACACACTTGATCTTTTCATTGTATTTGAATTATAAAATAAATCACACACACTCAACCATTCAAATTCACAATCACACACACACACAACAACAGGAAGAACGCTGTAATTCCTCACAGCAGAGGAATAAATACTCAGATTGATCCTGAAAGTCTTCATGTTTTTTAATAATAAATAATCCATGATGATGCAAACCTAAAGTCAATCTTCATGCACGAACGGGGATTAAAAGTAAAGCTGGAGGAAAAGTCTGCAGCTCTTGGTCCCTGACGTCTTCTGCAGTTACAATAATCCATTGCCTTCTCACGTTTCACGTGAATGCTGGCAATAACAGGCCATTTCTTCTGATAAAGGAAAACAAAATGAATTTGGCTTTAAATAAAGAGTATTAGAGATGCTTGAGAGTTCAAACATTGACATTGTAGAGAAGAGACTGGTTAAACTGCAGTGTTGGCCACTTATTTTCCTGTTTCTCCGTATTCTCCTGAGACTTTCGTACGCACCGGTCATTGAGAGACGACCCTAATTAGCATAGTCACCATTCGGCCAATGAGGCGAGAGTTTAAGACACTGAGGGGCGGGACAGAGTGTGTTGTCAGTATGTTTCCGAGTCGGAATCATTGAGTTCATCATCGGGGACGATGAGGCCGTCCTCGCGACCCAGGCTGTTGAATTTACGGTAGGAGACGTGCTCGGGACGCAGCATGGGTAAAGGGTCAAAGGTCACGGTCTTGGATGGGCTGGAGTAATGGTTAATGGTGGTAAACGTGAGGTTTGATATGGTGCTGGGACTGCTGGGAGAGATGGGCATCATGGTGGAGAGTATCAGCGCCAAACAGTCGGCCACGTCTTTGTTCGGGGCACAAGACAAAGCTGGAGTGTAACCTGGGAAACACATCTGATCCAATTCCAATCCAGTTCAGATGCAAAAGCCTCTAAGTGCCATCTGAAAGTTTCTTCTAGAATGATAATTTTTATCAAGCTTGTATATTTAAGTTCAGTAATTTCACTTAAATGGCAATGAAAATTACCTATTAATTGTCATATAAGGGAAATTACTGAACTTAAATATACAAGCTTTATAAAAATGATAAATTCTAGAAGAAACTTTCAGATGGCACTTAGAGGCTTTTGCATCTGAACTCTTCATTTGTATACATGAGCATGTCAAAGTACTGTCCATATGGCAGTTATATACAGCTATTACATAACACATGTTATGTGGTCAAAAACCTGTACTTGTAAACATTCACCCCAAGCGCAAATTTTGTGCTGATGTAAATTTGCATGATGCAAATCTGTTGTACAGAAATGATATTATCAGCAGTTCAGTTTACCTGGAATTTACCCATAAGCACACTTCCTTTCAAAAGCTTGGTGTCAGAAAGATTTTCTCATCAAGGCTGCATTTACAGTATTTAATCATAAATATCGTGCAGTTGATGAGGTTTCTGTCCGTGACCTTCTCAAGAATTAACAAGGCACTGGTTTCATGCCCCTAAAAACAGAAACAATACAGGTGAAGTTAGATTTGCATTTCCACAAAGTACGAGTGCACGCAAGGCTGTAGAAGACATGCTAGATACTCTATGAACAAAAAAAGCCTTTGCTGGATCATGGTAATTAACCCTAACTAAAGAAAAAATAGAAAAATCCAAAAAAATTTAAATGATCCATTGATATCATATTTGATACATTTTACATATTTTATAGCTCATATAGTCTATATAACAACAAATGCAGAGCAGTGTGTCAGTAGGAAATATCAGTTTACATTACCAAACATTATTTTTGCCATTAATTGTAATAATCCAGTGAGATTTGTGTATGGACAAGGAGTCTGACAACAGCCGGTATGATCTGATCTCACCATCATCGAGTCCGTCTGTGATTACATGAAGAAACAGAAGAAACTGAGACAGACTAAATCCAGAAGAACTGCGGGAACGTCTCCGAGATGCTTGAAGAAACCTTCCTGCAAAGCTACAGGACTGTGAAAAGTACTGGCATTTGTGTGAAATGCTTTCAAAAATAAAATCACAAATTGAATTTATTCATGATTTAACTTCTATTAACTAATTCAAATCAATATATGGTGTAATGACCCTTTGCGTTTAAAACGGCTTTTGTCCAGGTACACTTGCGTATAGTTTTTCAGGGAGCTTTGCAGGAAGGTTTCTTCAAGCATCTCGGAGACGTTCCCGCAGTTCTTCTGGATTTAGTCTGTCTCAGTTTTTTCTGTTTCTGTCTGTGTGTCCGCCCAGAACCGCCAACATCAGAGGTGTCCTGACAACAACAACAACACACAATTAACCTATTCATCAGACTGACAGCATTCAAGCATATAGCGGAGATACAGAAGCTCTGAAACTCACTGTCCCTTTCCATCACGTATATTGATGGCTGTTTGCTGATCGGCGTTATGGATGAGCAGACGCAGACACTCAGAGTGACCGTTCATGGCTGCAGATTGACCAAATCAAACACACACAATAAAATAACACACACAATCTGATCTGACCTGACACATCAGCTCATGTACCATCAGTCTCAGTCAATGCTGTTCTTTTGAACTTTCTATTCATCCTGAAAAATCAAATGGATCACAGTTTCTACAAAAATTTGAAGCAGCACAACTGTTTTGAATACTGATAATAATCAGAAATGTTTCTTCAACAGCAAATCATCATATTACAATGATTTCTGAAGGATCATGTGACACTGAAGACTGGAATAATGATGCTGAAAATTCAGCTTTAATCACAGGAATACATTACAGTTTACAATATATTCACATAGAAAACAGTTTTTAAAAATAATAATAATAATAATATTTCACAATATTAGTTTGTACTGTATTTTGGCTAAATTCAGCCTTGGTGAGCAGGAGAGAGTTCTTTCAAAAACATTAAAAAAAAAATCTTATTTAGGAAACTCACTTAGGAAATCTAATTTATTAGCTACTAAGTTATGGAGGGATTATTGGGTCAGATTTAAAACTAAAAGTCTAAAACTAAAAGTCTTAAACGAAAACTAAAAGTCTAAATTTGAAACTAAAAGTCTAAGTCGAAAACTAAAAGTCTAAGTTGAAAATGAATTTGGTATTTAGGATTGGGCATTTGGTATTTAGGATAGGGTATTTTGTATTTAGGATTGGGCATTTGGTCATTTAGGATTTAGGATTGGGCATTTAGGGATTTAGGATTGGGAATTTGGTATTTAGGATTGGGCATTTAATCATTTAGCCATTTAGGATTTAGGATTGGGAATTTGGGGATTTAGGATTGGGCATTTGAGGATTGAGGATTGAGGAGTTTATGCAAATAAGGAGGCGTGGCCCAAATACTGGAGGCTGGGTTTGAAATGGCTGGTGCGCAGAGGCACCTTATGGACAGCAGAGGGAGCTCCCAGTGCTAAGGAGCACTGTAATGACACCAAACAGAGCGAGTGAGCAGGGCTGGAGGACTGTACTTTACAATGTGATAACTTCAACTTAATGACAGCGTTGTAACATTTATGTGGACTCACACACAAAGTAACCAGTGAAAGGAGTGCTATCGGTCTGACAACGAGAATAACTAATATTATTATTAATAGTGAGTGCGCGCGCGCGGCCGGGGCGCTCTCTCACTCTCTCTCTCTCTCTCTCTGCCCTGTCAAGCGCGCCCTTGTTAAACTGACATGCAAATGATAAACTTTCACTATATGATGGTTAAACTGCAATTAATCCGATAATGATAGGAACCACCTGTTTAAGCATAAGTTGTAATAGACAGCACAAAGGTATAGTATAGTAATAAAGAAGCTGCTTGTCTCTTGCCACGGCTTTCACAATATCACTGTGTACTGTTACAATAGATCTGCGCGCGCACTCACTATCAACAACCGTTGTCATTGTCAACAAGCTTCAACAAGCTTCCCCGTACTTTTTGACAAGCGTCCTCCTTGACAGGGCGGCCAGAGCTTCTTTGCAGCTCAAGTCGGCGGCGTTGTGAACGTACAGTTACTGTTTCCTAACCTTGTTTTTTCTGATGCGTTGCATATTTTTTACTTGGCTTGGTTGAATTCCAATGTAGAGTGCGGTCTGTTATTTCTTGATAACAGACCGCTGCGTAGTATAACACACCGTTGCCATGAAAAACAGAGCGTTGGACGCGGAACGGACTATTCTTTTTAAATCAATAAACTCCTGTTTAAATCAATATTTTGTGTCAAATTATTTATGTATTTTGTAGGTAGCCATGTAATATTCAAGTTCAGCCTGTCGGGGTTGTTATTCGCTATACATTATCCCTTACATAAAGTACAGTCCTCGCTCCAGCCCTGCTCAGTTTGGTGTCATTACAGTGCTCCTTAGCACTGGGAGCTCCCTCTGCTGTCCATAAGGTGCCTCTGCGCACCAGCCATTTCAAACCCAGCCTCCAGTATTTGGGCCACGCCTCCTTATTTGCATAAACTCCTCAATCCTCAATCCTCAAATGCCCAATCCTAAATCCCCAAATTCCCAATCCTAAATCCTAAATGGCTAAATGATTAAATGCCCAATCCTAAATACCAAATTCCCAATCCTAAATCCCTAAATGCCCAATCCTAAATCCTAAATGACCAAATGCCCAATCCTAAATACAAAATACCCTATCCTAAATACCAAATGCCCAATCCTAAATACCAAATTCATTTTCAACTTAGACTTTTAGTTTTCGACTTAGACTTTTAGTTTCAAATTTAGACTTTTAGTTTTCGTTTAAGACTTTTAGTTTTAGACTTTTAGTTTTAAATCTGACCCAATAATCCCTCCATACTAAGTGCCTCAAACAAACCTGTATATGTAAAAAAAATGCAATTCTCATTAATGCAATTATCTAATCAACCAATCACATGGCAGTTGCTTCAATGCATTTAGGGGTGTGGTCCTGGTCAAGACAATCTCCTGAACTCCAAACTGAATGTCAGAATGGGAAAGAAAGGTGATTTAAGCAATTTTGAGCGTGGCATGGTTGTTGGTGCCAGACGGGCCGGTCTGAGTGTTTCACAATCTGCTCAGTTACTGGGATTTTAACGCACAACCATTTCTAGGGTTTACAAAGAATGGTGTGAAAAGGGAAAAACATCCAGTATGTGGCAGTCCTGTGGGCGAAAATGCCTTGTTGATGCTAGAGGTCAGAGGAGAATGGGCCGACTGATTCAAGCTGATAGAAGAGCAACTTTGACTGAAATAACCACTCGTTACAACCGAGGTATGCAGCAAAGCATTTGTGAAGCCACAACACGCACAACCTTAAGGCGGATGGGCTACAACAGCAGAAGACCCCACCGGGTACCACTCATCTCCACTACAAATAGGAAAAAGAGGCTACAATTTGCACGAGCTCACCAAAATTGGACAGTTGAAGACTGGAAAAATGTTGCCTGGTCTGATGAGTCTCGATTTCTGTTGAGACATTCAGATGGTAGAGTCAGAATTTGGTGTAAACAGAATGAGAACATGGATCCATCATGCCTTGTTACCACTGTGCAGGCTGGTGGTGGTGTAATGGTGTGGGGGATGTTTTCTTGGCACACTTTAGGCCCCTTAGTGCCAATTGGGCATCGTTTAAATGCCACGGCCTACCTGAGCATTGTTTCTGACCATGTTCATCCCTTTATGACCATCATGTACCCATCCTCTGATGGCTACTTCCAGCAGGATAATGCACCATGTCACAAAGCTCGAATCATTTCAAATTGGTTTCTTGAACATGACAATGAGTTCACTGTACTAAAATGGCCCCCACAGTCACCAGATCTCAACCCAATAGAGCATCTTTGGGATGTGGTGGAATGGGAGCTTTGTGCCCTGGATGTGCATCCCACAAATCTCCATCAACTGCAAGATGCTATACTATCAATATGGGCCAACATTTCTAAAGAATGCTTTCAGCACCTTGTTGAATCAATGCCACGTAGAATTAAGGCAGTTCTGAAGGCGAAAGGGGGTCAAACACAGTATTAGTATGGTGTTCCTAATAATCCTTTAGGTGAGTGTATATGCACAATATACATACATACATATTAAATGGTGGTAATCTGGAAACTTTGGAACTTTGTCAATCCATCAACTAGATAAGCCAGTCAATTATGCATAATATGCGTCAGGTGATCAGGCTGTCTGAGGCTGAGACTAGTGTCTGATGTCATAAGTGTGTGTGTGTGTGTGTGTGTGTGTGTGTGTGTGTGTGTGTGTGTGTGTGTGTGTTGTTGTTGTTGACCTGCGGAGTGTAAGGCGCTTCTCTTGTGTGTGTAGTCCTTCAGCAGCATTGACGCACCCTGATTGATCAGAATATCCACACACTCCATGTGACCCTTAAACGCAGCCAGACTCAGAGCTGTGTGACCCTGAGGCGTCCTCACGTCCAGATCCAGCAGAGACTGGACCAGAACCTCAAGAGCATGGTGGTGACCGTGATATGCCTGGCAAAACACACACACACACACACACACGTTTGAATTCACTGATGCAATCACTTAATGCATTGACAATCAAACCTACACTTAGATTAATGAACAATGTTATTTGGTTGAATAGTTGTTTATTGAGGTTATTATTAATATTACATGTAATTATTTAGAAAACATTTGCACCTTTTATGTATTTAACTTCCTGCCAAGAGAACACCACCTAACTGAGGCTAAATAAATAAATCATAATTATATTTAAATCTGTGTGTGTGTGTGTGTGTGTGTGTGTGTGTGTGTGTGTGTGTGTGTGTGTGTGTGTGTGTGTGTGTGTGTGTGTGTATACACACACACACACACACACACACACACAAATAATATTTCAGTATTATTCTACCGAGCAGGAGATCTGGATCTGTAACTCACCGCTAAGTGTAAAGGGCTGACGGGAGGCTGGACGTCTGTGTCGTTTAAGAGACTTGATGCAGACGTGTTCATCAGCTGAAAATATACATGCATTCATGGCTTTATGAAATTACACAATTTAAAACAGCTAAACAAAGGAATGAGGTGAAAAATTATGATTTTTTTAATATACTTGAAGACATGAAATGGCATTCAGAATGCATGCAATTTAGAGAGAGAATTTATTTTATTCACCATAATGATATTGGACCATGAAATGTTAGGCTATTGTTATTAATTACTAATTTAATTAGGTATTACATTGGTAGGCTATTACGTTTTAAAGGAGAAAGGTAGGCCTATTACATTTTGATAGATTACGAAAGAATACAAAATGTTTTTCTTCATGCACTGATGAATCACACGTGATAAGAACAGAAACATTGATCAATACAGTACACAGGGTTACTTCTGAACTTTATGTGGCCATCAGAGGGCAGCAATGGCCAGATCGTGTGTCAGTTAGTTCAATCCACACAGAAATACAGATACTCACCACATCTAATGGTGTTTCGTTGGCGATCTACAAAATAAAACACAGAGATTTTAAACCCTGAAAACAGAGCAGTGTTGAGGAGTGTTTAAGCTCACTGTGTTTAGATGATGAACTAACCAGCTCCAGACACACTCGGTGACCGTACGCTGAAGCGTAGTGAACAGCGCTGTATCCGTCTTTATCCCTGAGACCTGGATTTGCATCATTCCTCAACAGATACTCCAGACACCTGAGAGAGAGAGAGACAGAGAGAGAGAGACAGAGAGAGAGAGAGATATTACCCATGTTGCTGAATAGACAATTCCACCAATGAGAGTCACGGTGAGCAAATTGAGCCAAGAGTTCAACAGTTGCGTTTACGTTTACGTCAACAGTAAAAACTCCATTAATTTTCTCCATAGTGTGTTTACAACACAGTCTTGTACCTTTGTCTTAGTTGTCCGATTTTCTAACTTTTTTTGCTTCAAATAATTTGTAATGTTGTGATTCACCTCGTGGCTGGTTGGCCAAGACTTTTTTAAAACCTTGAATGAATGTAAAAAAAGGACCTTTCAGGGAACGCCATACACTCCTCAAAATACTAATATATACACATACTGTATATATGCTGATTTTAAATTTAAAATATGTTCCTGAAGGAATAATTGACAACTTTAAATGAATAGTTTTATATATCATTTTGATATATTTTTCATTTGATTATGTCATACGCAATGCTTCATGGGATTGTAGTTCGTTCCCTCACTAAAGCCATGAAGTACACAGTTTTTTCGATTTTCAAATGCTATTTTGCTTCGAATCAAAGTTGTAATGTTGTAATTCTCCTCATGGTTTTTTGGCTTGATTCATGGCTTATAACGCTTTAACAAAGACTTTTTTTTTTAAATCTCTGTGCTAAAATGTGTTCAAAAAACTACTTCCGAAACAAACGTAGCTGAAAAAGCGTGTGTGCACAATGCACTATGGCACATTAGCTCATATTTGTGAGATATCTGTGCACAGCAAACACATTTTCTGTGTGCCTGTAATACCCGGATGGGATGACCTAATACATTTGCGGATACAGTATGTGCAACTAGAGCACATTACTTAATGTGTCTCCGTATCCCACAATGCAGTGCGCCTGACTCGACCTTCCGTTTCCAGTGTTGTGAATGTCAGTGTGTGTGTGCTGATCACCTGCCGTCGGAGTCGGTCGCAGCTGTGTAGTGTATTGAGCTACAGCCCTGGACGTCCCGCTCGTTCACACTGGCCCCGGAGCCCACCAGAGCAAACAGACACTGATAGTTACAGTTAGCAGCAGCGTAATGCAGCGCTGTCCTGAGAGAGAGATAAATCATACATGATAAACACATTCCTCCTGCAGGATTCACTGTGATGGGAATCTGGAGGAGAATATACAGTACATCCCAGGCTGCTGTAATAAAACCAGCTGACTGTAAGTGTGCAGACTGTCTACAACATGTCTGGGTCATATCTGAACCCAATACTATATACTAAAATATTGAACAGGAAATCAACATATTAGAATGATTTCTGAAGGATCATGTGACACTGAAGACTGGAGTAATGATGCTGAAAATTCAGCTTTGATCACAGGAATAAAGTACATTTAAAACATATATTCAAATAGAAAATTGCAATAATATTTCACAATATTACTGTTTTTACAGTATTTTTGATCAAATAAATGCAGCTTCTTTCAGAAACACACACACACACACAAAAACCTTTTGATCATCTAATGTAACTCACCTCCCAAATCTGTCTTTCCTGTTAAAGTCTGCACCTGTGTTGAGCAACAGATTTAAACACTCCAGATTCCTGGAGAAAAGGAGAGACGGGTCCATAAAGCATCCAGGCCACAGGGGGAGCCGATGAGCCAATCAGAGAGAAGACTCACCCTCCAGCAGCGGCCGCATGCAAACACGTCCTGCCAAAGTCATCCGGCGTATCGACATCAAAACCTGAAGCAACAGATAACCATTAACCAAGAGCAGAACACAAATGCACTTCACAGAGAGAGGGAAAAGTGTGTTAACAACAGCAGCTCTAAAATTGATTCCTGAGTATGAAAGGCATGGATAAACATCAACCTTTATGATCTTTTTTACCCACCGGCCAATTTGGCTACAAACTTTTTAATTTACCGGCCATTCAGAACTTCTACTAGCCCAAAATAAAATAAATAAATAAATGAACCAGGTTAACTATGTCACTGCAAAATCCAAATTTTACTAATATATATATATATATATATATATATATACAGTGGGTATGGAAAGTATTCAGACCCCCTTACATTTTTCACTCTTTGTTATATTGCAGCCATTTGCTAAAATCATATAAGTTTTTTTTTTTTTTTCTCATTATTGTACACACAGCTCCCCATATTGACAGAAAAACACAGAATTGTTGACATTTTTGCACATTTATTAAAAAAGAAAAACTGAAATATCACATGGTCCTAAGTATTCAGACCCTTTGCTCAGTATTTAGTAGAAGCACCCTTTTGATCTAATACAGCCATGAGTCTTTTTGGGAAAGATGCAACAAGTTTTTCACACCTGGATTTGGGTATCCTCTGCCATTCCTCCTTGCAGATCCTCTCCAGTTCTGTCAGGTTGGATGGTAAACGTTGGTGGACAGCCATTTTCAAGTCTCTCCAGAGATGCTCAATTGGGTTTAAGTCAGGGCTCTGTCTGGGCCATTCAAGAACAGTCATGGAGTTGTTGTGAAGCCACTCCTTCGTTATTTTAGCTGTGTGCTTAGGGTCATTGTCTTTTTGGAAGGTGAACCTTCGGCCCAGTCTGAGGTCCAGAGCACTCTGGAGAAGGTTTTCGTCCAGGATATCCCTGTACTTGGCCGCATTCATCTTTCCCTCGATTGCAACCAGTCGTCCTGTCCCTGCAGCTGAAAAACACCCCCCCAGCATGATGCTGCCACCACCATGCTTCACTGTTGAGACTGTATTGGACAGGTGATGAGCAGTGCCTGGTTTTCTCCACACATACCGCTTAGAATTAAGGCCAAAAAGTTCTATCTTGGTCTCATCAGACCAGAGAATCTTATTTATCACCATTTTGGAGTCCTTCAGGTGTGCTTTCATGTGTCTTGCATCACTGGAGCTCAGCCACAGTGATCTTTGGGTTCTTCTTTACCTCTCTCACCAAGGCTCTTCTCCCCCGATAGCTCAGTTTGGCCGGACGGCCAGCTCTAGGAAGGGTTCTGGTCATCCCAAACGTCTTCCATTTAAGGATTATAGAGGCCACTCCGCTCTTAGGAACCTTAAGTGCAGCAGAAATTTTTTTGTAACCTTGGCCAGATCTGTGCCTTGCCACAATTCTGTCTCTGAGCTCTTCAGGCAGTTCCTTTGACCTCATGATTCTCATTTGCTCTGACATGCACTGTGAGCTGTAAGGTCTTATATAGACAGGTGTGTGGCTTTCCTAATCAAGTCCAATCAGTATAATCAAACACAGCTGGACTCAAATGAAGGTGTAGAACCATCTCAAGGATGATCAGAAGACATGGAGTTAAATATATGAGTGTCACAGAAAAGGGTCTGAATACTTAGGACCATGTGATATTTCAGTTTTTCTTTTTTAATAAATGTGCAAAAATGTCAACAATTCTGTGTTTTTCTGTCAATATGGGGTGCTGTGTGTACAATACTGAGGGGAAAAAAAAGAACTTAAATGATTTTAGCAAATGGCTGCAATATAACAAAGAGTGAAAAATTTAAGGGGGTCTGAATACTTTCCGTACCTACTGTATATAAGTAAAATTTGGATTTCATATATTCATTTCTTATTCAAACAAAATCCTGTCATCCAGCATCTCTTCCCTTCATCTTTCATCCTCATCCTTTTCACCATAAGGTGTTTTAGGTGGACAGATCAATACAGTACAAAGAACATGTAGGATGTAGGAAAATAATGTATTTTCTGTTAACCAAATGCTTTTTAATCTTCGCTATTGGTTCAGTGCAAATGAACAAGCGTGGCATTATTTGTTGCGTAATGGCGGAGATATGCACAGATTCTGCGTAATACGCTCTATTTAATTTATCATGATGACTCACGAGTTGAGTATTTGCACTAAATCTGTGCAGATTTGGCTTACACAAACTTCCCCAGCAAAGTGAGTAAATATAATAACACGCCAAACTGGCTCGTGATTTGACGATCAGTCACGTGATCAGTTAGCCTAGAAATCTAAACGCACCCTAGCGGCAGCAAAATGTATTTTGCAGCCAGGGCAGTCTAGCAACTCTCCATAGACTTTCGAGCTGCAAAAACCTAAATTGGGTCAGGCCAATCACGTCGCGTATAGAGTATGCGGGGCGGGCTTAACATATGACGACAGAGTTGCGACGGTTACCTGACTGCTACTTGAAAACAAAGAATGACGTCTGCTGCTGGCGAACATCTTTCGAATCGGCTTTGTCCGCGACTCTGGAGGACTTGGAGTTAAGTTTTTCTTTGAGAAAAGAGCATAGAACGGCACTTAAGTCATTCTTAAAAAAAGGAAGATGTGTTCGTCGTTTTGCCGGCCAGATATGGCAAAAGTTGAATCTATCAACTAGCTCCGCTGTTGGGAAAACGCTCTGGTTGGTTGAAGCGCTGTCCTATTGCGTGCAGAGGGAATTTGAAAGACAGCCGTTTATCCCGCCCCTCGGATTGAGCGTGTCTATGGTGAGTTTCCAGACCTAACATCTTGATGTAGGTCTGGCTTGCCAGGCTAGTGATCAGTTGATTTTTACCCGCATTTGGCAGGTGTTCATTTCAAACCCTGCTAATGATAAATGTGTTTCACCTGAAGAGAGCAGTTTCCGGCAAGAGTCTGAAAATCCGCTCAGCGCCGCCAGATGAAGCGGGAACATGCCGTGGATGCCCCGCCTACAGGGGCGGAGTCACAGTCACATGATCAGCATCAGCTCATAAATCAGGCCTTAACTATGTAAACACATGTCCTGTCACTCACTTTGCCGTATCCGCACCGTTGGTTATGAGCGTGTTGACGAGCAGCTCGTGACCGTATCGAGCCGCTATATGAAGCGGAGAGTTTCCGTTCTCATCCTCACAGTCGATCTCTGAGCCTACGAACCACAAATCAGAGAATGAGGAGAAACCGGAGAGGAAGACACACAAGAAACAGCAGAATAACAACACACTCACCGTTCTGAATGATGGCCTGTGATCGCCCGTGAATGGCCGCCATGTGGAGAGGAGTTTTACCATCTTTACTCTGGAAAATAAGTAATATTAGTATTATAAAAGTATTAATTTCTTTAAAAAAACAAAAACAATCTTACGCACCCCCACAGTTTAGAATGGTGTAGTAGTTAGAATATTTATCAGAAATATGCAAAACAGAAGCATTTCCGCAAGTGGTTTTGGATTGCATCACGGTATGCTTATAGCTATGTTTCCATACATCTATTTTTATGCGAATTATGGGATATCGCATTAAAAAAATGGCTGGATGGAATGCCAAGATATGCATGAATGCTTATAAAAACATGCGCTTAATTGAGGCAGATATTTTGGAACGATGGGAACACATTTACAGAATAAACTCCTGCGCAACAGAAGACTCTGTGACTTTGCCTGAACAGAGGATGTGATTGGATAACTGGAATAACCAGTGGACCAATCGTATCGCACATAATCTCAAATGTTGGTTTGGTCATTCTGAAATGCCTAAGCCAGTCTGTCTGTCATCAGAATGATTTTGTGTAATTCCCTCCCAGAAGTACCCTGGTAATCCAGAGTTCTCGCGAGAGCACAAGTTGAATTTGCTCAGCGAGTTACTCTGGTGTCGAGTAATGATGCTCATTAAATATGCCCCTCGATCTGAGCTGCACCAATCACATCGGGTTATCTGATATAGGCGGCGGGCCAGAGGCGAGATGACGACAGCACTGCGACTTCAAAGTCATTAGTAAACATTGCAAGATGGCTATGGATGAACACCAGTTGTTTGAAACGGCTTTGGCCGCTACAATTAATGATTTAGACTTTTTCTCTAAAACAGGAACAGAAGACGGCGCTCGAATCGTTCCTTTGCAAGAAGGGCGTTTTTGCTGTTTTGCCGACCGGATATGGTAAGAGTCTAATCTACCAGTTAGCTCCGCTGGTAGCCAAGCGATAATTTGTTGTGATTTGTCGTAGTGTTATCCAATTGCGTGCAGTGAGATTTTCAAATGCATGCTTGGTGCCGCCCCTTGAGCTGGCCGATTTTCATTAGTCGACACCAGACCATTAATCTTTCAGATTTGGGTCTGGATTTCCAGGCTATCCCAGAAGCGTCTCACAGGATTGCGTTCACAAACACCAGCATCCGAGCCCAGGAGAACATGACAGCGTTTACTGCGTTTCGTCTGTGCGCTCTAAGATGCAAGTCATTTACAGTATATGTACTAAAAAAAGAGTTTCCTCCCCGATTGCAGCCACTTCCATTTTTATTACAGATATTTTGCTCCAATTTCCCAAGAAGTGACGATTTTGTTCTCTTGAACACACGGGACAGAAATGCGGATTTATTTGCTAATGTTTTATCCGATATTCCAATTTTGCTACTTTGTATGGAAACATAGCTAATATCAGTGCATTAACATGAGTGACATTTATATTATCAGATGGATTTCTGAATACTTCATTAAAGCATGTGAACAACCAGACTTTCTTGTTTTGCTTTGCTCTTCTCTGCTATTCCACATATCCATTTCAAGTTATTTCATTATTAATCTGCATTCATCTTTATGATGATACCGATCTCTTTACTGTATTTTTTATAAAATATATGCAGCCTTGGTGCAGATAAAACATTTATAATAATGCAAGATATTGCATTTTGAAGGGCCGGTTCGCACAGAATGCATTTTTCCATTCCACTGCGATGTTTTCTCTTTGTTAAACACGCACTAGACAGACGTGTTTGACTTTTGCACTCTCTAATCTAGACTTCATGCTTTTTTCTGTTCCACTGCCCTGCGTCTCACATATTGAACCACAAAAACGAGTTCTGTGTGAACCATTGAGAAAAGTGTCTGACCTTGTGGTTGACGTTGGCTCCGTTGGCCACGAGCAGCTCCAGACACAGCGCCCCCTGGCGGGAGGCAGAGGTGAAGTGCAGCGGAGAGAAACGCCTCGGTTACGACTGTAACCTCGGTTCCCTGAAGAGGGAACGAGCGTTGCGTCGAAACTGACGCTATGGGGAACGCTTTGCGTGATGACGTCTTGAAGCACATGTCAAATCAGTCCAATGGTGTGGCGGAACGTCAGAGGCGGGTGACGTCACGTACCAGGAAGCTATAAAAGCCGGCCCGAAACAGAAAACGAAAGCTTCGTAAAGTCTGAAGTCGCGCTGACAGGCATGAAGGAGATATGGCAAGGCGACGCAACGCTCGTTCCCTCTTCAGGGAACCGAGGTTACAGTCGTAACCAAGGCGTTCCCTTTCAAGGGAACTCCCGTTGCGTCGAAACTGACGCTATGGGGAACGTCTATACCAACGCCTCCATAGCTAAATGTCTGTCCTGTGTGTATCAAGTGAGCAGCACTAAGAAGACAAAACATGAGACCCTGGAGCAGAGTCTAAATCCAGAGAGTAGAACCTGACGAAGGTGTGCGGTGAGGACCAGCCTGCCGCATCACAGACGTCCTGTAACGAAACTCCTGATATAAGGGCCTTAGAGGCCGCCATACTCCTAGTAGAGTGCGACCGGACAGCCAAAGGAGAAGGCTGTCCAGCCGCCTCATAAGCAAGTGAGATAGCCTCAACCACCCACTTGCTCATCCTTTGCTTAGACACCGGACCTCCCTTGTTAGGAGACCCAAAGCACACAAATAATTGATCACTTTTACGCCACAGGGCAGCTCTGTGGACATAAGCGTCTAACGCCCGAACTGGGCAAAGCAAATTATTAGCCTCCTGGTCCGCATTCTGAAAGGGAGGAGGACAGAAGGCCTGCAGAACAATAGGTCTAGCCACATTAGTGGGGACCTTGGGGATATAGCCCGGTCTAGGGTGAAGAAAAGCTTTGACCATACCCGGAGCAAACTCCAAGCATGACGGAGCAACTGACAATGCCTGGAGATCCCCTATTCTTTTAAGAGAAGAGATGGCGAGAAGAAACAGAGCTTTCAGAGTTAGAAACTTCTCAGGAACCTCCTCAATGGGCTCAAAGGGGGCCAGGGAAAGGCCTTGCAGCGCAACGGACAAATCCCATGGTGGCACCCTAGAGCGAACTGCAGGCCTCAGCCTCCAAGTGCCACGAAGGAAACGAGATACCAGAGGGTCTTTCCCCACAGACATTCCACCCAAAGGAATGTGGTAAGCACCTATGGCCGCCACATAAACCTTTAAAGTGGACGGGGTCAGACCTGCAGTGAACCGGTCCTGCAGGAACTCCAGAACTGTACCAATTGGGCAGTTGACTGGATCCAACCGACGGTCACTACACCAAGAAGTGAATACTCTCCACTTCAGGGCATAAAGTTTCCTCGTGGAGGGAGCTCTGGACTGTAGAATGGTCTCAACAACCTCACTTGAGAGACCTGACTCTATGAGCTGGGCCCCCTCAGAGGCCAAGCCCACAGGTTCCACAGTTCTGGCCGAGGGTGAAATATCGAGCCCTCTGCCTGGGACAGAAGGTCCCTCCTGACGGGTAACTCCAGAGGATGCCCGTCGAGGAGGGACACAAGATCGGGAAACCATACTCTGCCCGGCCAGCGCGGGGCTATAAGAAGTAGATGGACCCGGTCCCTGCGAACTCTTTCCAGAACTCCCGGGAGCAGAGCCACTGGGGGAAAGGCGTACAGACGTAGCCTCGGCCACGTCTGTACCATAGCATCCATGCGTGAGGGAGAACCAAAGTGGACAGTGAGACGTCTCTCGAGACGCAAACAGATCCACTTGTGCTTGGGCAGGACCCCCATAAACCGAGGTGGGCGTTTCTTGAATTGTATCTGATACCCTTTTTCCACGGTCTGCAGGACCCAACGAGAAACATTTGACAGTAGCTTCCACGCTGTCAAATATTCTACTAGAGGTACCAGCCTCTCGAGACTGGTTTCTGGATTTTGTTGCTGTTGAGTAGTCGGTTCGACGCCCTGTAACGGCGCACCGGCAGGGAACGACCGAACAGACTGCTCTAGCACCCTCCTCGGAGGGGGCGGGCATCCCGAGGCCACTACGTTTCCGGGTGGACCTTGAGATATGTGCTCGCCGGAGACCGCTGCGCCCTGTAACACCAGAGGTGGCAGGGTTGGCAGAACGGTCCCCTGAGGGCACCGAAGAGAGACGGGCACCGTAAAAAGAGGTGTTAACCGCTCTGCTTCGGGGGGAACTACCCTCATTTGTCCTGAGCCCTCGGACGTCAGGACCTTTTCCCAGCAGCCTTCTTGGCGGTAATAACGGTCCGCAGATCCGTTTTACCCCTCGAAGACTGCTGGGTTTGAGAGCGCCCTCCGTGTCCCCGAGATTTTTGTGGGGGAGCACGAGAGGACACACTCTGTTTTTGAGTGGCACGATGTTCAGCGCTCTTTTTAGAGGAGTGAGGCTGCTCCCGCTCAGCAGCCTCAATGAAAGAACGGCGGGGGAGAAGTTTTTGTAATGCAGCTGCCTGTTTAGCAGCTTCCTGAGATTTAGCTACCGCACTGTTTACTGCATCACCAAATAATCCAACAGTGGAAACCGGAGCATCTAAGAGAACGTGCTTTTCTTTCTCTTTTATATCGCTCAAATTGAGCCACAGATGCCTCTCAGTGGCCACCAGGGCTGCCATAGACCGCCCGATTGATTTAGCGGTCTCCTTGGTGGCCCTGAGAGACAGATCTGTGGCTCTGCGTAGTTCGGCCACTGTGTCAGGACCAATTCCCCCGCCCTCCTCTAAATCCCCCAATAATTCTGCCTGATAGGCTTGCATAATAGACATCGTATGCAGACACGCTGCAGCTTGACCAGCGGCTGCATACGATTTATGAACCAGAGATGATGTGAATTTTACTGGCTTAGAGGGAAGTGAAGGAGCCTTCAGGGAAGATGCCGTTGCTGGAGAGAGATAGCTCGCAAGCGTCTCCTCCACCTTCGGCATCTCCCCATAACCATATTCTTTATATTTATGAATGGAAGAATAGTGGGAAGTTTGTGGTGTGTAAACTCTGTATGACACTGGTTTTCCCCACGATCTCGACACCTCGGTGTGGAGATCGGGGAAAAACGGAAGGCTTCTGCGCTGAGGCTGAGCACGAGATGGCAGGAAGCGTTCGTCGAGCTTACTTTTCGAACGAACGTCCTGCCTATCCTCTTGCCACTCAATACTTTGAACTGCTCTCGTGACAACATCGAGCAATTCCTCAAAAGCGTGAGACTGAGGTGGCGAATCCTCAGACTCAGCTTCAATACTAACAACGTCCAACTCCTCAGAGCTGGACAATTGCAGTATTGGTGCCTCCATCGGGGGGGAAGAAACCGCAGCGCGTGCTTCCGCACCCTGATGAGAGGCGCTGGATCTATCAGAAGGATGTTGAGATAAGGCAGAGCCCGTCTCAGCATCCACTGATAAATCCATTTGTGAACCCCAGGTCTGAGATCGACGCCGTGCCTCGGCAGCGGCGGGACCCAAGCACTGGGGAACGTGGTCGGGATTGAACCGAGCCAAGCGGGATCGGAGCGTACGCAATGGAAGCGCCTCGCAATGCACACAGTCACCACCCTCGAGTGCTGACTGGGCATGCTCCTCACCCAAACAAACAACACAAAGAGTGTGAGTATCACCTCCCGTTAAATAACGCGGGCAGGGATGGACACACACTCTAAACTGCTGCTTGCTCGCCATACTGAATATATATATATAATATAGACAGACAACACCAAATAACAAGGACAGATTCAACACAGAGCGCAACTGAAGACTCAGAAAGCTTTCGTTTTCTGTTTCGGGCCGGCTTTTATAGCTTCCTGGTACGTGACGTCACCCGCCTCTGACGTTCCGCCACACCATTGGACTGATTTGACATGTGCTTCAAGACGTCATCACGCAAAGCGTTCCCCATAGCGTCAGTTTCGACGCAACGGGAGTTCCCTTGAAAGGGAACCCCTCTCGTTCACCTGATTCACTTCAGCACCCGCTTCTATCAGCTCATTCACCACCACGTCCTGCCCGTTAAAACACGCCAAGTGCAGAGGACTGTTTCCATACGCGTTCGGCTCGTTAATCTAACAGAGACAGATCA
This sequence comes from Leuciscus idus, assembly GCA_021554675.1. NCBI lineage: Eukaryota > Metazoa > Chordata > Actinopteri > Cypriniformes > Leuciscidae > Leuciscus > Leuciscus idus. Next base: position 38,095,050 of record CM038628.1, on the reverse strand, counting down.
TTTGGTTAATGGTTCAACAGTTATTTAACACTTAACTGGAATAATAAACCATAATAATAAAGTTTTACTGTGTTATTGATCAAATAAATTGCTTTGGTGCAGATTAAGTAAATACAATTCCAGTTCTTAAATGTCAATAATAATATTTTTATAGTTATTTTGTATAATTATATTATATTATACATGCTTTCTGTTGGATGACTAAAATATTAATAAACATAAATCCTTTTACAGCTGAACACTACAGTAGATGATTTAAATGAGTCATGACATGGATTTTTTATTATCTGAATATGTTCCTTGAGGTTCACTTATACTGTTAATAAAGTTACTTGCACAAAAAAATATTTTCAACCTTCATTCTCTGTCTGAAATGATACGTTTTAAGGTGCGGCTCCTTTAAGGCTTGTCAGTAAACAATCATAGAAATCATCATAGTCATAGTAATCATAGTAAGCCACTGTTATGATTGGCTAACGGCAGTGCGTAGTAAACAGTACCAACGCCCAATCGCTATTGCACGCGAGTGTTTTGTAAACCTTATCCATAGAAAAAGCATTATGCATTATAACATTAGGGTTTGTGATGCAGCTTCTGTCAGATCCAATACAGTCGGCTGTTTTACCGTTCAAAAAAAGTTTCTTTGTGAACTCTTCATTACACTGTGCCTCAATTATAAAACAATATGCAGTCAAATGCTTCGAACAAACATATAATCCTCCGACGGAAACATATAAACCATCCACTTGTACCTGATGCTGAAATTGGTTAAAAAAAATACTTAGTTTTTAATGAGGACATTTTAAGCTATGAAACTTGCAGGATAATTTCATGGTACAAAGACCTTTTATATGTCCTTTTATAAGTCAAATTTGATTTCTCATGTCATGAACCCTTTAAATTCTTTTATAATTTAAGGAAAATAACAATGTGAGTTCTATGGATGTTTGCGTGTAGTAACTTGTGTAGGGTATTTGAACATTTGTAGCTTTGGCTAAACATATGGATTGTGTTCTCTATATAAAAACAAGCACCGCTGACGTGGCGACCAAGGGGCGGTACGTGTGGGCGGGGCTTACATCAACACCCAGATTCAGCAGGTATTTGAGAGCACAATAAAGAAAGCATGATTTCCATGGATAACAAATGGTCATTTAGTAGGGAAAACAAGGAAAGTCATATTTGTTTGCTTTGTCAATGTCTTGACATTGGTTCTTTTGCTGTTGTAGGAAGTTATATGGGATAGTCCTAAAACAACTACTGTGCATTTACTGAAAAATAAATGCACACCATAGAACATTCATTATCTATATTCAGAATCAAGAATTCAACAGCCCAGTGGTGTAATCAGTTTTAACATACAGTGAGGAAAATAAGTATTTGAACACCCTGCTATTTTGCAAGTTCTCCCACTTGGAAATCATGGAGGGGTCTGAAATTGTCATCGTAGGTGCATGTCCACTGTGAGAGACATAATCTAAAAAAAATAATCCAGAAATCACAATATATGATTTTTTAACTATTTATTTGTATGATACAGCTGCAAATAAGTATTTGAACACCTGTCTATCAGCTAGAATTCTGACCCTCAAAGACCTGTTAGTCTGCCTTTAAAATGTCCACCTCCACTCCATTTATTATCCTAAATTAGATGCACCTGTTTGAGGTCGTTAGCTGCATAAAGACACCTGTCCACCCCATACAATCAGTAAGAATCCAACTACTAACATGGCCAAGACCAAAGAACTGTCCAAAGACACTAGGGGCCCTATTTTAACGATCTGAAACGCAAGTGTCAAGCGCAAAGCGCAAGTAACTTTGTGGGCGGGTTTCGGCGCTGTTGCTATTTTCCCGGCGGGATAAATAACTCTTGCGCCAGGCGCAAATCTAAAATGGGTTGGTCTGAAGTAGCTTCATTATTCATAGGTGTGGTTTGGGCGTAACGTGAAATAAACCAATCAGAGCATCAGCTCACATTCCCTTTAAGAGCAGATGCGCTTTTTCCATAGCGGATTGCTATTGTAACGGCGGATTTGCCAGACGCGCGCCAGGAGTGCTTCACAGCCAAGGAGAGCAACGCTCTCGTCAGGGCCGTAAAAGAGAGAAGTTACATTGAAATGGAGAAACCCACCCAAATTAACTTTGGTTAAACAGGCGTATGATAATTTGGGTAAATGTGTAAGCTAGATGTATGCTTTTATAATAAATTGTCTATCTATCTATCTATCTATCGTAATAATGTATGATTTGCAAAAATGAAAACTGCCGCTTCTGTGTAGATGAGAGAATCAAAGTGTATGCGCGTTGTGCACACGCTACATTGATTATGGCCAAGCATGCGCCCTTAAAATAGCATATGAATAACATGCGCAACGCGCCACTGACTTTAAACTATTTTTTCCTGGTTAGTGGCGTAATTGTTTTCTAAACCTGCAAAATAGCAAGAAGGAACGTTTGGGCCGGAACACGCCTCCTCTTTGCGCTGAACCGCCCCCGGGAGCGCAAGTGTATTTCCTAACTTACCGACGTGCTTCTGTGGAGGGAAAAGTCCGCTTTGCGCGGGTGCAAAATAGGAATGATACATGCGTCGGTGTACAAAGTCACTTGCGCTGGGTGCAAGATAGGGCCCTAGAGCTCAAACAGGGAGCTCAAACTCCGTATTTCTCAGCGACAGCCCAGAAACCTGACTGATCTAGAGAAGATCTGTGTGGAGGAGTGGGCCAAAATCCCTCCTGCAGTGTGTGAAAACCTGGTGAAAAACTACAGGAAACGTTTGACCTCTGTAATTGCAAACAAAGGCTACTGTACCAAATATTAACATTGATTTTCTCAGGTGTTCAAATACTTATTTGCATCTGTATCATACAAATAAATAGTTAAAAAATCATACATTGTGATTTCTGGATTTTTTTTTTTTGATTATGTCTCTCACAGTGGACATGCACCGATGACAATTTCAGACCCCTCCATGATTTCTAAGTGGGAGAACTTGCAAAATAGCAGGGTGTTCAAATACTTATTTTCCTCACTGTATGTTGTAATCAAACGTTTAACCAGGACCTCATATCAGTGGTCAACAGACCATTTGACAAGATGACCCAACCAAAAACATTCAAGAGATTGTGATTTTAATCAAATTAGCAGCCCTTATTTATATATTTTTATTTATTTGAAGGCATCAAGTCCATGAGGAGGAGAAATGTAAAGCTTTAAAAACACTCAACGTCTTCTACCAAGCTGGCACATCTAAGAATGGCAATCCTGATTATTACATTGCCCACAGATATGAACTTTACTTTTGCGTCACGCTAACTTCTATTTCTGATATCATATGTGTGATAACATTCCTGCGAATGTCTGTCATTAATATTATCAAACATTCAACTAAAAAAAAGGAGAGAATCATTCTCTGCTCTTGACTGAATAATTTCTGTATAGCTTTAATAATAATCAATGTATATTTAATTCTTACAGTGATGAATATGCAGTTTTTAATTTTACATTTGATTAGTTTATTCAATTTCTGTAGTAATCTTCTGTTATAGCCATAGCTGAAATACGTATACTTACGTCCTATTATTTGTATGTTTCTTGTAGTAAATTTCTATGTAGTTTCTTTCTTCTTACTTTAGTACTGATTGTTTAATTGTCTTCAATAAGCTTTGGGAACTTTTTACTTATATTAGTTAGTCTAGTATTAGCTTTCACTTTAATAAAATTACTCAAATGCCCACCCCATATGACACATACAAACCCTTTTTCAATAATTTACCTATATGTAAATGCCCATTATTAACCATTCTGCTGCTGGAAGGTCATTCAGGAAAGACATCAAAGTCATCAAAAGTGTTTTTCTTTATTCTTAATGTGAAGTCTTCATACGATCATACATTTGTTTCTATATTTTAATATTATGCAGATAATTATCAGAACAGTAAATATCTCCAAAACAATCAGTAATCTGACATTTAAAGACACTTAAAGACATCTGCATCCAAGAAAGCAGAAAGCAAAGTGCATCCCATCCCGTATAGGTTTAGCCATGTGACAGTCACAGACTGGGGGAGTTGATGATCAGATGAGCTGGAAGAGTTTGAGAAGCGCAGTGGAGGTGAGCGTGTAGATCAGAAGTCCAGGCAGCCCCACCATCCCCACCAGTGAAGGAGATGCCGCAGTGTTGTTGGGGGCCTTGGTTGTGTTGGTTGGGCTGGTTGTGTTGGTTGTGCTGTTTGTGTCGGTGGCATTGGTAAGACCATAGCTTGCAATCATTACAGCCACTAGCAGGAGTAGCACTTCAGTTTTGGAAGCCATATTCAGCTCACTATTTATATGAGACAAACAACAAAATAAAATAATAATATTCAACCTTTTAAAATCATACTATTTATTAATATTTTCTAACTAAGACACATCCCAAAATTGCCTGCATCTAATATGATCGCCTATAAAACATAACCTGTACACAGGTGAAACTCGAAAAATTTGAATATCGAGCAAAAGTTCATTTATTTCAGTAATTCAACTTAAAAGGTGAAACTAATAAATTATATATAGACTCGTTACATGCAAAGTGAGATATTTCAAGCTTTTATTTGTTATAATTTTGATGATTATGGCTTATAGTTTATGAAAACCCAAATTTTAAATCTCAGAAATGTTTTAAATGTTCATAAGCTGTAAGACATAATCATCAAAATTATACCAAATAAAGGCTTGAAATATCTCACTCTGCATGTAATTTTCTATATAATATATTAGTTTCACCTTTTAAGTTGAATTACTAAAATAAATGAATTGAAAAATATTGAATTTTTCGAGTTTCACCTGTATATAAAATAGTCATATTTACCGTTTGCCACGGATGATTGTTCTCTGTGTCTGTCGATTCTCTTGAAGGTTGTTAATGTGAATGCCAGAGTTGAGCTTAGGCTTTTATTTGAATATTACACCCTTGCTAGAGGCGGAGATGTGCTATTACTGCAGGATGGAAGGGAATGCATTTATTATGATTTCTTTGGTCAGTCTCTTCCTCTTAGGGATAGTCCACCCCAAAATGAAAAATCGGTTTCATTTACTTCCACAGCAGAAAGTAAGTCATAGAGAAAAAGGTTCCTACTTGAATCTGGAGTTATTGAAATTTCAGAAACAGCAGTGTAGTTTTTATTTACAGCTGGGAGAACAAGAATTTGATACACTGCCGATTTTGCAGGTTTTCCCACTTACAAAGCATGTAGAAGTCTGTAAATTTTATCATAGGTACACTTCAACTGTGAGTGAGGGAATCTAAAACAAAAATCCAGAAAATCACATTGTATGATTTTGAAGTAATTCATTTGCATTTTATTGCATGACTTAAGTATTTGATACATCAGAAAAGCAGAACTTAATTTTTGGTACAGAAACCTTTGTTTGCAATTACAGAGATCATACGTTTCCTGTAGTTCTTGACCAGGTTTGCACACACTGCAGCAGGGATTTTGGCCCACTCCTCCATACAGACCTTCTCCAGATCCTTAAGGTTTTGGGGCTGTCGCTGGGCAATACGGACTTTCAGCTCCCTTCAAAGATTTTCTATTGGGTTCAGGTCTGGAGACTAGCTAGGCCACTCCAGGACCTTGAGATGCTTCTTACGGAGCCACTCCTTAGTTGCCCTGGCTGTGTGTTTCGGGTCGTTGTCATGCTGGAAAACCCATCTTCAATGCTCTTACTGAGGGAAGGAGGTTGTTGGCCAAGATCTCGCGATACATGGCCCCATCCATCCTCCCCTCAATACGGTGCAGTCTTCCTGTGCCCTTTGCAGAAAAGCATCCCCAAAGAATGATGTTTCCACCTCCATACTTCACGGTTGGGATGGTTTTCTTGGGGTTGTACTCATCCTTCTTCTTCCTCCAAACACGGCGAGTGGAGTTTAGACCAAAAAGCTCTATTTTTGTCTCATCAGACCACATGACCTTCTCCCATTCCCTCCTCTGGATCATCCAGATGGTCATTGGCAAACTTCAGACGGGCCTGGACATGCGCTGGCTTGAGCAGGGGGACCTTGCGTGCGCTGCAGGATTTTAATCCATGACGGCGTAGTGTGTTACTAATGGTTTTCTTTGAGACTGTGGTCCCAGCTCTCTTCAGGTCATTGACCAGGTCCTTCCGTGTAGTTCTGGGCTGATCCCTCATCTTCCTCATGATCACTGATGCCCCACGAGGTGAGATCTTGCATAGTGCCCCAGACCAAGGGAGATTGACCATCATCTTGAATTTCTTCCATTTTCTAATAATTGCGCCAACAGTTGTTGCCTTCTCACCAAGCTGCTTGCCTATTGTCCGGTAGCCCATCCCAGCCTTGTGCAGGTCTACAATTTTAACCCTGATGTCCTTACACAGCTCTCTGGTCTTGGCCATTGTGGAGAGGTTGGAGTCTGTTTGATTGAGTGTGTGGACAGGTGTCTTTTATACAGGTAACGAGTTCAAACAGGTGCAGTTAATACAGGTAATGAGTGGAGAACAGGAGGGCTTCTTAAAGAAAAACTAACAGGTCTGTGAGAGCTGGAATTATTACTGGTTGGTAGGTGATCAAATACTTATGTCATGCAATAAAATGCAAATTATTTCAAACCTCTACATGCTTTGTAAGTAGGAAAACCTGCAAAATCGGCAGTGTATCAAATACTTGTTCTCCACACTGTACATATTTAAACAATAGGACCTGATGTGAAGAAATGGTAGTCTTTCACATCAGTTTGGTTTTTCAACCAGCAATATAATACATAATGCATTTATTTTCTAGATATTCAGGGAAGTCTTTGACTTTGAGCAGGTGTAAAGTTTTACATAAGATGGAAGAGGTTCTTTCTGTCCTTATTAGGTATTGGTTAATCCTACTGTAGGTTGGCTAATCTGGACTATATGCCAAAGTGAAACTTGCAGGTAGGAAGAAAGTTTGCATATCATACCTGTAACATTTTTGAAGGTCAACACACAGCGTTTTATTGTTCTTTGGTTGTTCATTAACTCTGTTAAAACAACAGTGGGCATCTCTCTGAATGTTGCAATGTAGCTATTTACTTGGATAATTTGTAACAATGGTGCTAATGAAATCTGTTACATGGTCAATAATCTGAATCTTAATCTGAATCTGAACAGATTAAGATTAAGACAAAGAAAAGTGGTTTTGTCCATTGAATAAGCCAAAGGAGATGGTGGGAAGGAAAAATCCCAGAGTAGAGGAGGAAGAACCAAGACTCGGGTGGGAAGGCCCTGCATATTTAAACAAACTGATGAGAAAACATTTAAGGCTGTTTCTCAATATGCGTTCTTGTCTGTACTTGTGTTCTTGTGGACTTGTGAAACGTCATCAGCCGCTGCCCAAGTACTGTCCCAATACACAAGTTTGCATTTTGGTAAGAACGGTTAAAAATCCCGGAAGTGTTCTTGACACGCCCATTTTACTGAGGATGCATCGGTTGGTAACTTGGGTGCTTCTCAATATCCCTCCTCGTCTCCTCTCTCCTCCGTCCTCCATCCTATGACCCGGAAACCGATCGAGCTCAGCCATCTTGAAGGACATCTCAATTCTCTAATTGCACCGCGAGGATCGAGGAGTGAGGAGGCTTGCTGAGGAGTTATGAGCGAGGATACATAGGTGTATCCTTTGCGGAAGAGTTTTATCGACTAAAACGTGACGCACGTATAAATTCTCCTCCCCCATCACATCGGTCACAATCATTTTAATTTATACTTTACCTTTGCAGTTTATACAAACCACACATCTTACAAATTTCAACAGGACATCTTGCTTTATTATTATTTATTATGAATTTCTTAAATAACCAAACTTTAACAACATAAGGGCAGATCCTTTGAGCGCAGTTGATGACGCTGTGTGTGGAGTGACGCTCGAGTGATCAAGTATTCCAATGTATAAATAAGCTTTCCTTCAATTCCTCCGTCCTCGCTTCTTTTCCTTGCAGCCTTCCCTCGCATTCTACAGGGGGTGGAGCTGAGATGCGAGGAAAGGAAGCAAGGAAAGGAAACGAGGATGCACAAATAAGAATTGAGAAGCACCCCTTGTGTGAACTTGACGGCAGAAATATCCCAGCATTATCCCAGGCATATTCGGCATTCGAGGAAGGACAGGCAGGTCAATACAGTAAGTCGTTTTTCTACAATTTCGTACGCTATTTCATCACTAAATTCACTTCTGAGAACATTTGATGCGAGAAATCAACTGTATAGATTTCAAATATGGGCATTTTTACAAAAATTTATGGCGAATCGAAAATGTGCTCAAACATTTTCGGAAGTGAGAATCTCCATAAGCGTTGCTTTATTGTTATGAATATACATTACATTGTAGTGTACAGTTGTAGAGTAATCCCTTGAGCTGAGGGTAGGATTGGGCGATAAAGCCTGGCTGCTATCGTCAATAATTCTCGTTATGTTTGGGTACTGCAGACGCCGTCTGTGCGGGGGTATTATTGCGCAATACCAGCAAGAACACATCATCTCAAACTGTCAGCAGCGTTCTGTGTGCTCGTCACCTTGTAAGTTCATTCTTCCAAGAACAACTAGCAAGAGCATTCTCCCCAAGAACACAAGTCCGTTCTGTAATGATTAGATCTATTATGTGATGAGTACTGATTGATTCCAGCAGATGGCAGTAATGTGTTGTATAAGATGATGTGCATTTGCTAGAGGAAGAGTTGTTGTAATGGAGATATGCTTGTGTTCCACATGGAATAAAGTACCAGCTATTCCTCTTATCTTTATTTGTTGTTTCTTGAACAATACATGGTACCAGGAGTGGGGTCAGAAAGGCACAATGGATCCCATTAAACCACCGGGGTCGTTGAAGTTGTGTGGAAATGTTGGCGCAAATTGGAGGACTTTCAAACAGCAGTTTGAGTTGTATGTTGTCGCTATTGGACAAGGAGCTGCTGTGGATGAAAGAAAGATTGCCCTATTACTTACCATTGCTGGAGCTGATGCCGTGGAGGTCTATAACACCTTTAATTTTGAGGAAGAGGCAGACAAGAAGAAACTGGATAAGGTATTGGAAAAATGTAATGCTCATTGTTTGTCAAGAAGGAACAAGACATATGAACGATATTATGAATGCGAGTGCAGCATGAAGGAGAGGCTTTTGATTACTTTCTGACAGATCTCAAGATAAAGGCAAAGACTTGTAATTTTAATGAATTGAGAGATTCAATGATTCGTGATCAGATTGTGTTTGGAATCTATGAGAAAAAAACTGAGAGAAAGATTGTTGCGAGAATCAGAACTCACCTTGGATTATGCTGTCAAATTGTGCCAATCAAGTGAAGTAGCGAGACAGCAAGTGAAGCAGTTTGATGGGGATAATTCGTCAGCGACGTCATTTCAGAGCGCAGCAGTAGACGCCATTTCATTCAGAGACAAGAAAAGAGGTAACTCAAGAAGTTTCAGAGATAATGACAATAAAACATTCTCTTGCAAGCGTTGTGGGACCAAACATAAGTTCAGACAGTGTCCAGCTTTCGGTAAAAGATGTTCGAAGTGTAATGGCCCGAACGACTTTGCAAAAATGTGTTTTTCGAAAGACATGAAGAGGGAAAATAAAGTGCATGTAGTGGAGGAGGCAGATGACAGTGACTCTTTGAGTTACTCATTTTATGTGAACATGGTTTCCGAAGAGAATACACATCAGGATGCTGCAACATGTGTATCCAGTGAGGATTCGGTGAAGTCTTCGAAGTGGATTGTTCCTCTTGTGGGACCATAGTGCCTTTTAAATTAGATACGGGTGCAAAAGTTAATTTAATTAACATCAGAGATGTGAAAGCATTGAAAGAAAAACCTCTAATTAAAAAACGTACAGTTCCCCTCAAAGCCTATAATGGACAACCAATTGAAACACGAGGAGTATGTAGATTAAAGATACAAGTAAAAGGAAAGATGAAAAGTTTGTTGTTTGTTGTAGTTCCCGATGGCCATGAATCTCTTTTAGGAGATAAAGCTTGTGAAGACCTTCATTTGGTTAAAAGAGTGTATCAAGTCAACAGGGAAACCGTCGTATTACAGACTGTCTGTGACCATGTAACTGACATTGTCAAACAATTTCCAGATGTTTTTGAAGGTCAAGGCACATTGCCATTTACCTATAAAATACAACTGAAAGATGATGCTACACCAGTCATACATGCTCCTCGGCGGGTCCCTGCCGAGGAGTCATACAACGGATTGAACAACCTACAGATTGGGTAAACTCCATAACCTGTGTGAAGAAGCCTAATGGTGACTTAAGAGTGTGCTTAGACCCTAAAGACCTCAATGATAGCATCAAAAGAGAACATTACCAGATACCCACCCGTGAAGAGATCATTAGTGAAATGTCGGGTGCTACGTTTTTTTTAGTAAATTAGATGCATCTCAAGGGATTTAAAGCTCAATCAGAAAAAGTGTCAATTTGGAGTCACAGAGATCAAATTTTTAGGTGACAAGCTGTCTGCAAAAGGTGTGGAGCCACACCCAGAAAAAGTGCAAGCCCTCCTTGATATGCCTCCACCTAGTGACAAGAAGGGAATTCTGCGGGCCTTGGGAATGGTGAATTTCCTAGGAAAATTTCTGCCAAATCTGTCAGCCAAAACTACCCATATGAGAAAGTTGTTACAAAATGATCAAGAGTTTGTGTGGGCTTCAGTACATGATCAAGAATGGAAGAGGTTAAAGGAGATTCTTACTACTGAACCTGTCCTTGTTTTTTTTTATCACACACAGCCAACTAAGATCTCTACAGACGCCTCTCAGGATGGATAGGGGGCGGTGCTTCTTCAGGCCATTGGGGATTCTTGGAGACCTGTGGCCTATGCTTCTCGGTCTATGACAGAGACTGAAAGACGCTATTCTCAAATAGAAAAAGAGACCTTGGGTTTAGTATGGCTGTGATAAATTCCATGGATATGTTTATGGATTATCTACTTTCACAGTAGAGGCGGATCATAAACCATTAATATCTATCATTCAAAAGAACCTAAATGATATGTCACCTTGAATTCAACGCATGATGATGAAATTACAAAGATATGATCTGAATCTAGTATATACACATGGAAAGTATATCATTGTGGCCAGGGGCGTCATGCAAGCCAAAATTCTGGGGGGGCACAATCTGAGACGTTGCAATTGTTTTCTGACGGGTGATATGGATCATGTTAGGAGGGGTCGGGGTTTCTCCCCCTGAACATTTTTTCATTCTGGCTGCTAAACATACCATTTCAATGCAGTTTGGGAGGGACAGAAATACCTTAACGGAGCTAGCAGCAACCCTCCTCTATCTGAGGACTAACTTAAAGTATCTATTTTGTAAGTTTATGTAAAAGACAGGTTGATGAAAGAACTGTAAGCTCAAATTCAAAAGCTTTTGAAGTCTACTTCATTAAAGCATGTTTACACACTTACTGTACACTTAGGCCTACTACACATGATTTTAAAAACAGTACCATTGCAGTTTTTATGTTATGATAATTGGTATGTGACCTAAGAACGATCTTACATTAAAGGTACATGAAGGTGCTGAGGTCTGACTTTGTGGTGCTCTGAAATTAAGTTATTTTAATATTAATATGTGATGAAGGACTTTGAAAGAAGTTTGACAGATTTCAGTGCTGAATAAGGTTAACACTACCCCGTTTATTTGAAAATGGTTAATATTTGACAGAAATGTAAAAAAGTAATCAAAACCGATCAGATAACGTTACTATGGCTTTGTATGGCAGTAACGTTGGCCAACTAGTTTACTGTTAGACTAGGCTAGCTATCGATAACGTTACACTGACACAACTTAAGTTAATGCTCTGAATTCGCAGCTTATATCAAATCCATAACTTTTTGATCAAGTTAAAATTTCCAGGTCAACCACAAATAATCCCACTACCTTTTAATATCATCCGATAACTAATTCAATGCCGATTTGTTGCTTTGCCCACTTACCACTTCAAGACCATCTGTAAAACATTGCCAGCTCAACGTGCGAGACGAGTGAGTTGCTTGAACATACACAGCAAAGATTGCGCTCTAGATTTGATACACAGACACCATATTAGGAAAAAGGGGCGGGCTGATGCTGACCGATTTATTACACATCCAGAAGAATACATTTGAGTCGTTATAGGCTCTGGTATATTATGGAGCATAATAGGAATAAAGTTGTGACAAAAAAATTATCAGGGAGGAAAAATCTGAGGGGGCACGTGCCCCCTCACTTTGAATGGGCATGACGCCACTGATTGTGGCTGATGCACTGTCTCGAGCACCAGTAGCTTCGGAGGAGATCAGCAATATGGACGAAGTTGAGAGACATGTGAGTATGGTGTTTTCATCTCTACCAGTTTCAGATGAGATGTTAAGACTGATTGCGGAGGAAACTGCAAAGGACGCTGAACTGCAGAGGGTTATTGCACATCTTCGTCATGGATGGATCAAAGGCAAATGTCCACAGTACTTTCCATTAAGGGCAGAACTGAGTGTGGTTGAGGGCATGCTGTTGACAAAAAAACAGAATTGTCATTCCAGTGACATCTTGGTATTGAAAAATGCAAGAGAAGAGCTAGACAAGCTGTATTTTGGCCAGGAATTAATGTGCACATTGAGAAATACATCAGTCAGTGTGACGTCTGTCTGAGTCATCATTATAAACTGGCTAAAGAACCTATGATGATAGCTGCTCATCCTACTGAAACGTGGCAAAAAGTAGGGACTGATCTTTTCCAGTTGAATGGTAAGGATTATTTGGTGGTTATCGATTATTATTCCAATTATCCTGAAGTTGAACAGCTCCGTCATACAACATCGAATGACATGAGTCAACGCATGAAATGCATTTTTGCAAGGCATGGAATTCCTCATATTGTGCAAAGTGACAATGGTCCTCAGTATAATAGTCGTGAATTCAGGCTGTTTGCAGAACAGTATGGCTTTAAGCATACTACTTCAAGCCCCCTTTATCCAAAGGCAAATGGTAAAGCAGAAAAAGGGGTACAAATTGTAAAAAGACTTGAAAAAAGCCACGGCAAGCAATTCTGATGAAAATCTGTCTACTGAGTTACCGTTCTTCTCCACTCAGATGTGGATTATCTCCTGGTGAGTTATTGATGAATCGTAAACTGCGTGACACACTACAAAAATTATCCCTGAAAACAGAAAACCACAGTTTGTCATTGAAAGAGATGCAACATCTTAAAGAGAAGCAGAAAGAATACTATGACAAGGGAGCTCGGCAACTGAAACCTCTTTCTGAACGAGATGTAGTTCGAGTTGAGGAGCCTACTGGATGGAGAAGGAAAGCTACAGTCCTAAAAGAGGTAAATCCAAGATCATATCTTGTTCAAACAGAAGATGGGCAGACCTTACGGAGAAATCGACAGAGTCTGCTTAAGACAGCAGAGAAATGTCCTTTGGATGAGCCAACCCTGTCTTCAGAAATGCAGTCTTGTGAAATGCCCTCTGTCGATCTGCAATGTCCTGAAATGCTATCTTCAGATATGCTTTACTCTGCAGGCCAAATTCCTGAACTTGATTTATCTGTACCAAAGTCTAATCGAGTTTGAAAACCACCTGTTTGAATGGACTTAAAAAAAAAAAGAAAAAAAAGGATTGATTAACTGATTGCTGATTTTTTACAGTTAGGCTGGTGTGAATTGTTAGTAATTATGTGATGCTAAAATGTGGAATTGTAAAAAAAAAAAAAAGGAAAAGAGATGTAATGATTAGATCTATTATGTGATGAGTACTGATTGATTCCAGCAGATGGCAGTAATGTGTTGTATAAGATGATGTGCATTTGCTAGAGGAAGAGTTGATGTAATGGAGATATGCTTGTGTTCAGGGGGGGCACTGTTTCATATTATTTTGAAGCTTCCCCGGGCGCCGCCATTGATTAGCCGACCCCCACCTGCTGTTAGCACTCCATTGACTCCCATTCATTTTGCCGTCACTTTGACAGCGAATAACTTTACATCTGAGGCGTGTAAAAGACTCCATTTGTCCATTATTTATTTCTAAAGAAACATGAAAATGTATAAAAGGCTCCATTACCTTGTATCTTACATTATGGCCCCATAAAAATAGGCTAACGATTGCGTCATAACCACGCGACTGTCTGTTGCACAGTAGAGAGATTACCGTATGGACAGGAGGAGAAGCTCGCAGGCAATCGGGGAGACGTGGAGGCAAAATGACAAAGTAATTAATCAGAATACTTAGCAAAAGTTTCTCCTGCTCCTAGCTCATGGACAGCTCCTACTCACGCTCTCCGTCTCTACAAGTTTCGGAAGGGAATGATTCAGATTTCTCTTGGTACAGCTACTAGAAGACAGACGGGTTGCTCACGTCACATCTACGTCGTCAAGCTCAGTTTGAGTCTGCGCAGTCGCTCGACCATCAGGAAGTGAGAGCTTCTAATTGACTTCACTTGTCTCCGTTGAATCCAATGGGGTCGCTGTGTCCAGTTTATATACTGTCTATGCTTGTGTTCCACATGGAATAAAGTACCAGCTATTCCTCTTATCTTTATTTGTTGTTTCTTGAACAATACACATTCTTTGCATTCTTGGTTTTGAGAAACACCCTTAGACTGGTTTCAACCTACTGTTTTCCGCTCAGCACTAGCTTTGTTTTTTCCTCCTCGTTTGTTGTTGTAAGCATAAGGAAACCTACATGTATACAAACGTTTAAAATTCATCAGTTCTAATAAGAGATGCACCATTATGAATTTTTTTAATGCTTATGATGCGTTCACTAACTTTCACTAAGTTTATGATCCGTTCCGCCCACTGATAAAATAGCTAGCGCTATTCACAATGGAAACGGCAAGCAACATTAATGAGGACAACATCGTTGCTAACATATTATTCACCCCGTTTTCAAGATTAACTTTTAAAGAAAAGCTGCAGTCAATCAGCAAAGGAATACCAACACCAAAGCTTAATCTTCTGCAGAAAGCCAAAGCTTTTCAAAGCATTTCAACCACAGCAATTAAGTGATACACCTGTATGACAACATCAGTCAAGATCAGTTGATTAAATATACAATGTTCCAATGTTGAGAAAACACTAATTAAAAATTAAATGATTTCTGTAAATCCAGTGACGATTTCTGTAAATCCACACTGATGAAGGCAAAGAGCCGAAACGTTTGTTAACTTTATCTCCTGTTACAATAAAATATTTTAAGAGTTCAGACCTATTTAGCATTTTTGTAAATCCAGTGATCAAATGCTGTGGGTCTCAGTTTTCAGTGATAGTCACATGACTAGTGGCTGGTCTGTGTGTGTAATTCCACAAACCTGGAAGATCTTCTGAACGTACAGTATATAAGCAGAAGGCTTTAGAAAATTACAAATATAACAAAGAAGTAGAATCAATGAATTATGAATACTTTACTGCCATTGTGAGGATAACATGTAATCATGTAATCAATAGAAAAGTAATTGGAAGGTCTAATTAGAAAACTTATGGAAGGTGTCGTGGAAATTACTTTCACGACTTTAAATAATAATTGGAAGACAGCTGGAAATTTCAAAAGTTATAAAGATCTTTATTTCTTGCAAGAAATAATGGCATTCACATACAGAGAGCATCTGATATGAGAAGGCGCTGACTTCTCCTTTTTGCCCAGCTTATATACCCTTAACACATCCTGGTCTGTCTCAAAAGATCACCTTGGTTTACCTTAAAGGAAACGTCTTTGTTCAAGATCTCTTGTCTAACATAAATTCTATCTAGACAGAACAATATCACGTCTGCAAAAGTTTCCTGTTTTTAGCTGCTGCTCTTATTCACACATTTTGCTTATCTCTATTTTCATCAAAGCTGCGCACATATTTTCACACTTAAAGTACACAATAGGTCATTGGGAGCACACATAGGCTACTAAGTCTCCTATAACCCAGAACATTTTGTTCCTGCAAGCTTATCTTAACTTATGCATTTCTAAAACATTGGTTACATATAATGTACTTTAGCTTATATGATTATATTTCTTTAAATGCTTATGAGTAAAAATAATGTTCAACGTTAATACATCTAAAAGTAAAGAAACACATCTAAATGTAAAATTTCCATTACAAAGGTCGTTTAGGAAAGACATCAAAGCCATCAAAAGTGTTTTTCTTTATTTTTAATATGAAGTCTTAATACGATCATACATTTTTTTTTCTATATTTTAATAACATGCAGATAATTATCAAAGCAGTAAGTATCTGCAAAACAATCAGTAATCTGACACAGTTTGACATTCATTTCTAAAAGACATCTGCATCCCAGAAAGCAACGTGCATCCCATCCCGTAGGTTTAGCCATGTGACAGTCACAGTCTGAGGGAGTTAATGATCAGATGAGCTGGAAGAGTTTGAGAAGCGCAGTGGAGGTGAGCGTGTAGATCAGAAGTCCAGGCAGCCCCACCATCCCCACCAGTGAAGGAGATGCCGCAGTGTTGTTGGTTGTGTTGGTGGTGGCATTGGTAAGACCATAGCTTGCAATCATTACAGCCACAAGCAGTAGTAGTACTTCAGTTCTGGAAGCCATATTCAGCTCACTATTTAGATGAGACAAACAACAAAATAAAATAATAATATTCAACCTTTTAAAATCATACTATTTATTAATATTTTCTAACTAAGACACATCCCAAAATTGCCTGCATCTAATATGATCGCCTATAAAACATAACTTGTATAGAGGTGAAACTTGAAAAATTAGAATATCGTGCAAAAGTTCATTGATTTCAGTAATTCAACTTAAAAGGTGAAGCTAATATATTATATATAGACTCGTTACATGGAAAGTGAGATATTTCAAGCCTTTATTTGTTATAATTTTGATGATTATGGCTTATAGTTTATGAAAACCCCAAATTCTAAATCTCAGAAATTTAGAAAATGTTCATAAGCTGTAAGCCATAATCATTAAAATTATAACAAATAAAGGCTTGAAATATCTCACTTTGCATGTAATTTTCTACATAATATATTAGTTTCACCTTTTAAGTTGAATTACTGAAATAAATGATTTGAAAAATATAGAATTTTTCGAGTTTCACATGTATATAAAATAGTCATATTTACCGTTTGCCACGGATGATTGTTCTCTGTGTCTGTCGATTCTCTTGAAGGATGTCAATGTGAATGCCAGAGTTGAGCTTAGGCTTTTATTTGAATATTACACCCTCGCTAGAGGCGGAGATGTGCTATTACTGCAGGATGGAAGGGAATGCATTTATTATGATTTCTTTGGTCAGTCTCTTCCTCTGGGATAGTCCACCCCAAAATGAAAAATCGGTTATCATTTACTCACTCTCATGTACCTCCAAAACTCTCTTCTGTGGAACACCAAAAATATATATTTTGGAGAACACTGGATCGCATTGACTTTCACTGTATTGCCAAAAAATAAAAAAGTATAATAAAAAATAAAAAAACACCTAAGAAATTGAGAAACACTTCAGTGTTCCACAGCAGAAAGTAAGTAATAGAGAAAGAGATTCCTACTTGAATCTGGAGTTATTGCAATTTCAAAAACAGCAGTGTAGTTTTTATTTATATATTTAAACAATAGGACCTGATGTGAAGAAACAGTAGTTTTCACATCAGTTTGGTTTTTCAACCAGCAATATAATACATTCTGTATTTATTTTCTAGATATTCAGGGAAGTCTTTGACTTTGAGCAGGTGTAAAGTTTTACATAAGCTGGAAGAGGTTCTTTCTGTCCTTATTAGGTATTGGTTAATCATACTGTTGGTTGGCTAATCTGGACTATATGCCAAAGTGAAACTTGCAGGTAGGAAGAAAGTTTGCATATCATACCTGTAACATTTTTGAAGGTCAACACACAGCGTTTTATTGTTCTTTGGTTGTTCATTCATTATTTTAAAACAACAGTGGGAATCTCTCTGAATGTTACAACGTAGCTATTTACTTGGATAAGTTGTAACAATGGTGCTGATGAAATCTGTTACATAGTCAATGATCTTGATATAAGAGATTAAGATTAAGACAAAGAAAAGTGCTTTTGTCCTTTGAATAAGCCAAAGGAGATGGTGGGAAGGAAAAATCCCAGAGTAGAGGAGGAAGAACCAAGACTCGGGTGGGAAGGCCCTGCATATTTAAACAAACTGCTATGATTATGATGCGTTCACTAACTTTCACTAAGTTTATGATCCGTTCCGCCCACTGATAAAATAACTAGCGCTATTCACCACGGAAACGGCAAGCAACATTAATGAGGACGACATCGTTGCTAATATATTATTCACCCCGTTTTTAAGATGAACTTTTAAAGAAAAGCTGCAGTCAATCGGCAAAGGAATACCAACACCAAAGCTTAATCTTCTGCAGAAAGCCAAAGCTTTTCAAAGCATTTCAACCACAGCAATTAAGTGATACACCTGTATGACAACATCAGTCAAGATCAGTTGATTAAATATACAATGTTCCAATGTTAAGAAAACACTAATTAAAAATTAAATGATTTCTGTAAATCCAGTGACAATTTCTGTAAATCCACACTGATGAAGGCAAAGAGCCGAAACGTTTGTTAACTTTATCTCCTGTTACAATAAAATATTTTAAGAGTTCAGACCTATTTAGCATTTTTGTAAATCCAGTGATCAAATGCTGTGGGTCTCAGTTTTCAGTGATAGTCACATGACTAGTGGCTGGTCTGTGTGTGTAATTCCACAAACCTGGAAGATCTTCTGAACGTACAGTATATAAGCAGTAGGCTTTAGAAAATTTGAAAATTAAAAATATAACAAAGTAGTAGAATCAATGAATTATGAATACTTTACTGCCATTGTGAGGATAACATGTAATCAATAGAAAAGTAACTGTAGTCTGATAATGAGTATTTTAAAAGGTAATATAATCTAATTACAATTTACAAGTAATTAATTTTTTTCATTAAAGTAAAATTAGCACTGACAGTATGCACATATGCTGGTGGTGACAAAAATGTACTCTGTACAGTATACACACACACACCCTCATGTATGTGTCAAAACCAAAGTATATTTGGTTACTTTGCGGTGTCAGATTTCTGATAATTCACCCGTTTCCTCAACAACCGATCTGCATGGTCTCTGTAGGCTACAATATTTGCAGCATTGTCTTTATTTGAGTTCATTAAAATTGGTCTGAATCTAGGGTCAAGTCCTCGTCTTGGTTTTAAAGGATCTGATCTTGACATCAACTCGAAAACATTTCAATGGTTATCTCCCTCAAAACACACGCACACACCAAAATGATGGTGCTGACAAACCCTGAAGATGCAGGAAAAAACGTCGGCAGTCTCTGCACATTTGCATCATATTAGAACACCCAGACAGCTCGTTTCAGATCAGCGTTTGCAGTCATTTTTCTGTCTGACGGACTCCATTTGCCATAACGTACAGTAGGCTATACTACAAGAGCACACTGCATGAGATACTATATCCCACAATGCAACACGCTCAACTTAGCCATCCATCTCCATCTAATGAAACAGAGATTAGATCAGCTGTAGTGTTAAACATCTCTGTTGACTCGATATTTAAGACATTTTTACACAAAATTTGAATCTGAATTGAATAAAAACAGCTAAATAACAATATCTGGCTGCCACACACTATAATAAGCTTGCAACATATTAAGTAAACAATATTTACAGCTACAAGTGTATTTTTCCACATGCCATTCAAAAAACATTACATATGGTGCATTCAAGTCCTCCTGGGAAGTTGTTTACGGGGTGGGAAGTCGTTTTCAGGTCACTTTCGTCGGAGTATGATGGCGGTGTACCTTCTCTTAATACAGCAAGGCTTAACTCTATTTCTAGAGAATGAAGAACAAAGACATAAAGTGCATATCTTGCTTTTTTAGGTTTTAATTAATTTATGAAGCCACTGTAAACTTTATCGTTGCTTATTATATTGTTATATTACAATGCTATCATCTTATGTAGCAAGCAATTAGCTTACTTCACTCACTACTAAATACTGGTATTACGCCATTGTTTACTGACACTCCCCCAACTCGTAAACATCGGGGTTTGAAGAAAATCCCGAGCTTCCCACTCGATCTTTCCGACAAATGACAAAAATGGAGCTCATATGCCAACCAATAGAATCGCGGATTACGACTGACGTAATGCCACCCGGAAGACGATTAACAACAATGTGCTGTTGTTTATTATCATTTTTATTTTTTATGGAAGTGCATGCAAATATATGTTTATACGGAAAAGCTAATGTAAATGATCCGAAGAGATATAAATAAGCAGGGAGCGGCACGTTTCTAACTTTAGAAAACGTTCCTTTGTTGTTTGTTGTACCGCATGTTTATGTAAAATTGTTTTTAACCACTCGAATAAGACTTCTTAAATCCATGACAGATTTTGCAATGATTAACCTGAACTTTTGGACTCGCTTTTGAGCTCATGACAGACTGACCCACATGTTTCCATGTCCACCCTCCTCATGGCGCTCGGGCTCGCCGGGTTTGTGCTCTGTTTGAGCGGACTGAACCTCATCCTCGCCGCGGATCATCCGTCCTATGTGGCGGCGGTGTACGAGCACCGAGTGCGGCTGAACCCGAACCCCAGGGTCCCGCTGGACCGGAGACCCGCCCTGGAGCACATGAAGCAGAACCTACGTGTGTTTGAAGAGCAGACAGTGCTTGCAGCACAGCAGGTACACTGACAGATAGTGTGTGTGAGAGCTTCTAACACTGATCAAATGACAACAATAAAAGGAATGCAATAATAATTTGTACCCATTTAAACACGTACCATATGCAAACTATGCATAATATTAATGCCAGAAAATGTCACAACCTTTATAGTGATAAACATCTCTCAGTGCTTTGTAATTGTTTTGTCAAAAGGTTATTTCACAAACACTTTGCACATGAACACGCTTCTTTCTAAGATAAAACGACCCTTAAAATGGCATTGAACAAAATCAATTTTTATATAAATGAATGAGATACTAGTTTGCCTAAAAGTAATGGGTGCTAATGTGAAAGAATTGCATTAAACCATAAAAATGCATGTTCGTTAAGTCTTTTAACTGTGGATTCACAGACATTCCTAAATGATGTCTACAGGATCCTTAACGTTTATATATCATGTGTTAAACAGGGTGCCCAGATCATAGTGTTTCCAGAAGACGCCATCCATGGGTTCAACTTCACCAGAGCTTCTATCGCTGGTTATCTGGAGACCGTTCCCAACCCTCAGGAGGTCACATGGAGTCCATGTGCTGATCCACACAGATTTCCAGACACTGAGGTACAAAAGGGATATTTACCACCCTTTTTAAGGATTATTTAGACATGATGAGTGCCAGTTTTAGAGCCACTTTTTTCACAGTTTCTAACAAGTTATGTTTCTTTCTCAGGTCCTCCAAAGCCTCAGCTGTATGGCTCATAAGAACCGTCTCTTCGTGGTGGCCAACATGCCGTCCCGTCAGAGCTGTAACCGAACCGCCGACCCTCGCTGTCCTGCGGACGGCCAGTACCAGTTCAACACAAACGTGGTGTTCAGTGACCAGGGCGTCATCGTGGCCCGATATCACAAACAGAACTTGTACTTTGAGGCGGCGTTTGACGCTCCACCGGAGTGCGAGTATGTCACTTTCACCACACCGTTTGCAGGCTTATTCGGGGTGTTTACGTGCTTCGACATTCTGTTCCGTGACCCGGTGTTGACTCTAGTAAAGGACATGGGTGTCCGGCAGATTGTGTATCCCACCGCGTGGATGAACCAGCTCCCCCTGCTGGCCGCCGTACAGTTTCAGCGCTCGTTCTCGCACGCGACGGGCGTCACGCTGCTGGCCGCCAACATCCGAGCCGCTCAGTATGGCATAACCGGCAGCGGCATCTTCACGCCATGGGATTCGCTCATTCATCATGATATGAAGGGGGATTCTGGGAAATTGCTGGTGCGTAGAGTGCCAGTTTTGGATCCAGCTTTTATTGGGGACGCAGCATGGCCTACACTGATGCCATTTTCTGGGTATCCAAAGGAGAAACTGAGGTCAGAAGAACCAGAAAAGATGCATGTTTGGCCTACAAGTAGCTTTGAACCAGATGATGGTGTAAAATACTGCCAAAAGGACTCTGAATGTGCACAAGAAGCTAGATCTACAACCTTTACCTCCATCATGATGTATGATAATTTCACTTTGGTCCCTTTGCGAGGCAGTAAAGGGAACATTAGCATTTGTAGTGGCTCTGTCTGCTGCCACCTGCTGTTCCGGAGGTCCGACACGCATGAGTTTTACGCTCTGGGCGTCTTCAACGGCCTCCATGTGGTGCACGGGACGTATTACCTGGAGGTTTGCGCTCTGGTGAAGTGCACAGGTGAACATCACAGCAGCTGCGGAGGAGAAACCGAACACGCTCGTACACCGGTGGACTTCAGGCTGACGGGGACCTTCACGACTCGACATGTGTTCCCTGGAATTCTGGGTAATGGGATGACTCTGGATATTCCGGATCATTCTGGATGGGAAAGAGGAAACCGCTTTTACATGAGCCGGACGGGAATGAGCGCTGGACTCGTAACAGCTGTGCTGTATGGGAGACACTATGAGAAGGACAATGATTAAAACTTTCATAGGACACTAATTATAGTGCACTACAAATAACATGAATTAGATCATTTCATCTTATTGAACTGCATTTCTTCACCCAAAAATGAAAATGAAAAATTCTGTCATAACTTTTTAATAAAACCTCATTCCAAGCCTATATCAGTTTTTTCCTGTCAAACACTGTTTTTAAGAATATTTATGCTCTTCTTCCACGTTGCAAAATAAGGTGATACAACTTATATCCGAAGTACGTTATATTCTGTGAATGTGCGAGACTTCTGATTCATTAGCCGCTATGGGTGAATAACTAAAAGAATAACAACGTGCAGTAAATGGTAAAACTATTTTTACTACAAACCAGTGTGTTTATAATTATGACAAAACATTCAAATAATATGATAATAAATACCAGTTTGCAATATCAAGCAGCATAAGCGGTTTTGTAGTTTAAATAACTGGAAGCTGAGGACACCGAAATAAATAATTTTTTATAGAAATAATCTTATGCTATATTTCAAGTTATCTTAAGTCGTACAATTGCTTTATGTGAGAAAAAGACCCAAATTAAATGGTTGAAAATCTTACTCTTTGCCACACATCAGGGTGAGTAAATGATTAGAAAGCTTTAATTTTTTAGTTGAATTAACTTAAAGCTGAAGACTAGCAGTGGTTAAAGTCGGCATGAAATCGAAGTTGAGAAGTCATGTCTTTTTTCCCTATTATGCCGTATATCCAAGTGAAACGGCTTTTCAAACAAGAACAAATGTAGGGCGGGGCTTGATTTTGTCCACCAGGAAATTATTGGATGGTTGTGGTTTGCTATAGGTTTATCTCATGTGAGTGACAGGTTGCCCCGCCCCCATCATCAGAGAAGAGATGCTGCGAGAGGGAGGACAAAGTGATTTTGATTAAAGATCACGACAGCACATGAATTTATAAAATGATGTG
Organism: Leuciscus idus; assembly: GCA_021554675.1. Classification (NCBI taxonomy): domain Eukaryota; kingdom Metazoa; phylum Chordata; class Actinopteri; order Cypriniformes; family Leuciscidae; genus Leuciscus; species Leuciscus idus. Next base: position 38,071,502 of record CM038628.1, on the reverse strand, counting down.
CACATATAAATACCAGCTTATAACAGTGAAAGAGAGACTCAATTATTGACTGGTGTTTACCTACAAAAATAAACCTTTCTGGGCATTAAGGTTTTACAAAACATTTAAATATTACAATTTACAGTATTTACAAAATATACTTCAATAATAGATAATACGCAACATTAAACGGGGTGAAAAATATACCTGAAACAAAGAAAACTAATATATAAATATTAAAATAGATAATACAGAACATTAAATGAGGTAAAATGATTTCTGACAATAAATATATTATACGCAAATATTAAATAGAATTAATGAATGAATAGATTCAAAAACTATTGGATTGGATAAATAAAATGTTTTCTTGTATGCAGAATAATTTATATTCTGATATATATATATATTATATATATTATTATTTTATTTTTTTAACACACAATGTCAGTATAATACATAATTTTATATATATTTTTAAATATTTGGCAAGTTTCTGTAATAAAAAGACACTGTAGAATCTTATGGCAAAAGATTTATTTAGAATTATTAATAATTATTAACAATGTACCAAAAGGTCAAGTCACACACTTGATCTTTTCATTGTATTTGAATTATAAAATAAATCACACACACACAACCATTCAAATTCACAATCACACACACACACACACACACACACACACACACACACACACACACACACACACACACACACACACACACACACACACACACACACACACAACAGGAAGAACGCTGTAATTCCTCACAGCAGAGGAATAAATACTCCTGAAAGTCTTCATGTTTTTTAATAATAAATAATCCATGATGATGCAAACCTAAAGTCAATCTTCATGCACGAACGGGGATTAAAAGTAAAGCTGGAGGAAAAGTCTGCAGCTCTTGGTCCCTGACGTCTTCTGCAGTTACAACATCAATCCATTGCCTTCTCACGTTTCACGTGAATGCTGGCAATAACAGGCCATTTCTTCTGATAAAGGAAAACAAAATGAATTTGGCTTTAAATAAAGAGTATTAGAGATGCTTGAGAGTTCAAACATTGACATTGTAGAGAAGAGACTGGTTAAACTGCAGTGTTGGCCACTTATTTTCCTGTTTCTCCGTATTCTCCTGAGACTTTCGTACGCACCGGTCATTGAGAGACGACCCTAATTAGCATAGTCACCATTCGGCCAATGAGGCGAGAGTTTAAGACACTGAGGGGCGGGACAGAGTGTGTTGTCAGTATGTTTCCGAGTCGGAATCATTGAGTTCATCATCGGGGACGATGAGGCCGTCCTCGCGACCCAGGCTGTTGAATTTACGGTAGGAGACGTGCTCGGGACGCAGCATGGGTAAAGGGTCAAAGGTCACGCTCTTGGATGGGCTGGAGTAATGGTTAATGGTGGTAAACGTGAGGTTTGATATGGTGCTGGGACTGCTGGGAGAGATGGGCATCATGGTGGAGAGTATCAGCGCCAAACAGTCGGCCACGTCTTTGTTCGGGGCACAAGACAAAGCTGGAGTGTAACCTGGGAAACACATTTGATCCAATTCAATTCATGTTTATTTGCATAGAAATTTGTATACATGAGCATGTCAAAGTAATGTCCATAGCAGTTATATGCAGCTATTATATAACACACGTTATGTCAAGCGCAAATTTTGTGCTGATGTAAATTTGCATGATGCAAATCTATTATACAGAAATGATATTTCAGCAGATCCGGTTACCTGGAAATTACCCATAAGCACACTTCGGTGTTGTTTGGTGTCAGAAAGATTTTTAAAAGTCTCATCAAGGCTGCATTTATTTAATCATAAATACAGTGAAAATAGTAATATTGTAAAATACTGTTACAATAAAAAAAATTCTGTTTCAATACATTTCAAAATGTATTCCTGAGATGCAAAGCTGAATGTACTGTCGCTTGTGATACATTTTATGCATCTTTGCTAAATAAAAGTATTAGTTTTTTATTAAAATGTAATGGTACATATGTGTGTTTTTTTATTTAAAGTCTTTGATGCAGTGTTATTTTAGTACCACTGAGATGCTATTATAGTTTTTATTAATATTTTGAATGTTTTTATTTTTATATTTTTGGTTTTCATTTTCATTTTAGTGTTGTGCTTTTATAATTTTTATTGATTTTTAATATTGTCAATTGTTTTTTATTGATTTTTATTTCAGTTTTAGTGCAAGTTAAACTAAACAAAATGAGAATGTTGCCTTGGCAAGTTATTAAAAATATTTTATTTTATTATTTCAAGTAATTTGTTTTATGGCATTACTTTTTTAAATCATCTTTAATAATAATTCTGCTTTGATGAAAAATGATCTGTGTTTTAAAACCCTTTAAACGCTCACCGTTTTCATCCACGGCGAGGACACTGGCTCCTTTACCCAGCAGCTCCTGCACGACCACCGTGAGCCCGTTACGAGCCGCGACGTGTAGCGGCCTTAGACACGAGAGAGAGAGAGAGAGAGAGAAGCAGCTCTCTTTAATCTCGAGATGATGATGATGAGGAAGAGGAGAACATGCGTGAGGACACCAAACTTACGTCTGCAGCGCTGCGTTCGTGCAGTTGATGAGGTTTCTGTCCGTGACCTTCTCAAGAATTAACAAGGCACTGGTTTCATGCCCCTAAAAACAGAAACAATACAGGTGAAGTTAGATTTGCATTTCCACAAAGTACGAGTGCACGCAAGGCTGTAGAAGACATGCTAGATACTCTATGAACAAAAAAAGCCTTTGTTGGATCATGGTAATTAACTCTAAAGAAAAATAAATAAAAATTTTAAATGATCCATTGATATCACATTTGATACATTTTACATATTTTATGGCTCATATAGTCTATATAACAACAAATGCAGAGCAGTGTGTCAGTAGGAAATATCAGTTTACATTTCCAAACATTCTTTTTGCCATTAATTGTAATAATCCAGTGAGATTTGTGTATGCACAAGGAGTCTGACAACAGCCGGTATGATCTGATCTCACCATCATCGAGTCCGTCTGTGATTACATGAAGAAACAGAAGAAACTGAGACAGACTAAATCCAGAAGAACTGCGGGAACATCTCCGAGACGCTTGAAGAAACCTTCCTGCAAAGCTACAGGACTGTGTAAAGTACTGGCATTTGTGTGAAATGCTTTCAAAAATAAAATCACAAATTGAATTTATTAAGATTTAACTTCTATTAACTAATTCAAATCAATATATGGTGTAACGACCCTTTGCATTTAAAACTACTTTTGTCCAGGTACACTTTCGCATAGTTTTTCAGGGAGCTTTGCAGGAAGGTTTCTTCAAGCGTCTCGGAGACGTTCCCGCAGTTCTTCTGGATTTAGTCTGTCTCAGTTTCTTCTGTTTCTTCATGTAATCACAGACGGACTCGATGATGGTGAGATCAGATCATACCGGCTGTTGTCAGACTCCTTGTGCATACACAAATCTCACTGGATTATTACAATTAATGGCAAAAAGAATGTTTGGAAATGTAAACTGATATTTCCTACTGACGCACTACAGCAAAAGATATAAATAACTGGCTTAAAACCATTTTTTGGGAGGGGGGAATTAACATGCCTAAGACTTTTGCACAGTACTGTGTATATATATTATATATATGGTCAAAACCAAGATGAAATTCTGATAGTTTGCAATGTAAATCTATGAGATCTTTATAACATTATTAACAGACTTGTATAAGTCAGCTGTTATTCTATATCTGCCAATAATATGTCTTAGTAAGCTGATATTAGATGCTGGACTCTCATGTAAAGTTCATGTGAAGTCAGTATTCATCACTGAGTTTGTACCTTACTGCAGGCCAGATGCATTGCTGTGTTTCTGTGCGCGTCCTGTAATGTGAAGTCTGCTTTTGCGCTGCTCACCAGCACCTCTGCAGAAACAACACACACACACGTCACAATCATATCAGCATCAACACATCCAGCAGCGTTCAGACCGACCTCGAGCAGCGTGTCGACATGTTTACAGACGCTTCCTGAATAACAACACTTCTGAAACTCCCTCTAGATCCACAACTCAATAACATCAATCGATGAAAAGCCTTGGCAACTGATGAAATTCAAAAGATTGCAATGCAACTGAAATGCAACAAAAGATAAACAGAACTAAAAAACGAATTAAAATTTTGTTAAGCCTTTCTGTACTCTTTATATTTCTCCAATAAAAGAAAAAAAGAAAAAAAAGAAAAAAGAAAAAAACTAACAAAAATGACAAAACTGTTATTAAAATAGACTAAAATGAAAACCAAAAACATAAAAAAAAAAAAGCTAATTCAAAATATTAACAAATACTGGTATAGTGGTATAATAATACTACTAAAATAGCTAAATAAATACTAAAATAAATAAATAAATGAATAAATAAGGCAGTGTTGGGGAATGTTGTTTACAAAAGTAACTTCACATTATTACAAGTAACTAATTGTTACATTGTTACATTTCTATTGCATTTGACAGTTAATAAATAGAACACAAGTCTGTGAAAAGAGATACACTAGTGTTTAAATGTTTGGGGTTAGAAAGATTTTTATTTTATTTGAAAAAACTAATTATTTTATTCAGCAAGGACGCATTAAATTGATCAAAAGAGACTGTAAATACATTTATAATTATACAAAACATTTATATTTCAAATAACTGTTCTTTTGAACTTTCTATTCATCAAAGAATCCTGAACAAACTTTTTTTTTTAACATTGATAATAATCAGAAATGTTTCTTAATCAGAAAATCATCATATTAGACTGATTTCTGAAGGATCATGTGACACTGAAGACTGGAGTAATGATGCTGAAAATTCACAGGAAATGTTAAAAATGTTGCTGACCCCAAACTTTTGAATGGTGGTGTATTTAAACTAAATTTGTTTATTTTAAACATTTTGTTACTTATACTGATCTGCTGTTTGATCTCTGAACTCTTTGTAACTGAAGAAAAATACTATATTTGGTGTGTCTCACCTACGGCGTTCGTTTGCCCGTTCTCGGCCGCCATCATCAGTGGTGTTCTTCCCAGCATGTCGATGGAGTTGACCTGAGCGTTGTGACCCAGCAGAAGCTGCAAACACTCCACGTGATCAGTGTAAGCGGCGGCGTGCAGCGGCGTCCTACGGCACACACAAAACACATCAACTAAAGAATATAAAGCAGTGCTGATCCTATAGAAACCCTGTTCTTACCTGGACTGTGAGTCTGTGGCGTTCACGATCGCTGGACCTAAAGTCTCAATCAGCATCTCAGCTGCAGATTCATTATCATTAATGCTGAAACACAGAGAGAGAGGAGAGATGTGATGCTTTCAGATGCACTTCTTCATCCAGGAGGAAGCAGATCATGTGAGTGTTTCTTACACAGCGCAGTGCAGCGGACTGAAGGAGTTTCCCTCCATCTGCCGAAACACCTCCTGCTCTAAGAGCAACTCCACACACGCGTCGTGACCTGAGAGCGACACAACAGGATTCTTTGATGAACAGAAAGTTCAAAAGAACAGCATTTATTTGAAATGGAATCTTTTGTAACATTTCTTTACTGTCGCTTTTGATCAATTTAAAGGAGTAGTTCACTTCAGAATTTACTCTTCCCCACGTCATCCAAGATGTTCATGTCTTTCTTTCTTCAGTCGTAAAGAAATGAAGGTTTTTGAGGAAAACATTCCAGGATTTTTCTCCATATAGTGACTTCAATGGGGTCCAACGGGTTGAAGGTCCAAATTGCAGTTTCAGTGCAGCTTCAAAGTCTCGACACGATCCAGCCGAGGAATAAGAGTCTTATCTAGCGAAACCATCGGCCATTTTATAAAATAAATAAACATTTATATACTTTTTAACCACAAATGCTCATCTTGCACTAGCTGTGATGCGCCACACATTACGTAATCACGTTGAAAGGTCTCGCATGCTCCGGTTCAAAAAGGTATACGGTAGGGGCGAAAACATCTCATTCTCTCCTACAACTTCAAAATCGTCCGACATCATTTTACCTTTTATTTATTCCTACCAATTTTTTTGTAAAGGGTGTTTGACTCAGTCTTTGCACGTTCGCTTTGTTAACACTAGGTCTGTACTTCCGCCTATGTCACGTGTGACCTTTCAATGTGGATAAAAAGTATATAAATGTTTTTGTTTTGGCTAGATAAGACTCTTATTCCTCGGCTGGGATCATGTAGACCCCATTGAAGTCACTATATGGAGGAAAATCCTGGAATGTTTTCCTCAAAAACCTTAATTTCTTTACGACTGAAGAAAGAAAGACATGGACATCTTGGATCACGTGGGGGAGAGTAAATAATCAGGAAATTTTAATTCTGAAGTGAACTACTCCTTTAATGCATCAGTGTGATTGGATGACGGCATGTTTACCGTTATAACAGGCCCAGTGCAGCGGTGTGAAGCCACAGTTGTCCTTGAGGACGAGGACGGTCTTCTGGATCTTCAGTAGGGCCCTCAGAACCCCGACGTGACCGCAAGCAGCCGCCAGGTGTAGAGGAGAGCGTCCCCTGCCGTCCTGAACCACGAAACTGGAGCCGTGCTGCAGCAGCGCCTCCACACACGCCTCGTGACCCATCACTGCCTGCGACACAGTCAAGAGAAGAGAAGCTCTTCGTTTAGATAGATCGTCATAAACACCGCAAGCTATTCCAACAAGCTATCTTTAATTAAGTGACACCCTAGACACAAATCTGCTTTCTTTCATCATATTCTGGGCTCAACTGAATATGATGGCAGATGAAGGCATATTTCTCCACTGAGACATTGGTGTTTTGTGTGTGTGACTGACCCCGCGGTGGAGGGCCGTCCTGCCAGATTTATCTCTGGCCTCCACAAGGGCTCCTTTACTCAACAGAAGATACACACAGTCTGTGTGTCCGCCCAGAACCGCCAACATCAGAGGAGTCCTGACAACAACAACACCACACAATTAACCTATTCATCAGACTGACAGCATTCAAGCATATAGCGGAGATACAGAAGCTCTGACACTCACTGTCCCTTTCCATCACGTATATTGATGGCTGTTTGCTGATCGGCGTTATGGATGAGCAGACGCAGACACTCAGAGTGACCGTTCATGGCTGTAGATGGACCAAATCAAACACACACAATAAAATAACACACACAATCTGATCTGACCTGACACATCAGCTCATGTACCATCAGTCTCAGTCAGTGCTGTTCTTTTGAACTTTCTATTCATCCTGAAAAATCAAATGTATCAGTTTCTACAAAAATATGAAGCAGCACAACTGTTTTGAATACTGATAATAATCAGAAATGTTTTTTGAACAGCAAATCATCATATTAGAATGATTTCTGAAGGATCATGTGACACTGAAGACTAAAGTAATGATGCTCAAAATTCAGCTTTAATCACAGGAATACATTACAGTTTACAATATATTCACATAGAAAACAGTTTTTAAAAATAATAATAATATTTCACAATATTAGTTTTTACTGTATTTTTGCTAAATTCAGCATTGGTGAGCAGGAGAGAGTTCTTTCAAAAACATTACAAAAAAAATCTTATTTAGGAAACTCACTTAGGAAATCTCATTTATTAGCTACTAAGTGCCTCAAACAAACCTGTATATGTAAAATATATACATACATGCATACATACATACATATATATTTTCAATGGTGGTAATCTGGAAACTTTGGAACTTTGTCAATCCATCAACTAGATAAGCCAGTCAATTATGCATAATATGCATCAGGTGATCAGGCTGTCTGAGGCTGAGACTAGTGTCTGATGTCATAAGTGTGTGTGTGTGTGTGTGTGTGTGTGTGTTGTTGTTGACCTGCGGAGTGTAAGGCGCTTCTCTTGTGTGTGTAGTCCTTCAGCAGCATTGACGCGCCCTGATTGATCAGAATATCCACACACTCCATGTGACCCTTAAACGCAGCCAGACTCAGAGCTGTGTGACCCTGAGGCGTCCTCACGTCCAGATCCAGCAGAGACTGGACCAGAACCTCAAGAGCATGGTGGTGACCGTGATATGCCTGGCAAAACACACACACACAAACACACACACACGAGACGTTTTAATGCACTGACGCCGACTTTTGACTTGCATGTTATTGTTGACAATCAAACTTACACTTAGACTAATGAACAATGTTATTTGGTTGAATAGTTGTTTATTGAGGTTATTATTAATATTACATGTAATTACTTAGAAAACATTTGTGCCTTTTATTTACTGAACTTCCTTGCCAAGAGAACAACAACTAACTAAGGCCAAATAAATAAATAATAATTATATATATATATATATCTTTGTGTGTGTGTGTGTGTGTGTGTGTGTGTGTGTGTGTGTGTGTGTGTGTGTGTGTGTGTGTGTCTATATATATATAATATTTCAATATTATTCTACCGAGCAGGAGATCTGGATCTGTAACTCACCGCTAAGTGTAAAGGGCTGACGGGAGGCTGGACGTCTGTGTCGTTTAAGAGACTTGATGCAGACGTGTTCATCAGCTGAAAATATACATGCATTCATGGCTTTATGAAATTACACAATTTAAAACAGCTAAACAAAGGAATGAGGTGAAAAAGTATGATTTTTTTAATATACTTGAGGACATGAAATGGCATTCAGAATGCATGCAATTTAGAGAGAGAATTTATTTTATTCATCAGAATGGTATTGGGCCAAGAAATGTTAGGCTATAGTTATTAATTACTATTATTATTCATTAATAGTATTTATCTCCAGTCTTTGCTTGTTTATGTCAACAGAAAATGGTTTTGAAGGAGAAAGGTATTACATTTGATAGATTATGAAAGAATACAAAATGTTTTTCTTCATGCACTGATGAATCACGTGATAAGGACAGAAACATTGATCAATACAGTACACAGGGTTACTTCTGAACTTTATGTGGCCATCAGAGGGCAGCAATGGCCAGATCGTGTGTCGTTTAGCTCAATCCACACAGAAATACAGATACTCACCACATCTAATGGTGTTTCGTTGGCGATCTACAAAATAAAACACAGAGATTAACCCTGAAAACAGAGCGGTGTTGAGGAGTGTTTAAGCTCACTGTGTTTAGATGATGAACTAACCAGCTCCAGACACACTCGATGACCGTACGCTGAAGCGTAGTGAACAGCGCTGTATCCGTCTTTATCCCTGAGACCTGGATTTGCATCATTCCTCAACAGATACTCCAGACACCTGACAGAGAGAGAGAGAGAGAGAGAGAGAGAGAGAGAGACAGAGAGAGAGAGAGAGAGGAGAGAGAGAGAGAGAGAGAGAGAGAGAGAGAGAGAGAGAGAGAGAGAGAGAGAGAGAGAGAGAGAGAGACACAGAGAGAGAGAGAGAGAGAGAGAGAGAGAGATCAGCTCAAACATTCACTGAGTGCAACAGACAGAAGTAAAACTCCATTCATTTTCTCCATAGAGAAATAGATTTTAAAGACAGACTTACTGTGAGCTCTGAGGTAGTTAAACGATGGTATGAGTTCTTTATTTCACATTTTATTTTAACAGCGGAACAACTACATTACCCATGATGCTGTATAGACAATTCCACCAATGAGAGTCACGGTGAGCAAATTGAGCCAATAGAGTTCAACAGTTGTGAAACTCCATTAATTTTCTCCATAGTGTGTTTATAACAGTCTTGTACCTTTGTCTTAGTTGTCCGATTTTCTAACTTTTTTTGCTTCAAATCAAATTGTAATGTTGTGATTCAGCTCGTGGCTGGTTGGCTTGGTTCATGGCTTATACCTCTTTAACGAAGACTTTTTTTTTTAAATTGAATGAATGTAAAAAAGGACCTTTCAGGGAACGCCATACACTCCTCAAAATACTAATATATACACATACTGTATATATGCTGATTTTGCAATACATTTTAAATATGTTCCTGAAGGAATAATCGACAACTTTAAATGAATAGTTTTATATATCACCATTGTTTTTAATTTGATTATGTCATACGCAATGCTTCATGGGATTGTAGTTCGTTCCCTCACTAAAGCCATGAAGTACACAGTTTTTTCCATTTTCAAATGCTATTTTGCTTTGAATCCAAGTTTGTAATGTTGTGATTCTCCTCATAGTTTTTTGGCTTGATTCATGGCTTATAACGCTTTAACAAAGACTTTTCTTTTTTTTTTAATCTCTGTGCTAAAAATTTATGCAAAAACTACTTCCGAAACAAACGTAGCTGAAAAAGCGTGTGTGCACAATGCACTCTATGGCACATTAGCTCATATTTGTGAGACGTCTGTGCACAGCAAACACATTTTCTGTGTGCCTGTAATACCCGGATCGGATGACCTTGTGGATACAGTATGTGCAACTAGAGCACATTACTTAATGTGTCTCCGTATCCCACAATGCAGTGCGCTTGACTCGACCTTCCGTTTCCAGTGTGATGAATGTCAGTGTGTGTGTGCTGATCACCTGCCGTCGGAGTCGGTCGCAGCTGTGTAGTGTATTGAGCTACAGCCCCGGACGTCCCGCTCGTTCACACTGGCCCCTGAGCCCACCAGAGCAAACAGACACTGATAGTTACAGTTAGCAGCAGCGTAATGCAGCGCCGTCCTGAGAGAGAGATAAATCATACATGATAAACACATTCCTCCTGCAGGATTCACTGTGATGGGAATCTGGAGGAGAATATACAGTACATCCCAGGCTGCTGTAATAAAACCAGCTGACTGTAAGTGTGCAGACTGTCCACAACAACATGTCTGGGTCATATCTGAACCCAATACTATATAATATTTCACAATATGACTGTTTTTACAGTATTTTTGATCAAATAAATGCAGCTTCTTTCAAAAACCTTTTGATCATCTAATGTAACTCACCTCCCAAATCTGTCTTTCCTGTTAAAGTCCGCACCTGTGTTGAGCAACAGATTTAAACACTCCAGATTCCTGGAGAAAAGAAGGAGAGACGGGACCATAAAGCATCCAGGCCACAGGGGGAGCCGATGAGCCAATCAGAGAGAAGACTCACCCTCCAGCAGCGGCCGCATGCAAACACGTCCTGCCAAAGTCATCCGGCGTATCGACGTCAAAACCTGAAGCAACAGATAACCATTAATCAAGAGCAGAACACAAATGCACTTCCCTGAGAGAGGGAAAAGTGTGTTTACAACAGCAGGAATCAATTTTAGAACTGCTGTTGTAAAGGCATGGATTAACATTAACCTTTATGATCAGGGTTTGAAATTTACTTTTTTACCCACCGGCCAATTTGGCTACAAAATTTTTAATTTACCGGCCATTCAAAACTTCTAACAACCCAAAAAAAAGAAAAAAAAGAAATGAACCAGATTAACAACGTCACTGCAAAATCCAAATTTTACTAATACATTACATATATGTAATAAAATTTGGATTTCACATCCAGCATCTCTTCCCTTCATCTTTCATCCTCATTCTTTTCACCATAAGGTGTTTTAGGTGGACAGATCAATACAGTACAAAGAACATGTAGGATGTTGGAAAATAACAATGTCTTTTCTGTTAACCAAATGCGTTTAATCTTCGCTATTGGTTCAGTGCAAATGAACAAGCGTGCCGTTATTTGTTGCGTAATGATGGTCATGTTCAAGTAAGCCTGATATGCACAGATTCTGCGTAATACGCTCTATTTAATTTATCATGATGACTCACGAGTTGAGTATTTGCACTAAATCTGCGCAGATTTGGTTTACACGAACTTCCCAGAAAAGTGAGTAAATACAAAAACACGCCAAATCGGCTCGTGATTTGACAGCGTTACCCGCCACAGTTCATTTTTACCCGCATTTGGCGTGTGTTAATTTCAAACCCTGCTAATGATAAATGTGTTTCACCTGAGGACAGCAGTTTCCGGCAACAGTCTGAAAATCCGCTCAGCGCCGCCAGATGCAGTGGGAACATGCCGTGGATGCCCCGCCTACAGGGGCGGAGTCACAGTCACATGATCACCATCAGCTCATAAATCAGGCCTTAACTGTGTACACACACGTCCTGTCACTCACTTTGCCGTATCCGCACCGTTGGTTATGAGCGTGTTGACGAGCAGCTCGTGACCGTATCGAGCCGCTATATGAAGCGGAGAGTTTCCGTTCTCATCCTCACAGTCGATCTCTGAGCCTACGAACCACAAATCAGAGAATGAGGAGAAACCGGAGAGGAAGACACACAAGAAACGGCCGAATAACAACACACTCACCGTTCTGAATGATGGCCTGTGATCTGGAGTATCGCCCGTGAATGGCCGCCATGTGGAGAGGAGTTTTACCATCTTTACTCTGGAAAATAAGTAATATTAGTATTATAAAAGATTTCTAAAAAAAATAAAATAATTTTTTATCTTACTCACTCCCACAGTTTGCATTAGAAATATGCAAAATAGAAGCATTTCCACAAGTGGTTTTGGATTGCATCACGGTATGCTTGTAGCTATGTTTCCATACACTTACTTTTATGCAAATTATGGGATATCGCATAAAAAAAAAAGGCTGGATGGAAATGCCAAGATATGCATAAATGCTTATAAAAAACATGCGCTTAATTGAGGCAGATATTTTGGAACGATGGGAACACATTTACAGAATAAACTCCTGCGCAACAGAAGACTCTGTGACGTTGCCTGAACAGAGGATGTGATTGGATAACTGGAATAACCAGTGGACCAATCGTATCGCACATCATCTCAAATGTTGGTTTGGTCACTCTGAAACGCCTAAGCCAGTCTGTCTGTCATCAGAATGATTTTGTGTAATTCCCTCCCAGAAGCGTCTCACAGGATTGCGTTCACAAACACCAGCATCCGAGCCCAGGAGAACATGACAGCGTTTACTGCGTTTCGTCTGTGCGCTCTAAGATGCAAGTCATTTACAGTATATGTACAAAAAAAAGAGAGTTTCCTCCCCGATTGCAGCCACTTCCATTTTTATTACAGATATTTTGCTCCAATTTCCCAGGAAGTGACGATTTTGTTCTCTTGAACACACGAGAGAGAAATGCTGCTTTATTCGCAAATGTTTTATCCGATATTCCAATTTTGCTACTTTGTATGGAAACATAGCTTATATCAGTGCATTAACATGAGTGACATTTATATTATCAGATGGATTTCTGAATACTTCATTAAAGCATGTGAACAACCAGACTT
>CM038628.1:38041659-38057850 GCA_021554675.1 Leuciscus idus | reverse complement strand
GTTGAATAGTTGTTTATTGAGGGTTATTATTAATATTACATGTATTTATTTAGAAAACATTTGTGCCTTTTTATTTATTGAACTTCCCTGCCAAGAGAACACACATACATACATACATACATGCATACATGTACACATACACACACACACACACAGATTTAAAATATATATAATTATGATTTATTTATTTTGCCTCAGTTAGGTGGTGTTCTCTTGGCAGAGAAGTTCAACAAATAAAAGGCACCAAATGTTTTTAATATATATATATATATATATATATAATATATATATATATATATATATATATATATATATATACACACACAAATGATATTTCAATATTATTCTACCGAGCAGGAGATCTGGATCTGTAACTCACCGCTAAGTGTAAAGGGCTGACGGGAGGCTGCACGTCTGTGTCGTTTTAGAGACTTGATGCAGACGTGTTCATCAGCTGAAAATATACATGCATTCATGGCTTTATGAAATTACACAATTTAAAACAAGCTAAACAAAGGAATGAGGTGAAAAATTATGATTTTTATAAATATACTTGAGGACATGAAATGGCAATCAGAATGCATGCAATTAATTTAGAGAGAGAATTTATTTTATCATCAGATGATATTGGGCCCAAGAAATGTTAGGCTATAGTTATTAATTACTATTATTATTCATTAATAGTATTTATCTCCAGTCTTTGCTTGTTCTATGTCAACAGAAAATGGTTTTGAAGGAGAAAGGTATTACATTTGATTAGATTATGAAAGAATACAAAATGTTTTTCTTCATGCACTGATGAATCACACGTGATAAGAACAGAAACATTGATCACTACAGTACACAGGGTTACTTCTGAACTTTATGTGGCCATCAGAGGGCAGCAATGGCCAAGATCGTGTGTCAGTTAGTTCAATCCCACACAGAAATACAGATACTCAACCACATCTAATGGTGTTTCGTTGGCGATCTACAAAATTAAACACAGAGATTATAACCCTGAAAACAGAGCCGGTGTTAAGGAGTGTTTAAGCTCACTGTGTTTAGATGATGAACTAACCAGCTCCAGACACACTCGGTGACCGTACGCTGAAGCGTAGGTGAACAGCGCTGTATCCGTCTTTATCCCTGAGACCTGGATTGCATCATTCCTCAACAGATACTCCAGACACCTGAGAGAGAGAGAGAGAGAGATGAGAGAGACACAGAGAGGAGAGGAGAGAGAGAGAGAGGAGAGAGAGTGAGAGACACAGAGAGAGAGAGAGAGAGAGAGAGACACAAGAGAGAGGAGAGAGACACAGAGAGAGAGAGAGAGAGAGTGAGAGAGAGAGAGAGAGAGAGAGAGAGAGAGAGAGAGAGAGAGAGAGAGAGGAGAGAGAGAGAGAGAGAGAGAGAGAGAGAGAGACACAGAGAGAGAGAGAGAGAGAGGAGAGAGAGAGGAGAGAGAGAGATCAGCTCAAACATTCACTGAGTGCAACAGACAGAAGTAAAACTCCATTCATTTTCTCCATAGAGAAATAGATTTTAAAGACAGACTTACTGTGAGCTCTGAGGTAGTTAAACGATGGTATGAGTTCTTTATTTCACATTTTATTTTAAAACAGCGGAACAACTACATTAACCCATGATGCTGTATAGACAATTCCACCAATGAGAGTCACGGTGAGCAAATTGAGCCAATATAGTTCAACAGTTGTGAAACTCCATTAATTTTCTCCATAGTGTGTTTATAACAGTCTTGTACCTTTGTCTTGGTTGTCCGATTTTCTAACTTTTTTTGCTTCAAATCAAATTGTAATGTTGTGATTCAGCTCGTGGCTGGTTGGCTTGGTTCATGGCTTATGCCTCTTTAACGAAGACTTTTTTTTTAATTGAATGAATGTAAAAAAAAGGACCTTTCAGGGAACGCCATACACTCCTCAAAATACTAATATATACACATACTGTATATATGCTGATTTTGCAATACATTTTAAATATGTTCCTGAAGGAATAATCGACAACTTTAAATGAATAGTTTTATATATCACCATTGTTTTTATTTGATTATGTCATACGCAATGCTTCATGGGATTGTAGTTCGTTCCCTCACTAAAGCCATGAAGTACACAGTTTTTTCCATTTTCAAATGCTATTTTGCTTTGAATCCAAGTTTGTAATGTTGTGATTCTCCTCATAGATTTTTGGCTTGATTCATGGCTTATAACGCTTTAACAAAGACTTTTCTTTTTTTTTTTATCTCTGTGCTAAAAATTTATGCAAAAACTACTTCCGAAACAAACGTAGCTGAAAAAGCGTGTGTGCACAATGCACTCTATGGCACATTAGCTCATATTTGTGAGATATCTGTGCACAGCAAACACATTTTCTGTGTGCCTGTAATACCCGGATCGGATGACCTTGTGGATACAGTGTGTGCAACTAGAGCACATTACTTAATGTGTCTCCGTATCCCACAATGCAGTGCGCTTGACTCGACCTTCCGTTTCCAGTGTGATGAATGTCAGTGTGTGTGTGCTGATCACCTGCCGTCGGAGTCGGTCGCAGCTGTGTAGTGTATTGAGCTACAGCCCCGACGTCCCGCTCGTTCACACTGGCCCCGGAGCCCACCAGAGCAAACAGACACTGATAGTTACAGTTAGCAGCAGCGTAATGCAGCGCCGTCCTGAGAGAGAGATAAATCATACATGATAAACACATTCCTCCTGCAGGATTCACTGTGATGGGAATCTGGAGGAGAATATACAGTACATCCCAGGCTGCTGTAATAAAACCAGCTGACTGTAAGTGTGCAGACTGTCCACAACAACATGTCTGGGTCATATCTGAACCCCAATACTATATAATATTTCACAATATGACTGTTTTTTACTGTATTTTTGATCAAATAAATGCAGCTTCTTTCAAAAAAACCTTTTGATCATCTAATGTAACTCACCTCCCCAAATCTGTCTTTCCTGTTAAAGTCCGCACCTGTGTTGAGCAACAGATTTAAACACTCCAGATTCCTGGAGAAAAGAAGGAGAGACGGGTCCATAAAGCATCCAGGCCACAGGGGGAGCCGATGAGCCAATCAGAGAGAAGACTCACCCTCCTGCAGCGGCCGCATGCAAACACGTCCTGCCAAAGTCATCCGGCGTATCGACGTCAAAACCTGAAGCAACAGATAACCATTAACCAAGAGCAGAACACAAATGCACTTCCCTGAGAGAGGGAAAAGTGTGTTAACAACAGCAGGAATCAATTTTAGAACTGCTGTTGTAAAGGCATGGATTAACATTAACCTTTATGATCAGGGTTTGAAATTTACTTTTTTACCCACCGGCCAATTTGGCTACTAAATTTTTAATTTACCGGCCATTCAAAACTTCTAACAACCCAAAAAAAAGAAAAAAAAGAAATGAACCAGATTAACAACGTCACTGCAAAATCCAAATTTTACTAATACATTACATATATGTAATAAAATTTGGATTTCACATCCAGCATCTCTTCCCTTCATCTTTCATCCTCATTCTTTTCACCATAAGGTGTTTTAGGTGGACAGATCAATACAGTACAAAGAACATGTAGGATGTTGGAAAATAACAATGTCTTTTCTGTTAACCAAATGCGTTTAATCGTCGCTATTGGTTCAGTGCAAATGAACAAGCGTGCCGTTATTTGTTGCGTAATGATGGTCATGTTCAAGTAAGCCTGATATGCACAGATTCTGCGTAATACGCTCTATTTAATTTATCATGATGACTCACGAGTTGAGTATTTGCACTAAATCTGCGCAGATTTGGTTTACACGAACTTCCCAGAAAAGTGAGTAAATACAAAAACACGCCAAATCGGCTCGTGATTTGACAGCGTTACCCGCCACAGTTCATTTTTACCCGCATTTGGCGTGTGTTAATTTCAAACCCTGCTAATGATAAATGTGTTTCACCTGAGGACAGCAGTTTCCGGCAACAGTCTGAAAATCCGCTCAGCGCCGCCAGATGCAGTGGGAACATGCCGTGGATGCCCCGCCTACAGGGGCGGAGTCACAGTCACATGATCACCATCAGCTCATAAATCAGGCCTTAACTGTGTACACACACGTCCTGTCACTCACTTTGCCGTATCCGCACCGTTGGTTATGAGCGTGTTGACGAGCAGCTCGTGACCGTATCGAGCCGCTATATGAAGCGGAGAGTTTCCGTTCTCATCCTCACAGTCGATCTCTGAGCCTACGAACCACAAATCAGAGAATGAGGAGAAACCGGAGAGGAAGACACACAAGAAACGGCCGAATAACAACACACTCACCGTTCTGAATGATGGCCTGTGATCTGGAGTATCGCCCGTGAATGGCCGCCATGTGGAGAGGAGTTTTACCATCTTTACTCTGGAAAATAAGTAATATTAGTATTATAAAAGATTTCTAAAAAAAATAAAATAATTTTTTATCTTACTCACTCCCACAGTTTGCATTAGAAATATGCAAAATAGAAGCATTTCCACAAGTGGTTTTGGATTGCATCACGGTATGCTTGTAGCTATGTTTCCATACACTTACTTTTATGCAAATT
Organism: Leuciscus idus; assembly: GCA_021554675.1. Lineage (NCBI taxonomy): Eukaryota > Metazoa > Chordata > Actinopteri > Cypriniformes > Leuciscidae > Leuciscus > Leuciscus idus. The sequence goes on along the minus strand of CM038628.1, from coordinate 38,053,291 downwards.
ATGGGATATCGCATAAAAAAAAAAGGCTGGATGGAAATGCCAAGATATGCATAAATGCTTATAAAAAACATGCGCTTAATTGAGGCAGATATTTTGGAACGATGGGAACACATTTACAGAATAAACTCCTGCGCAACAGAAGACTCTGTGACGTTGCCTGAACAGAGGATGTGATTGGATAACTGGAATAACCAGTGGACCAATCGTATCGCACATCATCTCAAATGTTGGTTTGGTCACTCTGAAACGCCTAAGCCAGTCTGTCTGTCATCAGAATGATTTTGTGTAATTCCCTCCCAGAAGCGTCTCACAGGATTGCGTTCACAAACACCAGCATCCGAGCCCAGGAGAACATGACAGCGTTTACTGCGTTTCGTCTGTGCGCTCTAAGATGCAAGTCATTTACAGTATATGTACAAAAAAAAGAGAGTTTCCTCCCCGATTGCAGCCACTTCCATTTTTATTACAGATATTTTGCTCCAATTTCCCAGGAAGTGACGATTTTGTTCTCTTGAACACACGAGAGAGAAATGCTGCTTTATTCGCAAATGTTTTATCCGATATTCCAATTTTGCTACTTTGTATGGAAACATAGCTTATATCAGTGCATTAACATGAGTGACATTTATATTATCAGATGGATTTCTGAATACTTCATTAAAGCATGTGAACAACCAGACTTTCTTGTTTTGCTTTGCTCTTCTCTGCTATTCCACATATCCATTTCAAGTTATTTCATTATTAATCTGCATTCATCTTTATGATGATACCGATCTCTTTACTGTATTTTTTATAAAATATATGCAGCCTTGGTGCAGATAAAACATTTATAATAATGCAAGATATTGCATTTTGAAGGGCCGGTTCGCACAGAATGCATTTTTCCCTTCCACTGCGATGTTTTCTCTTTGTTAAACACACACTAGACAGACGTGTTTGACTTTTGCACTCTCTAATCTAGACTTCATGCTTTTTTTCTGTTCCACTGCCCTGCGTCTCACATATTAAACCACGAGTTCTGTGTGAACCATTGAGAAAAGTGTCTGACCTTGTGGTTGACGTTGGCTCCGTTGGCCACGAGCAGCTCCAGACACAGCGCCCCCTGGCGGGAGGCAGAGGTGAAGTGCAGCGGAGAGAAACCCCTCTCGTTCACCTGATTCACTTCAGCACCCGCTTCTATCAGCTCATTCACCACCACGTCCTGCCCGTTAAAACACGCCAAGTGCAGAGGACTGTTTCCATACGCGTTCGGCTCGTTAATCTAACAGAGACAGATCATTTGGTTAATGGTTCAACAGTTATTTAACACTTAACTGGAATAATAAACCATCATAATAAAGTTTTACTGTGTTATTGATCAAATAAATGCTTTGGTGCAGATTAAGTAAATACAATTCCAGTTCTTAAATGTCAATAATACAGTATAATATTTTTAATATAGTTATTTTGTATAATTATATTATATTATAAATGCTTTCTGTTGGATGACTAAAATATTAATAAACATATATCCTTTTACAACTGAACACTACAGTAGATGATTGGTTATGACAAGGATTTTTTATTATTTGAATATGTTCCTTGAGGTTCACTTATACTGTTAATTAAGTTACTTGCACAAAAAATTATTTTCAACCTTCATTCTTCTTCTGTCTGAAATGATCAGTTTTTAAGGTGCGGCTCCTTTAAGGCTTGTCAGTAAACGGCCACTGTTGCTGCAATGTTGCCACAAATGCTCAGAACATATAATCCTCCGACGGAAACATATAAACCATCCACTTATACCTGATGCTGGGATTGGTTAAAAAAATACTTAGTTTTTAATGAGGACATTTTAAGCTATGAAACTTGCAGGATAATTTCATGGTACAAAGACCTTTTATATGTCCTTTTATATGTATATGCCTTTTATATGTCAAATTTGATTTCTCATATCATGTACCCTTTAAATTATTTTATAATTTAAGGAAAATAACAATGTGAGTTCTATGAGTGTTTGCATGTAGTAACTTGTGTAGGGTATTTGAACATTTGTAGCTTTGGCTAAACATATGGATTGTGTTCTCTGTATAAAAACAAGCACAGTTGACGTGACGACCAAGGGGCGGAGTTGAAGGTACGTGTGGGCGGGGCTTACTCACATCAACACCCAGATTCAGCAGGTATTTGACCACGTTGATCATTCCACTGGAGGCAGCGGCGTGAAGCGGAGTGTATGATTTCTTATCCTTACAGCAAAGCTCAGCACCATGAGACACCAGGAACTTCATCACCTCTAAATGACCTGAGACAGAGAAGGAGTGAGTGAGTGAGTGAGTGATTTCAGATCAATGACAGAAACATGTTTTCTGTTAGTTCTGATGTTGATGTTTTTCACCCATGTATGCGGCCCAGTGAACAGCTCGTCTGTCCTTCTTATCAAAAGCATTGATGTTTGCTCCTCTGGACACAAGCAACTGAACCATCTGCAATGACAGAGAAACTAAAGATTTCACATGCACACATGTCCGATCTGATGATTTTAGCTAGAGTCATGATGGGAAGTACAACTTAAATCCCAATAAAATTAAATTCATGTTATTTGACTTTGTTTGGAGACCTGAGCTTTGTTTGAGATCGCCCCCTATACCCTCATGCACTACATTACTCCCCTAATGTAGTTCACTTGAAGGAGTGAATGAAAACGAGTGAGTGAATTCAGACACTGAGTGTGCCGGACGGGCTGCCGCTTTTGCATAGTTTGCGCTTGCCGTTTAATAATAATTTGAAATGTTGCAAACTGGCGGCTCCAGTAGTAATGAAAAGATTTATCTTGAACTCTGGAAACTAGGATGTACAAACCTTAATTAAACAATTTAGTAATCAATTAAAAATGTATGATATTACACTGTAGCCACATTTGGAAGGATGGATGGATGATTCAGCTGCGGGCGCCATCTTCTGGTCAGGAGCGGGAATTCATTCAGCAAAACCCTCACAGTGCATTATGGGTATTCTCTTGCCATTGAGTGTGAATTGGTTGTACACTCGTTATTGCAGTGCATTATGGGATTGAATGAGTGCACTCGATAATGTCCACTATGGTTACGGACACCATTACAAATGGCTGTCCCCTCAAATAGTGCTGTATTTAAGGTATGGGATTTCAGACACAGCCCTGGTTGTTTTTCCCTAGCCTGCCTGACTGATCAATAATATATCAGCTTTCGGGTCATGTGTCCGCTAGCGGCACTCTCTAGACAGACCTCAATCTGTTGATCTCAGTGAAGAAAGAAGATATAAAAGAGCAAAAAGAAGGGCAAAGTTTGTGGCAATTAATTGATTAGTTCTGAGGCCGTCAACTAGTCTTGGGTCACATGACTTTTAAGATGGTCTGACTTTGTTTGGAAAGTTCAAATATAAATATACACTAGCTTTCAATAGTTTGAGGTCCGTATGATAAAAAAAAAGGGGAAAAAAGTCTCTTCTCTTCACCAAGGCTGTTTATTTGATCAAAAATACAGTAAAAACAGTAACACTGTGAAATATTACTAACATTTAAAAAAAATTTGTATGTGAATATATTGTAAAATGTAATTTATTCCTGTGATCAAAGCTGAATTTTCAGCATCATTACTCCAGTCTTCAGTGTCACATGATCCTTCAGAAATCATTCTAATATGATGATTTGCTGCTCAAGAAACATTTATGATTATTATCAGTGTTGAAAACAGTCGTGCGGTTTCATATTTTGTGGAAACCGTGACACATTTGTTTCTTAAATGAATAGAAAGTTCAAAAGAACAGCATTTATTTGAAACAGAAATCTTTTGAAACATTATAAATGTCACTTTCGATCAATTTAATGTGTCCTAAAAATAAATATATATATATAAACTAGTGAACAATAGCGAAGTCTGTAAAATTAGAAAAATACATTAATGTGAGTGAAATTTATATGATCAGATACTATTTTTCAGTATTTTGCATTGAAGCAAGTGAACAAGCAGACTTTCTTATTTCACTCTGGGTGTGAATATGTCTTTTGTCTGTAACACGTTTCCCCTTTTCTTTAATTCTTTGTGTAAACGGGTCTCGTAACCTCAGCGATGATTGTGCAGCTGTTGATCTGTGTGAGAGTGAACATCTGACCTCCAGGTGTCCGCTGAAGGTGGCGTGGTGTAGAGGCGTCCGTCCGGCGCGGTCCGACATGTTGACGTTGCTCAGCAACGGGACTAAAGCCTCAGCGCAGCGCACTGCTTTATGGGCCGCGGACACGTGCAACGGCGTCTGCCAGTTTTTGTCCCGCGCGTTGACGTCGGCAGAGTGTTTCAACAACACCTGGACGGCCTCCTGAACACACAACGAGAAAATGAATGAGCCTGAAAACCTTTGTTTGTTTTTATTTGTTGTTCCGTGGACGTGTCGTACCTCGCTACAGGAAGCCACGGCCCGATGAAGAGGAGTGAGCCATTTATTATCTTTGGCATTTACTCTCGCCCCTGAGAGAAAGGATATGCAAAATGAGTTGCAGTTATTAATGTCACAGTTGAAGCATGATATATGCAGCTTCTCGTAAGTCTGTTTAAAATAAACTCCCACAATCCTCTGGGATCATATCTGTTGCTTAAAATACAGCAACACCTGTTACTTTTACTCTGTCATTCATGAAGACAACTCCCCTTTACACACGTACTCACTGGAAGTCATTCAGGAAGTCACATGATGTGTATGTGTTTTGTCAGTGTGTCAATGGTGCAAAATCTAGAAAGGCTTCTGGCTGATATAATACACATACATGAGGCATTTTCTATTATATACTGTACACAAAGTCAGAATGGTGTTAGTGATTGCTAAGGGTTTCTAGGATGTTTAAGGGCTTGATATATTTTATTTAGGTGAAAACACATTAAAAAGATGTTTTGGTGACACACTATCGTTCATAAGTTTGGGGAAGGAAAGATTTCTTTCCTTTTTTATTTTATTCAGCAAGGACGCATTAAATTGATCAAAAGTGACAGTAAAGTTTTTAATGTTACCAAAGATTCTATTTCAAATAAATGCAGTTCTTTTGAACTTTATATTTATCAAAGAATATTGGAAAAAGAATCATGGCTTCTATAAAAATATGAAGCGGCATGACAGCAAATCATCATATTAGAATGATTTCTGAAGGATCATGTGACACTGGAGACTGGAGTAATGATGCTGAAAATTCAGCTTTGATCACAGGAATAAATTACATTTTACGGTATATTCACATAGAAAACAGATATTATACATTGTAAAAATATTACACATTATTACGGTTTTTACAGTATTTTTGACCAAATAAACTTAGTGAGTAATTAAACCTGCATAGTGAGCAAAAATCTTGAACAAATCTCACAATCCCCAAACTTTCAAACAGTTTTGAATATCATGGAGTTGGAAATGATTCTTTGGCTGTCAGTAGATTTTGGAACATATACACAAGAGGTCTGCATATTGAGCATATTCTTCTTTCAACACAGATGATACAAAAGCATTGGTATATATTGGTAATTATATGTGGAAACGCCCCTTCATACCTGACAGGATGAGCAGCTCGATGATCTCAGCGTCGCCCAGGTACGCAGCAGCGTGAAGCGGCGTCCTCTTCTCACTGTCCTGAGGATTCACAATCACAGACATTCATAAAAACCACGTCGAAAACTCACATACAGCAATACACAACATACACACTAGTGTTTAAACCGTCAGGTCGCTAAGATTTCATAATGTTTTTGAAAGAAGCCTCTTCTGCTCACCAATGCTGCGTTTATTTGCAAAGATACAGTAAAAACAGTAATATTGTGAAATATTATTGCAATTTAAAACGGCTGTTTTCTATGTGAATATATAGTAAAGTGTAATTTATTCCTGTGTTCAAAGCTTCATTACTCCAGTCTTCAGTGTCACATGATCCTTTAGAAATCATTCTAATATGATGATTTGATGCTCAAGAAACATTTATGATTCGTGCTACTGCTTCATATTTTTATGGAAACTGTGATACATTTTTCAGGATTCTTTGATAAATAAAAAGTTCAAATGAACAGCATTTATTTGAAATTGAAATATATTGACATTACAAATGTCACAGTCATTTTGGATCAATTTAATGCATCCTTGCTGAATAAAAGTATTAATTTCTTTAAAATTATGCCTCTAAATCAAGAAAACAAATTCTACTGCAGCTCCAAAACACAGATCCAAAACAGGATGAAGCTGGTGGTTTTACACTCATCTGCTGTTTATGCTACATCGAAAACGATAATTTTGTAATTCACCTCTTTATTTGCATGTGTTTTGTACTCCATTTGAAAGCTTTGCGTTTGATGCATGTGCGGTTTCAGCAGGGTGTGTGATATATGATACACACACACACTGGATTCTTGCGCATGGTGGCACAATGATGCATTTCTGTGTGTGTGTGTGATCCACACTGATCAATGCGGCCACAGATCTCTTGAGAGAGCATGCAGAAACATGAGACACAAACACATTTTTCTGTTTTTAAGGTTCCTGAGATCTTCTGCGATCACTGTAGCTTTAAACATTCCTCCATATGCCTGAGTAAAGCTCCTTCTACATTTCCATCAATAAAGGCAATTACGAAAGAGCGGTAATCATTCATTCTCCATGTCATGCCACCCTGCAGGCTTCTGTTTTCCATCTGGTCTGGAATGAGAATGGAAAACAGGAGGCCAAGCCACACGGAGTCATGTGACCCAAAAGGGCATCACTGATTGGTTGGCAGTCAAATGGGCGTCGCTCCAGACCAGGCCTGGCATTGGTGATGAAAACAGACTCCTCATTAAACAGAGAGCAGTAAAATAACCATCTTCAGTCCAAATGCAGGCTCATAACAGCGTATCAACCTCTCAGATGATGATCCATTATGAAACTAAAAGTGATAATGTATAGAAACTGCCCGTGTGTCCATTTCAGAATGGTTTCTAGGACCATCCATCACTGAGAGATCAATGAACTGGTCTCAATACCTGGCCAAATGCAATAAAGACTAAAAAGGCCCCACATACAGAGAATTTCAATGGGATTTAATGGGAAAGTTCACCCAAACAATAACCAGTAATGGACATTTACCTGTACATTGACATCTTCTTTCTTGAATATGAGAGAGCGAACTTCATCTGCGTCCACATTAAATATGGCTTTAATCAGAGAGGGCTGTGGAGAAATGAGAGAGAAACTAGTTAAATACAACACTGAAGAGAAACTTCATATTGATCAAAACTGAAATGATGTTGAAAATGTTGTGTGAAGATGAAAAGAAGCTGAATGAATGAAACACTGTGTTTTGATCTATGCAGAAATTAATTCTGAGAATCAAATGTCAAGCGGCAGAAGAAAGGAAACCATTGATTCATCGAGACGCCAAAGAGGAAAATCCATTCAAGCTCAGGATGAAATAAATGTATTTAATAGTGTATGAAATCAGTCCTAACAGCATCTGTGATAATATGGAGAGATTCGAGAGTTAAACTGTCCCTCTGTGCTCAGTTACTTTACTTTAAACAGAATCAATAAACCGTTTATATTGAGCAAATTATTAGTGAAAAATGTCAGAGGTCAAAAACAGGTCAAAGGAATACAGTATCATGGGGATGCATTAGTATAGAGATTTTAGGTAATATAGCCAATAATCATGTTTACACTGTAGCTGATAATGAGAATTAGGGATGCACGATATATCGGCCACCATATCGGTATCGGCTGATATATTTTCATTTTTAATGTTATCGGCCCGATAAGAAAATTAGGCCGATATATCAAAGCCCATAAATAATGGATTATTTTCTTCAGATGCGCACTGTTCGTCATGATGGTTTTGAATTGCTTGAAATATGATTGAAATCACTTAAAAAAGGAAAATACAGTAGAGTGCAAGTCTGTCATATCGGCTACATCAGCTCGTTCACTAAAACTATAACATATATTTTTGTTAATTGAAGTAAAGCTGAAATAAATTAAAACATATATTAGAAGAAAAACTTAAACTAAAAATTTCAATAAAATTAGAAATGTTGCCTTGGCAACTAATTTACCGAAATTACTCAAATGAATTAAAACCAAATAAAAACATATAGTAATAAAACATAAATGGTAATTCAAAATATTATGTTTAAATAATACTAAAATATCACTGTAACCAAACCGATGAAAATTTGCCATAACTATCTCATTCAAGGTTATTCCAAATAAGGCCAGGCTACAATCCGCCCACCAGCCCGACCCTGTTTGGCCCCGCCCACCAGCCCGACCCTGTTTGGCCCCGCCCACCAGCCCGACCCTGTTTGGCCCCGCCCACCAGCCCCACCCTGTTTGGCCCCGCCCACCAGCCCCGACCCTGTTTGGCCCCGCCCACCAGCCCGACCCTGTTTGGCCCCGCCCACCAGCCCGACCCTGTTTGGCCCCGCCCACCAGCCCCGACCCTGTTTGGCCCCGCCCACCAGCCCCGACCCTGTTTGGCCCCGCCCACCAGCCCCGACCCTGTTTGGCCCCGCCCACCAGCCCCACCCTGCATTCTCAGGTGTCATTATTACAGAAAAGAGAGTAGCAGACACTTACTGGATGACACAGACACACACACACACTGCAGGTTTCCTGTGAATTCACCTCACAAACACATGAAGATGAGCAGCAGAAGGCAGACTTTGTTTTTAATAACAATGAAGGAAAGACGGGAGGGAATGCCATAAAAGAAAGAATGCAGGTTTCCTCTGTTCCTCTGGAAACGTGGCTTGTTACAACAGCAAAAACTTCAGCCTGAAGGTCCTAAAAACGGCTTAGACCGGGTGCTTTTAACTATTAAAGGACAAAACCTGCCGGCAAAATCCACAGAACTGAGACCTGTCTGGTTCTGCCACTAAACTGCTGATTATCCTGCTAATATGTTTCGAGTTTCCATCCTAACACCTGCTGTTGTCACTGATCAAGAACACTTTTAGCTACACAAGGTGCATTTTGGTCTGAAATGTGAGAACACAAATCATAACGCAAAAAAAACATGTAGCATTCTCAACACTGCATTAGCATAAAATGTGTTCCTCTTTTATAAGCTTTTTTTTAGGTGTACTACAGCCATGGCGGAGAAACAGTTTTATTTGATGAGATACTGTTTAGATTATAGTATATAGTATATTTAGCTTCATGAATAATGGCCTAGACATGTGAAGGTAACTGTACACAGTCAGGTCAACAACAACAACAAAAAAACAAAACAAAAACTTTTTTTTAAAATGTTTATCTTTTATTAAAAAATAAATACAAAAATAAAAACAAATAAATATTAGAAGTAAATTAAAACTAAATGTATTAAAGTTTTTAAAGTTGATAACAAAAAAAATCTAAGATAATACATAAAAAAACTAGTAGTTTTAAAAATTACATAAGGTTTTTAAAGTTTATCTTTGATGAATGTAAAAGATTTATAATTATTCAAATTAAATATATATTCAAAAAATATATAATAATAAATAAATAAATAAATATAAACAATTTGCAAAAGGTTTTTCAAATGTATCTTTCTTAAATAAAAACTAAAACTAAAGCTGACTCTACTTTAGTGATTATCTTTTGACATGAATCACAAAGAGAGCATGATGTTTGTTTATGTCTGCATTACAGCTGATGTCAGACTGAGGCCTGTGTTGTTGTTCACACAGAACATGTTCTAGCATTTTACTGCAGCATTTTGTCATTTTTGATGGACATCTTTGGCCTTTGCGATGCATCTCACTGTTTTTCCAGCATCTCACGTTAAATTTGTAGAAACGCCGATGTCTTTTGACTGTAAGAACGTGTTAAAGCGTGTTAAGCTTGTGACATTTGCGTCTGACAGCTGCATTTCCGTCCAGAGGCCAAAGGTCACCAGGTCAGATGATCCAGGGTTTCCAAAGGAATTTTTGGACCTCAGCTGGCAGCACCAAAGATCTCCTTACCTGGAACCCCAGCCAGATCCGACTGAGACTGATGAACAAGTCTGTATCCGTCTCAGATAATAATGGGGACAGATCATGACATGCAACTACTAAAGCAACTGAATCATTTAGCTTTTCTTCTCTTTCACACTGATACCTGCTGCTGTACACACACACAACAGAGAAACTATTATCATCATATCCTAATAGTCAAATCAGCCACCTCACCTTCTCGTCCTGAGAGGAATTCTGGGAAATGTGGTCCGGAGTGGCTTTGGAATGCAGAGAGGAAGGTTCATCATCTTCCACCTCCTCCAGGACCACGATACACACGCGACTCATGCGCTCCGACCGCATAGCTGCCTTTCTCACACACACACACACACACACACACACACACGAGCGCTGCTCTTCACACAAAACGCCCCCTCGACGCGCGCGATCCGACAGCGATATTCAGGTCCGGTTCCATTAGGAGCGTTAAGTCCCTCTTCCAAACACACACATCCCAGTGAACAGGGAATTCCTTTATTCCTCAGAGCAGGAACATCAGCAGTGCTGCAGTGAGGAGATGCGTGCAGCGTCCTCACACACACACACACACACACACACTCTCACGCACTCACTCACTCACACACACACACACACACACACATTACACACTGTGATCTGAGGACAATGGTGTGTGAGCTCCAGCCTGCTGAAACCTGCACTTTTACACATACACACACACACACAGATCCAACCCCCACCGACCGCAATAACACACCAGCCAACCCTGCTGCAGCGAGAGAGAGAGAGAGAGAGAGAGAGAGAGAGAGAGAGAGAGAGAGAGAGAGAGAGAGAGAGAGAGAGAGAGAGTGTGTGTGTGTGTGTGTGTGTGTGTGTGTGTGTGTGTGTGTGTCTGTGTGTGTGTGTGTGTGTGTGTGTGTGTGTGTTCAAATGAGGCAGCGAGCTTCCGACAGCACGAGCCTTTAACAGTGAAATATGAAGCGCAGAGCTGATGGGACAAACACACTCAGGAACAGATCAAATTATTCTTTGTCAGGACGATGGACAAGGTCACTGTGTTTTGTTGTTGTTTTTTTTTTTTTTTACTTTAGAGACAAAATTGTTTCCAGAAGTGAGTTCAATCTGGAAAAGGCTTTGGGGATTACTATTTTTTTATTTTTTTATTTTATTATTATTCTATAAAGGAAAGCTGTAACAGATCGCTATTTGGGTAGGCCTATATCTCATAAAACCTGCCAAGAACACATAGGTCATATTACACCTCAAAATCAAAATAATTTAAGTTTGCATATGGAATATGAAGCCTGATTTTAGGACAAAAAAAAAACATCCAGGGCTTATTCAAGCACATTTAAAATTCTTGTTAATGTAATTGGAAAAAAAGTTGATAAAAAATATATACATTTTAAAGTAATTATGCATCTTGGTAGAATTTGTTACACAGAATTTAATTAATGCTGATTTTAATTCATTATTGAATATAATATTATTAGATCATTTCATTAAAGTATTTTCAGTAAGTTCAAGTAAAACATTCAAATATATTATAAGAATTTTAGTAGAAAAATTTGCTTAACTGTCATAAATAATATCCAAATCAGGCCTAAAATAGGCTTCACTTTCTTTACACAATTTTTTTTTGAGAGTATGTGTGTGAGAGAGAGAGTGTGTGTGTG
>CM038628.1:38001659-38039159 GCA_021554675.1 Leuciscus idus | reverse complement strand
ACTTGAATCAAGAGAAATCAGGCATCAAAACAAGCTAGTTTCATACTTTTGAGACCTGCCATAGATAGACTTTACTGACTGAACTTGAATAAATCAGTTGTTTAGTATCAGCGAATCAGAGGATATAATGTGCAGCTGTGAATGTGACCTTCACTGACCTCTTTAAAAACAAGCAGAACTGACAAAAATATCATGCTAGACACAAGCTATATATGAACTACAGGGCAGATCCGGATTTTTGTGTGAAACAGGATCTTTAACAAGGAAAAACGTGAAAGTTGTGTTTTGTATTAGAATGGAGTTTGCAGTTGATTGTGTGTAAACTGTTTTACATTAACCAGCATTAAATGACTGTTATTAATAATGAATGATAAGACTTGAAAAAGTAATTAAACATGTTGGAACTTGTTTTAAGACCCACTGAAGTGCTTTGTTCAATGTGTTGATGAGATTTCCACTGAAACAGGAAGAAGGGGCGGGGCATATCAAACAGCTCCTCCCCTTTTATAAAACAGCCAATAGCGTTTAGTTTCCATCACAGTTCGTCCAGAGCCGTTGAGTTCAGTAAAGCTGCAGTTTCCTCCTGATCTCTAACAGTTTCTCCTCCTAATCTCCTCCATATCGCTTTAAAAAACAGCATTCTGTGCAGAATTCAAACGAGTCCGATATGTTTTATGATCCGCTCTGTGTTTCGTGTCTCCGGACCGAAGCTGCGGCGGTTCGCGTGACACTAACGTGAAGCCAGACTTCATTCGCCCCAATGGAAAGATCATTTACACTGTCTGGATCGTTCCCTATTCCCTATATAGTGCACTGTGCGCCATCCAGCATGTAGAAACTAGTAAATGTGTGAAAAAGTGACCGATTTCAGCGTCTATTTAAAATATAGGGGGCGGAGCTTCCGATTCTAGAGAGCATTTGATTGGACAGAAAATCTGATGAGAGGCTGAAATGATTCATTTTGGTGGAAGTGACTGTAAGTTTTGGATTGAATGCTTATATATATATCTTCTAAATGTGAATTGTGTCATTGTTTTGGATCACTAGCTTATAGATAACAGTAAGGCAAACGTATTCATACGAAAATCCAAAAAACGTCGCATTTTGATTTAATGGGGACTTTAAAAAGTCTCAGAATAGAGTCTGGATTTGATGATGTCAAACGCCCTCTAGAGGACGCGAGAAGCACAACCGCATGAGAAAAGGTGTCAATTCATGATAAACAGTGTTTACTGTAGGCCTACAAACAAACGCAGGGTTTTAGCTGTGCTGGTTTGATGGGTTTATAGGGGTTTTGGTCCTGCAGAACATCTAGACCAATGTAACCCAGTTCAGTAAGCAGGTTTTTCTTTAGCAGGTTCTGGCTGATGTTTCAGTCTCTCTTTGTTTTCAACCAGCATGCAAACAAAGACTATGGCCAGCTGTTCTGACAGACAACCCGTGTGTGTTTTCACTCGTTTCTAACATCAGTCTCGTGCTATTATGACTATTTACAGAATCTCACAAATATCATTCATCTTATGAAGACTTGATGTTTTGCATGAACGCTTCTGTTTGTTCACTATCTTCTCCTCTCAACCTAATCTAACAGCCCAAAATGAAGTAAGTGGGAAAGTGTTTTATAAATGCAGGTTTGCTTTAGTTGCGTGAATGATGCTTCATTTAATAAGCAGACTGCTGTTAAACTTTCTTTCTGTCAGTCATAAATCCCTCATGTTACACCAAGCAGAACTTATTTGATAACAATAACAGCAGACAGAATTTGTCAATCACAGCTAATGATGCAGATCAACTTGACTGTAAAATGGCAAATATTAAACATGACTGTTTGCTTCTAAAAAAAAAATTAGCAAATAAAAAAGGCAATTTAAATGAACTGCAAATCAGATTTAAGACCATTAAAAATATAATAGTAATAATAATAATAAATGAATAAATAAACGAATTAATTAATTTAAAATATATATTTTTTAATGTAAACGAAATGTCAACCAGTCTACGGAAGCCCTAAAAGGCAATGGCTTTTTTTTCTTTTCTTTTTTTTCGTGATCTCGACATAAAAAAGTAGTAGTTGTTGTTGTTTTTTACAATAATTGTTTGATTCTGAAACACAATTCACACTGAGAGTCTGCTGTCGCTACACTGCCACCTTTTGGCACAGTTGTGTAACTTATAGAACAACTTTTGTTATGTCGAGATCACGAGAAAATGTAATTATTGAAAACAAGAAAAAATAAATAATACTAATCCATGGCCTCTGAGGGCTTCCGTAACCAGTCAATGAAATGACATATAAAAATACTATTATTTCTAATACATTCATTTAAATTTTAAATTTAAATGTTTATGTTGCAAAAAGTTAATGTCCGTGTTATCCTATTTGAGCACTACGCAGATAATACGCACATACTTTAAGGGTATTAGGGCCAAAAAATTAAATGCTAGGTAAACAGAAAAATTAACCCTTTAATAAGCATAGAGTGCATTAATGCAACAACGCATCATTAGCAGCAACAAACCCAATGCTGAACCACTGAAACCTGCGATTATTAAAAGCTTAGCCTGCTGTTTGATTGCCACTTTCGAAGCAGAGGCACAGCCTGAGATGTGAGCACAGGTGAGGTGAGGTGATTCAGGTAAACTGATGATCACAGACCTGCTCTCGGATCCGCAGCAACATCTTCTTTCTCCTCCAGCGCCGGAACTCATGCGCAAATCAAGCCGGACTGGCGCTTTAAAAGCCTAAAAGAGCCCGAAACATCTCAGACAGCCGCGGGAGAATGTTCTGCCACACATGCCAGGGCTTGAGTTTCCTCTCCTCTTCCTGAAATAGACAAACACAAGCGGCACAAACACACAGAAGCTACAAAAGCTCGTTTCTAGTGTCTCCACTCTGCGGTAGAGCGACACTCACTGCAGTTACAGGGCGAGATCGACAGAGGGCGCCAAAGACACGCGAATGTCATGACATATTTTTATGAAAGTCAATTTATCTTAATCTATTAATTATGTAGGCCAGATTACATCCACAAAAAGCACAAAAAATTACTATAACTTCAATAAAATATTAGAAGGACTTTATTATTTCTTATTTACCATTAGACTATTTATCGTTGAGACATTATTAGTGATATGCGATGTTCTTATCATGACGCAAAAAAAGAGAGAAAATATTCATATTTATTTCTAATATTTAATTTTACAAACAACAAATGGGTTGGTAAATTATATAGATATTTAAAGTACAACGTTATGGTAATACACCAGGCTATTTAAGAATTATTCATGTTAAACTCAAATGGGACATTGATCTGAAAAGGCCTATCTAATGTTTGACAGTTTATCAAAGATTCTAGCGCTGTCGCTTATTATCGTGCAAGTCCAATCATTTGACTCAATCCGGAAGTAAAACCAGAGTGGAAGTTCTTTTGTCGTCTGAAAACATCTATGCCTGACATTCCACAACAAAGCCTAATCGAGGACGCACCTGATTGGCTGAAACCGAGCGCGATGCAAAGTGAGGTCATCGATGATTCCGGTCCTACCATGTTGTTAGTTGTTTTTCTCATCAAACTGTCCAAAAGCTGTTCAAATATATTTATACAAGCTGAATGTTGTTCATTTACCTCGTCTTAGAATCAGTTTACAAAAAAAAAAAAAAAAAAAAAAAAAAAAATCTACCGAGTTATTTATTTGAACAATATACATTTAATAAATGTATTTTATATTTAATAATAAAATAATCTAACTAAAATAATTTGATTGTAAGTGAACAATTTAAAATACTAAAATGTTTAAAAAATCGATTAAAATGTAATAGAATAAATAAACGTATATATTTTCTAGCTCAATACTAGAAAAACGTGATAATGTCTCCAGTCTTGAAAATGTTCAGATAAACTCACTAACATAAACTCAAACAGAGCGCTTAGGCATGTGAGTAATGTCGAAGTCAGTGCTTTAGGGTGCAGTAATTAGACAGATGGTCATTTCTCCTGCTGAGGAATCTGTGGCTGGAATAAGATAAAAATACTACAGCTCTGTGTGTAAAAATAGCAGAAGAGTCACTGAACCACTCTGGCCTTTAGGTGTAAGGAAGAGCCTGAGGCCATTCACACAACCTGACATTTGTCTTAAAAGTTCCTTCCCATAGAAATACTCTCGTTCATTACTGTGTGCTTTTGGCGCCACCTTGATGTCAGCAACAGTAATGCCACGCAATGTAAGAAGAAATCACCGAAACAAACACGCATTCAATAATTGAATGAATTCAATTTATTGCAATACTTGGAATAATTATGGCTGGAACTTAAAATCAATTAAACAAAAAAGAAAAAGTAATACATAAGAATAAACACTCTACTAAAATACACAAATTGTTAATAAATACATTGCAGTTGTTGTTGGGAGAATTTTCTTTGTATTCAGAAATACTAATTATTCTTGGCATATAAGATGTTAAATATCAGTTTTTTGATACATTTTTTATAAATTTCATAAAACTTTCATGGATATTTTCACAATATCAACTCAATATGATTCACAATATTTTATTATATAACATATAATATATCAAACGATAGAACAGAGCCGTTGCTTTTAAACAACACTACTAATTTTACTCTAGCTTCATTCTCTTTTAACACTAAAATGTGGGTAAAGTTTAATACATTTTAAAAAAGCACATTTTTAATCCTCTTCCTGAATCGACATTTCATATAACGTTTGGCAGTTTTGATGTATACGTTTGATGATGGATTACATGCACGTAAGCAATGCTTCTATCACGTAGGCTATAAGTATATATTATATAAGCAGATCATATCAGGGCTTTCTGTTATTATGATATATTAATTTAATTTAAAAAAATGAAAACTCTACACATTTCAGTTGTTTGATGCCTGATATTTGTAGAACAATTATAATTTTATCATGAGAATGCAGTTTCTGAAAGATTGGACAGTTTTGAAAAAGACTAAATGGTGTAGATTTTTAATATCTTCCATAACTGAAACATTATCAGCATTTAATCCCTCAAAAAAACAGTTTCTGAGATATTTTTCTGGTTAAAAGATCTTAAATCAATGCAAGAATCAAATAATAAATCAACTAAAAATGCTTTAAAACAGACTTGTTGCCCACACTTGTGATATATATATATATATATATATATATATATATATATATATATATATATATATATATATATATATATATATATATATATATATATATATATATATATATATATATATATATATATATATATATATTAGATAGGGCTGTGCAATGATTAATCTCGATTAATCGCATCCAAAAAAAAGTTTGTGTTTACATAATATATATGTGTGTGTGTGTACTGTGTATGATTGTTTTGTCTATATAAATACACACATATGCATGTATATATGTAAGAAAAATGTGTTATTTATATATAAAATATTATATATAATATAAATATACAGGTATATACAGTATATGCATGCACATTTTTCTTAAATATATACATGCATGTGTGTATTTATATATACAAAATAATCATACACAGTACACACACACACATATATATTATGTAAACACAAACTTTTATTTTGGATGAAATTAATCGCGATTAATCGTTGCACAGCCCTATCTAATAACTAACACACACGCGCACGCGCACACGCACACGCGCGCACACACACTTCAGAGTTGCCATGCTTAAAGGAGCTGTATGTAAGAAATGTATTTCAATTAATCATAAAATGGCCCTGATATGTCACTAGACATTAAGAAATCATGTTCATTTCAAATATTACTGACAACAGTAGTCCGGCCAGGATATTTCATTATAAAAGTGAAGTTGCAGCCCTCAACTGATGTTGATGTTGTCATGTTGTGTTTTGGCCTGAAGCTCCACCCTCCACCTATCTACCAATCACGAAGTCAGTAGTGTTTCGGCATCGGGGTTGCCAGCTCTGCTCTAGTTACCACAGCTACGTAGCAGCCTACGTTGAAAGTGATTGCAGTACCAGTTTTGGCCACAATCTTACATACGGCTCTTTTAATTCTAGTCAAGACTCTTTATGTCCGCCTCCATCAGACGTCACTCACACACACACAGTAATGACAGCAGGCTCATCAGGGCAGTGAGTTGGAGTTAATTTTATTAGTGTTATACTGAGTTAAGCTGCTCAAAATTAATGTTTTAGAAGCATAATGCAAAACACTCTACTCCTTTTAGAGTCCTTTTCAGTCTATTAAAACGACCATGACATTCAAATCGACTTACTTCGTTAAAGAAAAATAAGAAAATATAATTGACAGTACATTTAGGCACACCGCTGACACATACTATACACCAATATGCACAGTTCATTTTCATAGATTCATACAGACGGGGATTCAGAAAGCAAATCAAATGAGGAATCTGAAACATTTGTATCAACCACTGAGTGAATTTAAAGGGGAAGTGTGCTCCTGTGTGACCAATCACAGCAGATTCTAGCTTCTCAGTGCCAGCCAATCACAGTAGAGAAAGAGTAAACCTGCGTGTGACGCTGGCCAATCACAGCAAACAGCCACAAAATAAGAGCATCATAAACAATGTTCAATTAAGAGTTTAAGTGCTATTTTTATTTTAAAATCACACACTTAGTTCTTGTCTATTCGCATCAATATCTGGATGAAGCGCATGAAACCTGAGACAGGTCATATTCACTCCAAAAGCTAAATAAATAATATATTTGCGTAAAGACAAAAACTTTCTCATGACGATTTCTGATCCAAATTCTCGTTACTTAAATTGAAAGAAAAATCGAATTATTACATAACATGAAAAATAACTTGTTTAATAGTTTATAATAAAAATAATAATTCAATTATTTTTTTATATATTATTATTTGAATTGTAATATGTATTTATTTCACATTATAGTAATGAGAATTAAGGAAGGAAATGTGCTCAATCGTCATGAAAATAATGTTGCAAAGCCAAAAAAAGGGCATAATTTTCTTTTTATGTGATGTACTTTCACATAAGGGTGAAATATGATCCGTGCATGTTTTTGCAAAGTGTAGATCTATCATAAGCGTGACTGGAGAGTGTTTAACCTGTGTGCTCTAGCGCCAGACGACCTCTGACCTCTGCTTGCATGTTTTGAGCCTCCGTTCACCAACAATGTGCTTTCACTCGTTCCTAAAAGCAAAAAAAATCACGCCAAAATCCATCGTCAAGAAAACGGCAGGAGTGACGAAACATTAAAAAAAAACGAAAGCATCCCCAACACAAACATAAAAGCCAGACTTATAAAACAAGTCCTTTAAAACAAGCCATTTACAACAACGGAATGTTCAGGTGGTTTTTCTGAAAGAGTTTCGTGTGGTTTCGGATTTTCGCTTCTGAAATTCTTCACTCGAATACGCTTGAAAACTATCCCATACACGATTATTATAGAACATGCATTAAAGAAACATATTGCACAACAAAGAATAACGTATTCTCTGATCAGGCCGGTCGAGATCTCCTTGATGTGTGTGTTTGAGGGGAAGCTACGTCTACGGCACACGTCTCTTGGTCTTGGATTTAAGGCTCTATATCTCACACGCAAACAGTCTTCGGCATCGGACAGCTGCAGTTTAGTGCTACACTTGCTATTCTAAAATAAAGTAGTTTTAAAAAACAAACACATGTACACGAGCCTTTGATTGAGTTATAAAAACAGGACACACACACACACACACACACACAGGCTCACTAGAGACGGGTACATTCGTTTAAAGCATATCTCCGTATGCGCTGAACTCCACGTAGCCGGCGCCGGCGCCGCCGCCCGAGACGGCCATGCAAACACACGCTAGGTGAAATTCACCATCTCTGTCCCCATTTGATGTGTTTGAGGGCTTTAGATAATGATTAAGTCATTTTTATGTTATATGTAAGTGAAAGGCTGAGGGGCGTGGCCTGTTTTAAACCCCACCCACTCTATGCAACCGATTGGTTGGCAGGATAACATTACGCTTATTTCAGTGTCAGTGCCACATAATGTTTGTAGATGAGGATCATAACTGACCGTCATCGTACGGTTCTGCTTGTGATGAGTGTTAAGGTGCATAGGTTGGTTCGGTCAGATTTCGTTCACCATACTGTATTGATGAGTTCGACCACTGCCGAATACAAAACAAACCCCCAAAAATCGTATGTATCTACACAGTGTCATCCCAACAAACATACAAACGGAGAGGACGATCGCTCAGTGTTCAGTCTTTAGTGGTTCAGAGGTGAGCGAAGTGTCGGACAGTGCGCTTCATGATGGTGAAATGAATCCTCTATGCTACGACCGTGTCAATGCAGTGCTTTAAACGAGAACAGCCAGGAGGCACTAAGAGGGAGGTGTGTGTAGAAACACACGCGCCTGACTCCTCCTCTTCTGCGTCGGCGGGACACTCGTCCGTCTGTCACCTCTTGTGCAAGCTGCGCAGTTTTAGTGAGTATTTGAGTACACGCGGCGAGCGCGAGTGGAGCTTCACGAACAGGTCGGAGAACTTGTACTGAGGAAACAGGGTCTCCAGGAAGCCCTCTAGAAAGACGTAGACCAGCCGCCGGTTCAGAGACTGGTGCTGGAACATGTCGAAGACACGCAGGATGCCCTTGCGCGTGGTGTCCGCCCCGATGATGTGCTTCAACTCATCTGATGGCAGGAGAAAAGAGTCAAAAATTATTTGTATAGCACAGAGCTGCACGATTAATCACTACAAGATCACAAGCTCCATTCAAACACCCACGCGATCTCATTCCTAAATGACGATGATCCTCCTGTCTATACAACCTATAAACAAGCAGTGATGTATGAAACAGCTTCACAAACAAGCACTTCATTTCAACCACACAGTATTGTTATTTCTGTGCTAAAAACATTCAAATTACAAATTACAAAAGTACTGGAATAAAAAGTTTGTTTGGATATAAACACTGATGTGTATGGAAGAAATCAAAATAGAGTAAATCAACTTTTCAAAGAAAATTAATGCTTCAAATAATGATTGCATCCATAACATCGTAATGCCACTAGGTGGCGAAAGTGAGTGTCTTTGAAACATTTATTCAAGAGATTTGTTCAAAATTCTGATTCATCCAATAATGAAACAAGTAAAGTATTTGAGTGAGTCATTGAATCATTCACTCAAACAGTTTTTTTGTTTTTTATAATTTGGATTAATGAAACATTTTAAATAGACTACAGCAATTAACATTTTGTTAGAACCTCTAGTAAATTATGTTAATTGCTGCTTCAAATAATGATTGCATCCATAACATCGTAACGCCACTAGGTGGCAAAAGTGACTGTTGAAATTTGTCTTTGAATCATTCATTCAAGAGATTCATTAAAAAACACTGATTCATCCAATAATGAAAAAAAGTGAAGTATTTGAGTGAGTCATTGAATCATTCACTCAAACTTTTTTCTTTTTTTTTTATAATTCAGATTAATAAAATATTACAGCAATTAACATTTTGTTAGAACCTCTAGTAAATTAAGTTATTTTGTTTAGTTTGCTCAGAATCGTGATCTTAAAAAAAACAAAAAAAAAACAAACGTGATTCTTAATGTATCCAGAATCATGCAGCTCTAGTACAGCACTTTCCACAACACTCATTGTAAGTACCTGGCATGATGCCCAGGAGTGTGGTTTTGGCGGCGACCCGCGTCCTCATACGGAGGCTTTTGTCTCTGCGTGGCGGCGTCTCGGCGAGAATCCCGTTCGGCCAATAAGAGTCTCTGAGGAGTCAAAAAACCCAGTTAGAAGAAGAACCACAACCATTTATATGTCAGAACAGACAGTGTGCATGCAATCATCACCTGAATCTCTTCACATAATCAGACACTTGCTCAGGCGAGGTCATGTACTCGACGTGATCCACGATTTTCCTGCAGTGAAGCAAAAACAAATATTTGCCGTTGAGCAGAGAGTAGAAACACTGTCATAATGCGCGTGAGAGTACACTTGTCCATCGCACCTGTTAATGGTGTCTCCATACGTGGCTTTGATGAGCTGCTGCAGGAGGTTCTTGATGTTTCTCCGCAGCCACTGATTTCTCTCCTTCAGGTCAAACACTTCATCCATCAACAGCAACATCACCCTCAGAGGAATATTATCATCCACCTTACAGCAAAACAACATTGATGAAACTCAATATGATTAGATAAACCACATGCAAATTCACTGAACTACCAATAAACAGTAAAAAAGGTGACGGAGGCAAACCCTCATAGGAGGGTCTGAGGTCCAGGAAGACTTTTTCTTTTAATATCACCTTTAAAATGTGGATTTTGCATTGACACAGCTTGTTATTATGGTACCCATTCAAAATGACTATATTTGTTCAATTATAAAAGTAAAAATCAATTAAATACATTACTATGCTAATAATACTATTGTACTGTAAAATAAAAAAAATCTTTAAAAACATTATTTTTATTATAATTTTATATAAATTCTATAAATTAAAGTAATTCTATAAATTAATTTAATAATTATAATAATATTTCTATATATTTTTAAATCATTTAAGATATACATTTATATGTTATAATAATATTGTACTGTAAAATGAAAAAAGCATTTAATAATAATAATAATAATAATATTTTATTAAATTATAAAAAGGTTAAAAAAAATAAAAAAAATATGTATTACTGTGGTAATAATACTACTGTACAGTAAAATAAAAAATAATAATATTTAATAATAATAATTAAAAAAATTCACTAATATTAATACAAAATATTAATACGTTTATTTTAATTATCAAACTAAATGTCATTATTTATCAGTGCCTTAAAACATATTGCGCTGCGATACAAGACGACAGACCTCTTGAGGCTGTGTTAGAGTGATCTGGCCAAGTGTTTGATGTGATGTTGACTTACGTTGTCGTCCAGCTGGGCCGAGACGCGGCAGTGATCGGGATCGATGTCAGACTTCTGGATTAAAGGAGGAACCTGTGGAGCAGAAACATCTGGAGTTCATGTCATGCATTCACTGATAAAAAAATTCATATATTCAAATAACGCCAGTCGAGCGCAAATGCTTTGCCTACATGTGTTTGGCTCCTGCTCAGCTATGCATGTGAAATTACTGACTAAATGCAGAGACTAAAGTTTCCCAGTTACACAAACATAGGCTAAATAAAAGTGTATGTAAAGCGTCCAGTTTTTGAGGTCTTTC
Organism: Leuciscus idus; assembly: GCA_021554675.1. Classification (NCBI taxonomy): domain Eukaryota; kingdom Metazoa; phylum Chordata; class Actinopteri; order Cypriniformes; family Leuciscidae; genus Leuciscus; species Leuciscus idus. The sequence goes on along the minus strand of CM038628.1, from coordinate 38,027,951 downwards.
GCATTTCTCGCTGTGTTCTGTGATTCTCTAGTCGTGCTCTACCTTAAATATGGATTGTTTAATATCCTGGCCAATTTTCTTAATATCCTGGCCCATGTCCGCCGAGACTTTGGACACTCCCTCAGCCAGGCTGTCCGGCAGTGACTTCACGGCATTGGACACGTTCCGCATGGAGCTCCGGAGAGGATTCACAAACGTGTCCATCTGTCCGAGTCCAGAGAACAGGACAAATTTACAAAAACTGCGAATCCCATCAGACAACAAGTATGCCGCTCCCCTCTGGAAGAATACATCGGGTTGCGTTCAATTTAATCTCTGTTAGTCGCTATGTTAGTATCCAACTGTATATCAAGACGTGGATCACGGGAGCTTGCCACTGCTAATCCTGCTCAACTTTCCCGCTCCTCCACCAGTGGTTGCTTTTCCTCGTTGTCCAGAATCGCCAACTCTCATTTGAATTGAATGACTTTTGGCAACTCCAAAATGCTGTTTGTGTGAACGCACCTTTAGTCTGTCAATCTCTCCATCAAAAGTGTGACAAGAATATCAAGTCCGACACAGTTTGTGTTTTAGTCTATGGGGTTTTCATCTTAAAGTTATGAATGATTTCTGCTGTAGTGTATTTGATACGAGTAGTTTGCAATAATATACACCTCTGTTAAAAAAAAAATGACGTCAGAATGAAGTTTTATTCAGCAAGGATGCATTAAATTGATTGGTAAATTTGAGCAGCAAATCATCATTAGAATGATTTCTCATTCAAGGATCATGTGACACTGAAGACTGGAGTAATGATGCTGAAAATTTAGCGTTGATCACAGGAATAAATTACATTTGACCATATATTCACATACAAATCATCTATTTTAAATGTTTAAAATAAATGCATCCTTGATGAGCAGACGAGACTTCTTTCTATTGATGCATTGAAATAGAAATGATAAATATGATTCTTTCTTGTGATTATTTGGTAAAAAAAACAAAAAACAAAAAAACACATGCTTAGATTGTTTTATATCAGGAGATTTCTGGCTATATCTGGATATATATATACACCTTCACTGATTACTCAGAGCATATTTCCTGCATGTGGCGTTTCTCACCTTGCGTGCAAAGTCCCCTTTGCCTTTGCTGTACGCCTTGTTTTCCAGGAAGTCATAGACGTAGGGTATCAGCATGGGACAGGCCTTCACCATCTCAGGGTTCAACAGCAGCTGCGGGGACAAATTCAGCTCTCAGCACACCTGGATCAAAACACCTGAGCTAGCAGAATCCCAAATAAACACACGTCCTTATCTGACCCACCTGTAAATATGAGTTCAGGTCCTTCTTCCTTTTCTCCAAAAACTCCCTGTCCATGTTGTTAAAGGTCTTTTTGCCAGGAAGCTTGAGAAGCGGACCAAGGCTCTCAAACTACAGATAGGAAACAGATCTCAGCAAACTCCACAAAAGCCGTTTAGGTCAGAAAATGACTTTGTTTACTCTGGCAGGCCACATTTTTAAGCGTATCCAGACCAACATGCAATCTGTGTTTGCAGAATTAGAACACTAGTTTTTCTACACTTCCTTCGTCCCTTCTATGTTAGTTTAGTCAATATTTTGGCTAGCTGATTATTCATCAACAATCAGCACAGAAAAAGTAGAAAAATGTTGATTAAAATCTGATTTTTACAAAGCCAACACAAGCTACATCCATATATGTTTTAAGATATGTTTAAATTCAAATCGTTGTGAATTTGTTTCAAGAACAACCAAAATTAAAACTATTATAAAAATACATATTTTTCTTATAGAGAAATCTCCAAATTTCAAATTCTCAAATAAACACAATTCAATTCATTAAATAAATTTTAAATGAGCGGTTTGAGTGAAATGATATTCATCGTTGTGACTTAAGCACATTTCCACCCCAAATCTCATTAATGGCAAAAACAAACATTTATTACAATTGTCAAGAATTTATACATTAGGGTGGTTTGTTGTACTTGCCTTTCAAGTTATACAGATACATTTTTTAATACATTTTTACTATTATATAGTAAAAAAAAAAAAGGTAATGTAAAAAATACATAATAAAAATAGCAAAACATAGTTAAAAAATAAAATCTGCATAACTTGTAGACAGTCAAACAATCTTCCCTGATCGGTGACGCCTGATGTTCATTTATAGGTCAAATTCTTCATCTTTCCCCCTCGACTCGCTCACCTGCTCCGTGATGCGCATGTGGAAGTCATGGAAATCACTGTAGCGGCGGTACGTCTTCCAGATGTCCTCGCTGCCGTCTGAGTTCTTGCGTATGACGGTGACGGTGTAGAGGGCGTACGTCTTCCCATGATCGTTGCAAACGCCTGCCATAGGAAGTTGGTTTAGAAAAGCATCAACTACAGGGAGGCAGGAGCGATGGAAATGAAGGAGCAAGAGCCGGCAGGGGCAAGAGGACAAGAAACGACAAGACGGACACACAGCAGAGAGAGAGAACGACACAAGACAAAAGCCACAGAGGGACAGAGGGAAAGAAAATGAATGTAAGAAAATAAAGAAATAAAGTTGATGGAATGACAGTCACAAAATAAGAATGAAAACAAAGTGGCAGGAAAAGTGTTGCATCCTTCAAATAAATGAAGCTTGAAAATGAGAAGAAGTGAACACTGAACATCTCTTTAAATCACACAGACTTCTGCCTTTTAAGTAATTACTAATTTACATCACAGATCTGAAATAACACGTTTAATAGAAAGTAACTGAATTAAATAGAAATCAGAACTGGAAGAACATCTGCAGATGAGAATAGGCCAGAGGTCATATTTAACCCCAAAATCAAAGAGGAAAAATTAATTATATTATGCATTAAGAAGGTGAAACTTATTTTAGGAGCATTAGGATATTTGTGACGTTATATTCATGACATTTAAGAACATTGCCTTGTACAAAACCTGTTGTTTTTTCTTTTCTTTTGATATTAGGGTGAAATATGACCCGGTTATATCTCAGTAGATTCACCTCTGCAGATCTGTGTAAGCATGTGCAATGCAATAAAGACACAAGCATTGCACATGGTTACAACCATGCTGGTTTAAGTTTGTGTCCAGCCATGATGACCGATAAGCAAAAAGACAGAACTAGATGCATAGTGAATGATTAGGACACAATGTTGAACTCTTGAAACTTGGGTAAAACAGCAAAAAAAGGGGTAAACCTCTCACCTGTATCAGAGATAAAGGCATGAAGCTGAGCAGACTCATCCACGCTCCCGCTGCTGAGATCATCTAATGACTACAGAAAACAGACACTCATTAGAAACAAATCGAATACATTCAGCACAATGTATGTAAATATAGATATGTTTTATTTAACATACTAAATTAATGCTTCCTGTTGGAGACCCGTTGAATGACTCTGGAGAAACAGAGAAATATTAACGGTTACACAAATCTAGATGCATTTGAAAACTCATCTTTTTCTCTACGTTTTGGCCTTTCGTCCACAATGAAGGGTTTATATCCAACGAAAACTGAGGTATTTGAAAACGATGACGCATGTTTAGTCATGTGACGCATATCGTACCAATAGATATCTATGTTTATACCCGTATGTACCTGCTATGTGCTATTCATTTTCACAAGATATATGTTACTTTGTATAATCTTCATATTACATTTCTGCAAAGATGACAGAAAAATTACTTACAACTGCCCTCATGTTTTGCTGAAGGACAGCAATTGCGGTTTAGACCACACATGAAGTGGTGATTGAGTTCGGCCTGAATGCATCAGTAAGTGGTGAGATATTGTGCAATTAAAATGATCGTGCCAGAATAATAATATGAGAAATGTATTGTGTCTGATCTCTTGGCATCATCTCAGTGAGCTTTTATTATGTTTCTGCGTGTGCATTAAGATGATTTAAGCTTCAGTGTGGACGAGAAACTTTTGGAAAACGCTTGAAAATGCTAGTGTGGACGGAGAACATGTTGAAATGAAGACATAGCCTTTGAAAATGATGCTTAAACAGACTCAATGTTGCTGTCATTCATGACAGATCTGATCCCGTGTGGGTTTCTCACCTCCGTCCCCATCATCAGATCCCCTGAAACTGGGTTCCTTCAGCATGTCCAGCTCGGCCAGCATCCGCACGTACAGCGGGTGCTGCCTAAAAGACGGGTAATACCGCTCATCCCTCAACATCATATCATACACCTGAAAAACACAGTGAGCTCAATCAGTGGGCTTTATACTGGTCAGAATACACAAATCCCACATATATGCACAGAAAACTGACCTTTCTCTGGATCTCATCAAATATCTCAGGAGTGGGATCCTCTTTGCTGAGTTTTTGAGCCAGTCTGGTTACGGACGCTTCGTCCACCTCCACCCTAGGAGAGGCCTGATTGAAACAAGAATCTGTCAATCATCACTTCATGACCTACTAGACAGGAAGTGACCATCTGACTGACATGTAATGGAATGGGCGATATTACCAAAATCTTATTTCACGATAACAATATATACAATATAGTATATTATACAGTTATTAAAAATACAAACAAAGAAGTAAATTACAAACAATAGGTCAAATACAATAGAACAAATACACAAAATAAAGTTTGTCAGTTACAGTAGGTTTACTTAACATGTAAGAAATACTACAGAAATTAAAAATCAAGTCATCACTGTATGAATTATGAATACATTGATTCTTATTAAAGCTGCAAAAGTTATTCAGTCAAGAGCAGTGATTTTCACTTTGTCTTTTGTTGTTTGATTAACATTACTGACACAGACGACAGCATGTATATTAGGTCTTGTATATTAGGACAGGTATATGCTGTCACTTTAAGACCTGAAGCACTGATCTAATAATGTGTTCACACGATGGGCATTCTGACACAAATGTGTGTATTTGACCATTTAAAGGGATACTTCACCGATTAGCATTAAGCTTTGTATCAGTAGAAAGCCGGTAGTATTTTCGAATGACCGTGCTTCCCTCCCTCATGTCCCCCTGAGACCAGAGATTTCTGTATTGTGTGTCTGGAAAAAAACCTCAGATGACGCAAACATCGTCATTTAGCTCATCAGAGGCTTTGTCCAGAGGCGAGAGACTACAACCAGTAGGAGGAGCTCGTTCCGCATGCTTTCACCCCACCCATAGGGGGATCTCACGATAAAACACAGTCTTTTTTCAGTTTCGAGTCAACTAGTAGCCTAGTTGTGTCATTTCTTCCGATACTGCCCTCTGTAACCGGTAGGCGTGGCTTGGGAGTGTCCTCGTAGGACAGTGAAGCAAGTGCATTCTGGGAGTTGTTGTCTTTCATCCACATGAGCCAAAAATACATTTTCTGCTACATAAATGACCCAATTTAAATACACATTCATCTTTCCAGCAAAGTATCCCTTTAAGAGCAACAAGCCGCGAAAAAGAACTGAATTTGGGATTGCATGCTGTCTGAGAAAGGCGTTTTCCTGCATGCTTCAGCGCGAGTGACAACATTGATTCTTTTTGCATGGCTTACTCCTTACTGTACTTCAGACATTTAAAAAATTCTGTATTTAATCATTCATGCATGTTTCTTTATCACTCTAATGTGTCATTAACTTCATGTAGTACTGTGCTGCACGGATTTATTTACATACCACAATATAAATGATACAGCGAAATCTCTAACGATAGACACTTTACATCTTCGCTCGCCACAATATATCGTTATACCACTAGGCCCTAAATGAGAAAACCTCAGCTGTGTTTTTTTGTGAAGTTTAAGAACCGGTAAATCTAAATCACCCCACCTTCTCAGACAGGTACTGGTCGTAGACGCCCACCGCAGCGGCTCTCAGAAGCCCTTTGGTTGTCTGGCTGCTCGGCTTCTTTCCATCTCTCTGGCTGCTCTGTAGGACCTCCAACTGCTGCTGTGCCGTGACCCGGTAACCCTCCACCGTCAGCCAGAAGAACAAGACTGCCTGACCACCCATGTGCTGCATGTAGTCTACAGAGAGAAAGATAAAAAGCAATAAGGGACAAGCTGATGATGCATTTCCAGTGTTTCCCCTACAATGTATTCAGCAGTGGCACAGCAAAAATCTTCACATGATCAGTAATTTCACGACATTCACTTCATCCACTTACACACCTAAAAACACTGAGTCATGGCGAACTGCGGCGCTGCTAATGCGATGGCTCTGAACCCACTTGTTGACAAGAAAGGAGGAAAGAGCCACATATGGAAATATTTTCGATTAGGCTAATGTCACATTGCCATAAGGGGCCGTTCACATAACGCGTTTTTTGCGCGTGCAAATTCGTTATTTCAAATGTAGGCGTTCATAATAGAAGCGACGCGGCGCGCCTCTGTTCATGGTTGCATAGCGACGACAGACGCCACGGGAGAGCAAGCGCTTGTGGAAAGGAGAAAGCGGTGCAAACTGCGAAATTGGTACCGAGAACCGTGGATTTTCACTGGTATTGGTACCGAATACTGAAATTTTGGTATAGTGACAACACTATAAGGTAGTTATAAATATGCTAATCACAAACAGACCTTTTTTACGTTTAAGGCATTAAACATACTGTAGGCTACATTCTCTTATCACCAAGTAGAAAGGGTTGTGCAATTTCATTTTTCCCATATCAATTTCTACCTTATAGCTGAAAATTAACACAAAAGAAAAACATGAATATTCCTGTCTAAAATTATAAAATGAAGGTTTCTGTTTGTGACCCGTTCAAGGTACGTGCCGCAATAATCATGCCTTGAATCTGTTGATGGTATGTCATACTTGTATGTCTCAAAATGTTCATTTCTATCCACAAAACTTGCCAGAAGTCATGATTTATGGGGTTATTTAAAAAAAATTATAATCCCGAGGTGCAATGCCCCCGGACCCCCACACGCGCGGCTTGGTAACAACGTCCGGCACGTAACAGCACCACTGCTGGAAAAATGTCTAGGGGAAACACTGATTTCAAACGAGAGGACAGTATGTGTGCATCCGTCTCGACTCACCCATGAAGAACTGCAGTGCGATGTTATGCACGAGGATATGTTCCAACGGAATCACACACAACTTCCCAAAATTAGCCGCGAGTTTCAAAGCGTCAACTTCCTGTTTGGCAAAAACAACCAAAACATGTTAGTCATTCTGAGGGTGAAATGTTACATGTCAGACGGCTGATATCATTTGTTATATCAGCGAGATGATTTAAAAAGCTCATAAAAAGTCACATTTGAAATCATAATAAAATGTTGAAAGTCAAAGTAACATCCGATAACGGCAATTATTTATCATTTTATTTGTCTGTATAATTATTTGTATAACTTTCTTAATTACATAAAACAAATGAAACTCCTACAAAACATACATTAATTAACAGTGCATAATTGTTTACTGTTTAAAATAATCTGAAAAATATTCCTAGCAAATATTATTGTTTTTAATGAATTAATTATATATATATATTTTTTTTTTTTTACAATTTTAATGAATTATAAAACAGGAAGTGTAAATGAAACCGGGGGATTTGGGTTACCTTTCCTGATTGTAGCCTTTGTATCCGTGTTTCACAGACTTTCTTCACAAAAAGCAAACTATTGATTTGATTCTTTATTATGTTGATATCTGTGAGTACAGAGAGAGAGAGAGAGAGAGAGAGAGAGAGAGAGAGAGAGAGAGAGAGAGAGAGAGAGAGAGAGAGAGAGAATGAGAATGAAGAGTAAACAATGTTTGTTATTATAAAGCCCTGAACTTGCTCTCATATTTTCCAAAATAAACCCCAGAATTCATTGTTTATTTTCCAAACAAATGAAAACCAAAAACTGCCATTTAAGCGTATGCGTGTGAAAATAAGTGTGTAGCGAGTGTGTGTGTGTACCGTCTGCGCCCGTGTCCAGAGATCGGAGGTGCTGAAGCTCCTCCAGGACTCGGTCTTTCACAGCCTCCAGCTCAGGCGGTTTGTCCGTCAGCTTTAAGATGTTCATGAAGGCCTCATAGTTACAGCTTGAGTCACGAATCTAAACACACACAGAATGTTTTAAAGGGAAAGCATAAACATTTACAACACACTCCTCTGCTATAAGAACAGAGCAGGTCTCACCATCCAGATGACGAACTGATTGATGTAATCCGGGTCACTGAGCTGGTTAATTAAGGGCAGCAGAACTCCTCTGGCCAGAACTTCCTGTTCATCAAACATCAAACAATCAATCAATTATCATCATCATCATCAAGTTTGTCCAGTTGCAAAACACCAAGGCTGGAGCTCTAATCTTGCAGTCTCAGCCGTGAGACCTGTCAGGACCACATTAGCCACTTCATGAGTTCAGAAGTCCTGATCTCAAAACAGAATCCTGCTTTCCGTAAATCCCAGATCTGGTGTCTTAAAGGATTAAATACTACTTAAGCTCTATCAACAGCATCTGTGATATACTGTCAATAACCACGGATTATTGAAGCTGGGATATACATTTACAGCAGATTAAAATACGAGTGTTATTTTATATATTATAAAAGTATTTATTTGAGTTATTTAAATGTTAGTTTGAGTTTTTAGTAATTTTGTTATATGCTTTTGTCATTTTTATTCGTTTTTTTTATTTTATATTTCTATTTAGCTTTACTTTCTTATTTCAGCTTTAGTTTTAATAATTTTATTATTTCAATTATTTTAGCCAAGGCAACATTTCTTAATTTCTTTAAAATGATGTTATCTAATATTTATATTCTACTTTATTTGAAATAATGAAAACTATTTTAAATAGTTTTAATAGACAGAAAATGTTATAGGGTTTAAAAATCAGAAAATGCTCGCATAAAATGTATGTTTTATGGTTTCCTCTGTGTAAACGCTGCTTTACAGTATTCCTCCCCTGTTCATTTCTTTAGCCGGCCATGACTAGCTGAAAGATACAATATTCTTTGGATGCATTTGGGACTGATGTAGGATGTGTGTGTGTTTATGTCTCACCCTGAGGAAGTATCTCATGTTCTTGTTGTGGAAATCTCCAGAAGGTAGTAACAGGTACAGCAGCACTTCACAGAGATCCCGTAAGTACCCTGCACCAGAAACACACCACAGTCAAATCTACAGCACAAAGACAACGTACAGGACAGTCTGACCCTCCTCACCCAGAGCTATTGCAGGGGGTTTTTTCAATCAAATTTAAGGCTTTTAAGACCTTTTTTTAAGATTAGCACAAATAAAATAAATACTGCATGTCAATTCAAAACAAACCAATACAATCTCAATTTAAATCATGAATCTCGGAGTCTTTTACTTTATTAAACACACATTCAGCAAGGACTTAGTACTGCTTATCAGCACAACAGGGTAACTGCAATCATAAAATACTCAAGACATGTTTTATTCAGTATGTACTGAAAAAGGTTTATGTACCAACATATCCATTCATACGAATTACAGATTACTGTGCCGATACTAGTAATCACTATATACTGAATGTGTGAAATTATGTTCTTAGTCTTTCCTTCCAGTGACGGAGAGAGAAGCTACAAGAGTTTACACTGAATTCGATGCCAGATACCATTAATAACCAGATTATTATTATTATTTTGCATAATGTGGAACTTTTAATTATAAACAAGCCAGAAATACTCCAGAAACTTATTTGGAAATGTCTAAGATTTAAGTCTGTCATCTACTCAATCAAAGAATGAGGGAGATAAAACTATTACAACATATTACAATATAAACACCATAAAGTAAACATTGTCTTAATTCATCAACAGTAGATCAGGAAGCGATCACTTGGCATACATTTGCAGTGGTCTTGATTTCAGAAGTCTTGGAATTTAACGCACAAGTCGTGTAAACTACTTTCATGGTGTTTTTGTGCAACAGTGTTCTTGCCTTCTCCCGATTGTCTGTCAGCCACTAAAGCGTTTTCAAAGCATTTCACTGTATTAATGACTGGGTGTGTGTTTGTATTTTCTGCTAATCAAGTCTTTCAGCTTGTCTGGCCTATAAGATCTGCCCTAGAGAAGCATGTACAAGTTATTGTTGACATAAAATATGCCTTGAATCACTGGCCTGGAGTCTTTGATCTGTCTATAGACACAAATCTGTGTTTGTCTTACCTTCTTCATCCTTGCGTGACATGCACACCATATCTCTACAAATATTCCTCTCCATTTCCACCTCCGCCTCAAAAAACGAGTCCAGCAGCTCCTCTGGATCGTCACCTGCCGCAGACACACGAATAACGTCATGCACATGCTCACATTTTTGAGTCATTAAAACCAAGTTACAATTAAAGCCCTTTACTCAGTAATTAGGCGTGAGGAAATCAACTATTTATTACAGGCTACAACAATTTTAGTCCTGATATTGAGATCTTTAAACATTAAATCAATGGGACCTTATTGTAAAGTATAACCATTATTGCTTTTCTTGGTTTAATCTGTCCATCTATTGACAATGTGAATTGAGGGGAAAGAATGATCTTTACGTTGTTTAGGATCTTCTCTCTCATTCAGCCTCTCTTGAGCTTTCCTGAAAACACGCAGGTGAGTTGCAAAATCATCCACCAGTCTGGTGGTGAAATACGGCTGCCAGTCCACCTCTTTAGACCTGAGGAACGGAAAGATTGAGAATCAATGAATCATGGGAGTTACAATGTCTATTTCAACATCGTGTTTACCAAGGAAAATGAGTAAGAACATCTGAATGCATTGTTTGGTTTGTGGTTAGGTGTTGCATCAGCGCTGGAAAACCACAGTGTCGTTCACAACCCTCTGCAACAGTGATTGTAAAGCAGGTGTGAGGGTGAACGGGCCGGACGGGTGTCTCACCTGGTGGAGAACTGGACGAGGGCGTTCTGGACAGTCTGACGGATCTCCAAGAGGAACGTTTCATCATCACTCAGTGTGTAGTACCAATACTGGATATAGTCCCTCAAAGCAAATTGGATGACCTGAGGGATGACGTGAGAAGAGGATCAGAACAGGCAAACAATATAGTAAACCAATATCACACAAGCACAGGTTCTGTTTTTCCCAATTGTAAAAATACAATACAATTCAATAAAAGTTAACATTTTGAATAACATTTTAGACGCAACATTGTCAATTTTGTCTGTTGTTGCTTCATTTTGGCAACGAAAATAGTTCCAAACAAAACAACGATCCATTAGTAAACAACTGTTAATGAATCAGCCATTTGAACGAATCGGTTGAATGAATGATTCAATGACTCACTCATTAAGAAAGTGACTTGCCGCCACCTACTGGTGGTTTTAGATAAATTTTTAAAGTGCATTTATTCATTTAGCAGACTCTTTTATCCCATTTTAAGAGGCAATAAACATGAGAAGTACTAGCAATACAAAGTTTCAGACATCGTTCAGTTTCGTTTAAGTATTTAATTTAAAAAGATGACACGCACATGTAATAAGGTTAGAAAAATGTCCCTAATAAAGGTAAAATTGCCTCTGGAAATCAAATTAAGGTGGCAAATATCACCCCATAATGAGAACGTTATTTTCTGTTAAACTCTTAATGTACATGAAAAACACCAGGCACAAGGAAATGTATTTTTCTTGATCATGTGCCCTGAATTCTTCTTGGCGCAGACACAACAACCCATAGCTTCTACCACAAAGGGGTCCACACTGAACAGAACAGCTTGCGAACCTGCTGACACACTCGCATGACTGTTTAACTTTAACACAATTTCCTCAAAACGTCAGACTAGTTTAAAATGAGTTGCATAATGATTTTGGTCATGAAGAGCTTATATACTATGGTTTTAACAGGGTCATATCATGAAAACGGCACACTGCCCACAGGGAGGCTGTTCAAAACAGTAGTTAACATCATGTTGCCTTCGACTAAAACACCTTGTTTTAGCTCATTTCTCTATATCTATATCTATCCAACTTTATTTGAATGCCTAACATACACTTATATTAAGCATAATATGTGTATTGTGAAGCAAATCTCAGATGCCACTTTTTTTTTCACCCAACTCTAAATCTGCTAAATTTGACTTAGGCTTTAAGATATTAAGAGAGATCATAAACATTAACATCACGATTTTCTGTAAAACTGCTTTGAAACGTCTATTATTAAAAAATATATACAACACAAAAAAATTATAGCTCCATCTAATTAAAATAAAACATTTTATCCAATATTTTGAGTGTACTTTGAATTGTACCGTGTATTTTTATGCTTCTTGGAATCAATCATTAATTTAGAAATAAGCCTCTTGTATGCTTAGTGATATTTTTGGCTCACAGATTTGCTGCCTATGTAGAGGGTTTCCACATGATGGTACATGGCAGTTATGATGTCTTGGAAGCGGTCTACGCAGGCAGCTCGTTAGGTGCTGGAACAGAGCCAATACCGCTCATGTTTTCAGTATTCTGCAACTTCAACAACCGTCTCAGTGATACTGGTACGTCATACTGGTGCGATACATATCTAAGGTGGAGTAGTAAAACAACCTGTTTTCTAAATGACAAAGAAAGAGTGGAACATGCAACATCAATAGGAACCTATTCGACTAACAATAGAAGTGGCCTTTAGGGAAGCAAAAAAAAAAGCTAGTGTAGAAAATAGTTCCATCAAAAAAAGTGACACTTGCAGAATATATGCATTGTAAGCAAGACTCAAACATGATTCCGTGAAGCATGTGAGAGCACTGAGTGAGAACAAGCTGAAGCGAGTGTCATGTGCTCATCAGTTGTATGAAAACACCAGCCTAAACCCTCAAACTAGCTGATCCAGCGTCTTACTCATGTCACATGCAGAAACAAACGAGTCGACAGTCTGAGAAATCCTCATCAGTAGAGAAACCACAGGTTCCTCAAACACACACGGTCGGTTTGGTTTGGTTGACAGTACCTGCTGCAGTGGCTCATCTATGATATTGGATCCTGTCAGACGACGGTCTATCTTGATGGGTTTGGACTCTGATTTCATCTCCTCCGAAACCTGAGGAACAAACACAAAGACTTAAAACTCAGGAGTGGAACACAAGCACAATCTTAACATTTCACAATTTCATTTGATTTAAAACTATTGTCATGTCATATGCACAGAAACTCAAAGCTCTTCACTACAACCAACCAAAATATAAAGTTATGTTATTACAATTATTAAAACATAATTTAAGGAATATCAAAAAAAATTCTTCCATCCTCTAATATTACCAGTAAACCTCTGTTTAAAGTGCAGCACTTTGCTTGGCAAAAAATTTAATTAATTGTTAAATTTTCATTTGATTACATTTTAAAATATTAATTGAATTTTTAAGGTTTTATGCCATGCAATGTTTTCGATTAATACATTTGTATTCAATTATAAATCCACCTCCCACATAAAAAAAGAAAACGGAGAACTACTGAAAAAAATTAACATTTAATTGTGTCCTATTATTGCAACATTGAAAAAATGATTGAACTGTTAAAGTTTTATGAAAAAAACTGAATTACATACTATATTGCTTAAATGCATTACAAATGCATTTGTGTGTTGTGGCAAACATAATAAATTAAAATGCAATCATAAGGAAGACGGATGCAAGCGTTTGCACACCTTCAGTATGGCCGTCTGTGTCGATGGCAGGTAGGAGTGTTCGCACCTTTCCAGGTGTTTCTCTGAGTTTGTCTTTCCAAATAAAAGCAGCACTACAAAACCCCTGGAGAGAGAGAGAGAGAGAGAGAGAGAAGGGAGAGATCATGCTAGAGCTTCACCAGGTGTTACGGATGGTCTAATGTGGGATCCACTTACCCGCCAATGAAACAGAGGATGTAGAAGGCCAGATAAAAGATGGCAAAGGGTCCAAATGAGATGAGGAAGAGGACGACTCCCAGACCCCCCCATCCCCAGACGGACAGACTGGCCTGAAACACACACACAGTTAACAACATTATTTCTTATCTTTGGCTCACTGTGAGTGCTCATTTTGAAGGACGTTAATTGATCAGAATGAAAGCAGCATGAATACAGTATACTTGAAAATACAGAATAAAAGACACGCCGGCAGCGACTGAACACCTAAAATTGAACATCATCATCAGGGTCTAAAATATTTTTCCAAAAGTGGGTGAATTGAGGAAATTTCAAGGACATGAAATTGTATTTTGCACTATTTCATTAAATTAATGTTTTATCTCTAGGATAAAGGCACTGTTTTGCAGCGAGCACCTGTCACAAAAACACCAAGACTCATTGTGATTTTGTTTGTATTTACATTAATGTGAACATGCCTGAGCTCTTCTTTAACATTCATATTCTCTGATGTGATTCACTCTTGCCAGATCAAACCAGCAGCGGTCAGATTATCATTCTTGCATTGCAATTAAAGTGGCAAAGTTACAGAACACGACGACAAAATCTAAAAAAGTTGCATTTTGCTCCTGATCATCATCATCATCATCATCATCATAAAGACCCAGAAGAATTGAAATCGCTGCTGGAGTTTTCAGCAGACGGGTACAGGTTTTTAAAAGACTCTACGAGGGATGAGACAGAAGAATTGAGTGTGACAGAGAATGTGTCCAGTGGACAGGTTTCCTGTTTTTTCCAGGACAGGAAACTCAGTGACCCAATCTCTGCCCTTTCTCTTCCTTCTCCTGAGACGATCGCGCACACACACACACACACACACACACACACACACACACACACACACGCACGCACACACACACACACGCACACCTCTGTGTGCCTCAGATCTGAAGGGTCGGACCTGGAGTATGTCCTGCTGACGTGTGTTAAATATCTCCCAAAAATATGACCCTTTTCACAGACTGCGATGACGCATTTCCACAGTTATTAAAGTCGGCATGAAACAGAAGTTGTGATAGTCTTTATTTCCCCATTGCGACGAATATCCGAGTGAAACGGCTTCTGGAACAAGAATAAATGTGGACGGGGCTTGATTTGTTTTCTGTGGGGAATTGATTGGTTGTGGTTTGCCATTGGCTGATCTCATGTGAGTGACAGGTTGCCCCGCCCACATCATCAGAGAAGAGAAGCTGCGAGAGGGAGTGAAGTGATTCTGATTCAAGATTACGTGACACTTGAATTTAACAAAATGATAAATAATTTATAATAAATATTGCAAAATTCCTGAAAAAACAACAATTGTTATTTTTGATTTCTTGGTAACTTTAACAGCGTAAATCTAACAACTAGGGCTGTGCAATATAGCAAATAAATAAATTTAAAAATTAAAAAAATCACAATATAATGTTTCATATCGTTCGGTATCGATAATTATTGACATTTTTATAACCTTTTTTTTTTAAGACAAGTAGACAAGTTTGAATTTAAACCAGTTTTTTTAATTTATCTTTTTTTAAAAAATCTATTTATATACTCTGTTATATCACCCTGGCATTAAATTAACGAGAAAAATAGTTAACGCTGCTGAGTGAGTGTTTCCAATACAACCGATTAACGTAAATTAATCTCTCTGTTTTTTTTGGAAAGTCATAGAAACTCTTGACGTGGATTTTTTCTTTTGCAATTGGAGGAAATGAGCATGTAAAAATGACTTTTGTTGTAGTTTCCGTTCACCGCACTATAGAGGTTTATAAAACTAAGACAACTTCTGCTTCTGAGAACCCCGGAAATGTTCATAATGAAGAAAATAATGAGAGCAATAGAAAATGAGAAAATAAAGAGGGTGCAAAAAAAAAGAAAGAAATGGCAAAGGAAAGAAAAGAAAGCGATCTAGATAAATATGAAGAAAGTCAATCAAAAGTCTTTTCCTGTCACAGTGTGCAGTTTCTGTTCATTTGTTAAAAGTCTGGCCACACAAGACCATTAGACCATGTATTCATCCCAAGACCACAAACCCTTGTCCTGACCTGCGAATCATTCATGACTTGTGCTGACATCATGTGGATTTAGGCAAACAGCCTAACAAACCCAGTCTGGATGCGGCTGCAGCGTTCTAGAGATCATCCTAGTATGCCACCGACACAATGCACGTATGTGTTATTACAGGGACAAACAAACAGGCTTTCACGTGTGTGGTGTGTCACAGGACTGCAAAACAGGGCGCTGGCAAACTATCCCAGCTGAAACACCAGCTTACACACAACACAACACTATGGTGGATGCTATTAGAGCAAGACAAATGACATTTAAGCGATATATTGGTGCAGTTATATTATGATATAATTATATAATATATCATACATTTTCTTGCTTGGTCTTTTTTTTTTTATGATGATTGCTTGTCTCAACTAATAAGAGTATTGCACCCTCAAGTCTCTGGATCTTTTGTCTCTAGACAAGGCTTGGGAAGATCCTTTAATGTGTGTCTGTGGGGTTTTATCACCGGTTTTTATTGTTGTTTTATTGTCCCGTATGTAAAAGCATGCATCTGATTACTTAGTGAAGTAACAGCCCATCTCTCCTCAACAGACTCAATAAAGTCTGTTTGTCTCAATTAAAGGGATAATTCACCCAAAAATGACAACTTCTGTCATAATTACTCCCTCTCATCATGTCGTTCCAAAACAGATTCTTTCTTCCATGAAGAAAATTAATTTCTGTAGAATATTCTTGCCTAAAATTACAAAAAAGCACCATTAAAATTGTCAACACAACTTCTGTGCTGATATTTAAGTCAATATCAATAATGTTTGCACCAGTTCACTGTTCATTTGAAGGGAAGATTATCAGTGAACAATGACTTAGCCTAAATGTTGAAATTAAAGATGTGTAAAGTCATACAGGTGATTTTAAAGGTGCTTTTGTGCTCATTATGAAGCTTGAATGTTACAGCCAGTGAGCAGAGCACATTACTCAAACTTTCTCCTGTGCACTGTGGAATAAAGTCAATACAGAACAACATAAGGCTGAGTTAATACTAAACAATGATCAGTTTAATTGATTAAATAGCCAGTGTAGTGGCTGCTAAACCGTCCTGATGTGTCTACCTCAAAATGATAGTGCAATGAACGCTTCTGCTTTGCATTTGGTCTCAATGTGTGCAAGTAAACGTCATCAAAACAGTGACACCGGACCACATAACAGAGAAAAGGTATCAGGTATGAGGGAAAACAAGACATCTGAATGCCACCTTACCAAAAACCAAATACAAAGTTATCCACTACATCAATCAAACAACATGAAGGGGAGAAAAATCTGATCTGAAACAACATTCACTGGTTTTATCAAAGTTCAAAAAGTCTAACAATATATGGACTAGTTAATATTAGCAGTTTATGCTTTGTGTTTTTTAGATAAAGCGATTTGCACAAACGCACATACAATCCAAACTGTTTGGAAAACGTCCTTGACTGTGGGAAGTTTTCCGTGTGCTTTCTAAAAAACTGGTTTCGGCCCTTATCGCCACCAAACTAAAGAACATAAAAGCAGATTATGACATATGGGGGACTAGAAAACCAAAGCTGCTCTCTGTCGTCAAACACACAATAATCCAACAGCCGTTTTATCTTTAACATGTTTTCACATCACAGCAAATCGCATGAGGGCTGCATATATCCTTTTAGCATCGATATAAAGATGTGCGAATCCATGATAGTCACACCGCAGGGTGTGCGATGTCAAGTAAAGGGATCGAACTGTAGTTGATCCGCACGGGCCAGTTATCTGTGCTAGTGCAGATTCACTCCCCTACAAAATCACATCAATAATTCCACAATTATTAATTATTTCCAAATAGAGGTGAAACTGTTTTCATATCACAATAAATATAGGCTAAATATTGTAATATCAGTTTTTTTCCCCAATTTCGTGCGGCCTAACATGATCACCTCAAGTTAGGCTGCACGATATTGGGAAAAACTGATATCGCAATATTATCCAGTAGGAAGACTAAGAAAAATAAATAAACCAATTTAATTTAGCCTAATCATCAGCTTTCATATGAGACAGAAAGGTGTAAAGATGTAACCTTAATAAGACTCTTAACAGCAATGATCTCAGTCTGTCATGTCAGAACGGGCCACCAAAGACCTCAGCCAGGTTAAGATTATTATCCAGCGACGGTCATCCAATCATCTACAGCAAACAAGCTCCACCTTCTTAAACAAAACGCAAAATGCATTCACATTACGCTGCGCGGCCATGCATGCTACGCCTACCGGCGCGTGACACACGGATGTTTCCAGAACATGATTCTCAGCTCAGATCGAGGGTGACTCGGCACTGAGAAGAGCTCATAAGAGAATCCCAAAGGTTTCAAGAGTGATCTGGCACAACTCCTCAGACTTTGGCGTTAATTCAGGCTTGTCACCGAGGTCTATTTTAAGACGGGTGTAAATACCCCAGGCTCGAGTGCCGCTTCACAGAGACCAAAAGCTGTGTGTATAATCCAGATCTATGCCAACTGCACTTATATATAAAAGAGTTCAAGTTCTATACAGACCAAATTACTACATTACACGTATTGCCATGTCAATAAAATAATGTTCTTAAAAAGCTTACTTGACACATGCAAGTAGTAGCACCTGTACTTGGCCGCTCGCTGTAACGTTAGCCTAGATAAATGTGCGCTATTATTAGGCGCATATCCAAGTGTTTGATAACAGTAGAAACAACTTAAAATGTTTGTAAAGTAAAGAAAACAAACAGGATGTGCTTTCTGCCGTCTCAGTATCCGTGAACTGTTGAACTGCACCGAAACTCAGCGTATACTCGCCATACTTAGACATGAGAAATATATCTATAGAAAGCTTGAAATGTCTACTTTTAAACAAACCAATTCAAATAGAAAACAAATGCTCTGATTATGTAATCCGTTTGAAATAGAGTTGTCAAAAAGTACCGACTTCGGTACAAGTTGGTACTCACGCGCTCATCGGATTTGTCTGTGATTGGCTACAATGATCAACGCACGGGAGCGTTTGGAAGTGTTTTAAAAAACGGGAGCAGGAGTGTTTGAAAGCACAAGCATAAACTCATCTATTAGTGGACCGCTCTGCTGAATGACGCCTGCTTTCAAGCGCTCCCGTGTGTATCTGTGTAAGCGCTCGGTGAAGAGCGTCATTGACAATGTATATTTACAACATGTTTTTCAAGGTTGATCATTGTAGCCAATCACAGAGACTTCAGATGAGTGCGCGAGTACAATAGGCAATCAGGTGTGTATATGATTCGGCTCAACAGCGCTCAAAGCGTCACATTTTTAAAATGTCAGTACCGACTGGTACCGAAGTCAGTACTTTTTGACAACTCTAGTATGAAAGGCACGTCCACTATATCTGCAGCATTAACAAATAATTAAATAATTCTCCTTGCTATTTTTTTATTACTTTTGTCAGTGTTTTGCGGCAAGCTTATAGGCTATATATATTACACCTAGGCTGTATATAGTAAAGGCTCATTATGGTTTAGTATTTCCCCCAGTATATATTTAAGTAATTAAATATTAATATGCAATAGGTCAACTAATGGCTTAAATGAACGACGACTAGGCTAGTCGACAAGAAAAATCTTTAGTCGGAGGCAGCCTAGAAATCAGACATAATATTTTTGCCTGGCAGATGATAAAACGGGTGAAACAAACTGGTTACATATAACTACATCACTGCAAAAACAAACAGCTTCCTTCACTGCACAGGCTACGGTCACGGTGTTACTGTGAAATAATTGTCAGCATTAGATAATAGCACCCAGCTAATTAGGCTAACACCCCATGACCAGGAGCTTCACAAAGCTTTGATAAGGATCAGATAATAAGATTTACATCAGCATACATCTCACAGCTGTGATGGGCATAAAGAGGGCACACGCACAGAGAGAGCATGCTGGGATAGCTTCAGTGCGCAGGTGAACTGAGCCACTCGTGTCGTAACACGAGTCTGATAGTCAAGTTCTGGACATTTACAGTTTGGCATTCCTCTGTTGACACACAACCCAGCGGCGGCACACTGTACAAGAACACATAGGCCTACTTATAATTTACTGAGGAAACAAAAGGAATGAAGAAACAAACATGAAAAAACTCTTTGTGCATGAAATTCCTATAATTCTCATGATTCTATTCTACTTGTACTTACTGCAAACAAACGAAATGACCTGTAATATAACATCACATGCGTCACACAGCAGGTTGACCTGAAACTCTGTGGTTCAACGCCACGGGCTAGTAAAACATTTGCTGTAGTGCATTAACTTCGAGGTCCAGCCCTAAAATGCAAAAGACAGAGTGAATGCGTTCAAGTCCTGATATGCCGGGAGAGACACGTGAGGACGCTCTTACAGCGGGTCAGGCGACTCAAGAGGATCCAGCTCATCCACCTGTCATCAGGAGACCAAATACACACGGATTTCAACAATGCACTGAACTTTTGACAAATGCACAATTTTCATAGATAAAATGTGGCATGCAACCAATTGGCAAGCTTGTCTTCAAAACAAAACAGGTGTTTAATCTTTAAGTTAGTTTCTAATTAAATAAATGTGACGATGACCTAAAATAACCCCAACACAGGGCAAGTAGCACACAACAAGACTCTTTCAGGCCTGTCTATACTACAATATTTGCATGAGTTTAAACAATCATTCACAGCTGAATTAAAAGGCAACACACCTATTCACAAAATAATCAGGATCCCAGAATTCTCACCAATTAATTTCTATGAGTTTTCCTGTTGTTCTTGATTACAGATTTGATGCTAAAATTGCATACAGTATATATATGCACCTGAAAACAATAATAAAGACAAAAAACTGCTTATTGCAAATGTCCCAAACAGGAGTTATGTCGAAACTATATAATTAGATGGTGAAATGACACATCCAGAGAGTAAGTGTAATGAAACCAGACTGTTATCTTGCCATCATAACCAACCATACCACAATGTCTGCATAGTCTAAACAAGTATGTCACTTTATAAATATGCTCAGAAACTGAAATAAAATCCACACATTAACAACTTTATCATCCGACACGAAGTCTGCATGGGTTTAACTGCCTTGTTAAGGCAAAGTAGATGTTTACACTTTACAAGAACATATTCTGAGACCGAAATACTACATACAATCAGGCATGATTTAACCAACATTACACTCTGGACTACATTTAGCCAAAACAAGCGTTTATAATTTAGTATATTGTTTATTTTAGTAAACAATACACATATACTGATAGGTTAAAAAAAAAAACATAAGACGAGCAAAACAAAGAGAACCAGGCTTCTCATCATAAACAAATTACAATGTATAGCCTACAGCTAAACCAGATTCAAGGTTTTACTTTCTATACATTGCTTTTTCAGTATCAACACATCAAGATCAGATACTGATATATGACACTAACAAACAAAACCAGTGTCTGTTATCAGGTGTGTCATCATAATCAACCTTATGGCCTGAAGAACTGCAGCCTTTACCAGGTTTTATTTCTCCCATACACGCAAAACTAGCATTTTATTTCAACATATGTCTGTAGTGTAAATACATAATCATACGCTCAAACGACACGTACACATATGTATGATAAGTTTAACACACATGCCACGACGTATCTCAACATCAACAAGCTGAGACACGCAGAAAACACACAAATATCCATCATCTCCACCAATTGCCCCTTATACACACAACTGTCTCTCTCTCTCACACACACACACTACTCATGTAAACACACATACATGTAACAGACACAGCTGATGTTAGCTGAGCTAGCTGAAGACTTACTGTCAGTGCTCAGAAACATATAATCCCATCGCATTACTGTGTGTAATCCTGCACACAAGACGCGCGCGTGTGTGTGCTAATGTGTGTAACTGTGTGTGTACTTCAGTGTGTGTGTTTATTTACCTGCTCAGGTAACACACGGCTAAGCTAACAGCAGCTCAATACAGCAGGAAATACAATAATAGGACAAAACATCATGGCTTACCTCTGCAAACATTATTTAAAATGTAAAAACGGTTGTCTGGTTTATCCCCGCCACATTATTAGCGCATTTCTTTCTTCTCACGTTCATAAACTGAGGCGCTTCAGGACTGCGCGCGCCCACCCTGCAGCCGCCATGAGCGCGAGCTCGACAAGCAACGCAAACTAGAGCAAACACTCCGGAGCGCTTCTGGGAAAGGTCATGTGATGAGAAAAGCGGCCACTGATTGGTTGGCAGAATTCAATCACCCGGAAGATTGCCTACGAAGCTACGATTTAGGCAAATATTATACCTGTGATTTATAGATAAATATCTTCTAAAATTATATGGACTCATATAGAATTTACTTTTATAATTATAGTTAGACGTGAGCCAAATGGTATTCTTCTCCCAAGCAGGAGTCTCCCCTGCGCTGTGTATTGCTCGGCGTTGTAGAGTGGGCATACTAGTTAAAAAAGTTACCTGTAGCGTAACCTGTGATTGGTCAGCGTGTGATGATGACACACCTTTCTTACCCGTGACTCATGATTTATTATATTTGGTTAATTTAAATAGCGCAGACTTGTGTAACGATGTAAAGTGCCTCGTATTGTTGGTTTTTCTTCTTCTTCTTCTCGGAAATCGTGTGTCATTTTAACGCACTTCTGCTGAACCAGCACTGATACAGCAGTTGACCTACTCAATGCTCTCAACATGTGACACAATAAAACTCTAAAGTGTTCTAATCTAGTGCACAACTTGAATAAAATCATTTTCTTTCTTCCTTTCTTTCTTTTGACATGGCATATGTCAAGAACTACACTAAAGTAGAGCCAATTATCTGTGTAAACATGGCTAAAACATAAAGGATGTTCCCAGATAACAGGGAATGCTCTCAGAACTTTGGCTTTTCTGATCAAACATTCTTATTTGGTCTTTAATAATGTTTTTAAAACGTTAGCACTAAAACGTTTATACATCATTAATGAATGTAGCCTAGCACTTTTTAATAATGTTACTACTTGTTATAGAATGTTTGGAGAACATTCAAAAGTAACATTCCCATTATGTTTGCAGAATAATGAAATACAATGTTCCCCTAATGTTTGAAAACTGGACATTTTGATCATTCAGAGAATATTAAGAAATGAGTTAAGAAACTTGATGGGAACATAAGCAAAATGTTTTAGGACACATCTTTGACCTGGGTTGCGTGGTGTGACAGCTTGATATATTTTGATATTAATATATAAATATATTCAATATGAATCAGCTAGCTATTGCTACATTGGCATTACCGGTTTCCAGCTGCTCAAAGCCCCGCTCGGGTCACACTGCAGGCAGGGAAGAACCATCATCAGAGGTACATCAGCTACTGAAGGGCAAATGAAGAATAATCTTCACATTTCTATTCCATTTCAGATTCCAGGTAAGCCTATGCATCATATGTCCTCATTTTATAAAGTAGTCCAAGTCAGAAATAATTATGTTAATGTATTTCCTCCATAGACTATCAGTCACACAACAGGATAAAGACCGGCTGACGCGGGCCATGACGTCACACTGAATGATCCTGAATAAACTTTGGACCTTATTTATGTTTATGACCATAAGTGAGAAGACCAGAGATAGATGAGGAAGAAGCAGGAGATGAATGCACAGAGTAATGCACATGAAATGGATGTGATGCCTATGATAAGGCTTGTTCATATATATGAGCCTGTGATGATAAAAATGGAATGCAATAAAGAGTTGCTCACTCATGCTGAATGTACATAGATGCTTTGATGTCATGATTAGGCATGTATGGGTAGCTTATAGTTGACAAATAACATGGACATTATTTTTCCCCACAGCAAGATTATATGACAAAGTTCAACAGACAAATCAGACAAAAATATCTAATTTGTGATTTTCTTTTCTATTTGGAACATTCAACTGCTACTGATAATCTAAATAAAATGAAAATAAAGCAACATAAAATTTGCTATAGATTTTATCTTTGATAGTCTATATGCATTAGAAAGATATCGATGTCCTGTAGCCAGTTTTGTGCTCATGGTGTGAAAAGATCATGTCACACTCATTGCATCAAGCTATTCTCACTGTCAGCATCTCTTGAGTGATATAAGACAGCACTGTGATGTGAGAAGCAGTCAGCGTGGGTAACGCGTTATTCTACTGCATCTGTTCTGTTGCGCGATGCGCTATTTTTAGATCTCGCGTCTTGATGCTGCGGGCGCGCGCGTGCGTTCGTCTACGGCGCGCGCTGAAGATCCGCGGTGCGTTTTTATGAATGAGTGTGTGATCGCCATCGTTCCTCTCATAGCAACCCATAAACGAGCAGGAACAGATTTATACTTTTTCAGGTGAGTGCAAACTGCATGTCTCATGTTATCATCCTCTTGTCTTGGATAGATAGATAGATAGATAGATAGATAGATAGATAGATAGATAGATAGATAGATAGATAGATAGATAGATAGATAGATAGATAGATAGATAGATAGATAGATAGATAGATAGATAGATAGATAGATAGATAGATAGATAGATAGATAGATAGACAGATAGAAGCACTGTTTTTTTAAAATATTTTTTTATTTGTTGCCCAAACTTGAATTAGATCATTGCTTTTGTGCAAAATTATAGTTTCATGGATTTATGACATTATGCACTGTAATGCATGTATGCAATTACATGGAATTAATTAGAGCAAATTTACATGAGAATCTATCTCATAAATTTAGCATAAGGGCTTATAATACAGTCTAATCAGTACTAATAATAGTAAATTGTAAAAGCATTTAATGCATGACGCAAATAAATCTGAATCATTTTTGTAGTTTTCCCCTTAAAGAAGGGTTTAGAGCTCTTGGTAACAGGTACAGAATATCCAGCATCGTCTGCTCATAGGATGCATGGAGGACACATCACTGAGCTATAAATAGAACTGACAGCACACACACACACACACACACACACACACACACACACACACACACAGAAGCTGTTCCTCCTGAGCATCTCAGGTTTATAGGCACTAGTTTGCACAGATGAGATTTCACATGATTCATCCACAGGTGAATTGTACAGCGACAGGGTGAAGATCAGATCCACAGGTTATATCAACAGGTCTGCTATGAATAAACATGTGAATACAGTATACCACGGTCTGGCACTATTATTTCACAGCCTATATCACAGTAAAATCATTATGAATGCAAAATAGCTTATGAAACAGCGCAAACGGTAAAGGAAAAAATATCCAACCATTCTTTTGGCTGAGAGCTAATATTGATTTGCATGCAATTACATAAGGAGCTGTAGTGTATTCTGCATCTCGGTTATAATGTGTTCTTGTGTGTTTTTTCGCTGTTAAAGGGACTCACGTGATGCTGTTCGCTCTTCATCATTGGCTGACATCTCGATGAGCTTACACACAGGTACCTCTCCATCACTCACATACTCACAGCTTTATAAATTATGTAGTGTCCTATAAATAAATGAAATAAAGGTTTCACAGCAATGCTATAGAACAAGTTTTAGAACAATTCAGTGAACAGTTCTTAAGAGAACCATTTTTTCTTAGTGTAAAGTCAATGTTAAAAATCTATAGAACCCTTTTCCACTATAAAGAACCTTTTGTGGAATGAAAAGGTTCTTAATGGAACCATCAATTCCAATAAAGAAGCTTTATTTTGAAGTGTAGCTTGACCTTTTGACCTCTCCCATACTCTCTCACACACACCTGGACTGAAGGTAGATGTCTCTCAGTGATGGCTTTAGATATATTTAGCACACTTTGGATGTGTTTCTGGCTGATATTGTGTGACTGAGTCTCGACTGAGAGGTTTTGAAATGAGTTCATGAGTGTGTGTTGAGTGACGCAGATGGTGTGATTGTTTGAGTGATGTCAACACAGAAAACTTCAGCTTTATATTGGCTCATCCATCCTCAAATCTCAGAGGGTGGAGACCAGCGACATTCCTGACACACTGACATATGCATGATGTTTCCTTCACACACACACACACACACACACACACACACACACACACACACACACACACACACACACACACACACACACACACACACACACACACACACACACACACACACACACACACGCACGCATACACATAAATGAGCAATCTTAATACACACTCACATAACACACTACCTTGAAAAAGTTTTGTGTCGATAAGATTTCATGATGTTTTTGAACGAAGTCTCTTCTGCTCACCAAAGGCTGCACTTCTTTGATTAAAAATACAGTAAAAACAGTGATATTGTGAAATAATATTTTAATTCAAAATAACAGTTTTCTATGTGAATATATTGTAAAATGTAATTTATTCCTGTGATCAAAGCTGTGATCAAATTTTCATCATCATTACTCCAGTCTTCAGTGTCACATGATCCTTCAGAAATCTAATATGATGATTTGATGCTCAAGAAACATT
>CM038628.1:37949159-37994159 GCA_021554675.1 Leuciscus idus | reverse complement strand
GAAAGAAATCAAGAAATGTAATAAAATTGTCATTTAAAATAAGACAGTTATATATATATATACATATGCAATGTGACATTATTGTGACAGTTAACCATATTTCTCCACAAATTATAATTTTAATTACAATAATAAAATAAAATGAATTAAAATACAAAAAGTTAAATTTCATTAATATTTATAATATTACGATTGATTTGAATTTTTTTTTAAACAAATTACAGTTATGAGAATGAGAATTTTCATTGCTCCAATATAAGAAATTTGAATATATATATATATATATATGGCTTCAATCATAAAGTACAAAAATGTGTACTGAATTTAATTAATGTGCACTAATAAAATTAATTTAAATTATTGATTTAAATTAAACTAATTAATTTAAATGACAATAATAAAATAAAATAAATTACAATATAATTAATATTTTTCATTTAATTTAATGTAAAATAGATTACAATACTGAGAATTTTTCTTGTTGAACTAAAACATTTATTTATTTTTTGCATTAAAGTAATGAGAGTCTCAACATTTCTCATGTAACACCAGTAATATTTTTTCACAGTCACAGTCATGAGAATTTAGTAGGATGAAATGTGCTTAATTTCCTTTCAGGCTTCCTTTTCTTGACGTTAAACCTAGTTGCCTGGTCCTTTCTTTTGGTTTTGTGGTGAAATACGAGCTGGTCGTTTTCTTCATGCGACTCACCCATGCAGAGATAAATGAAAGGAGGGAGAGAGAGCGCAGGGAAGAGATGAAGGCAGACAGCTGTGTTTTTGTGTTGCTATTTTGAGCGTCTGGCCGCTGCTCTACTCCCCTGGTCTGGCCCGGCCTATTTCTGTCCTGGGCTGGTCCTGCTGCTATTCTTGGCACCTAAGCGAGAGAAAGAGAGAGAGAGAGAGAGAGAGAGAGAGAGAGCGCGCGGTTAGGAAGAGTAACAGAGAGAGAAGGCGTGAGACAGACAGAGAGAGAGTTTCCTGTACAGAGGTTGAGAGAGGCAGGAACAGAGCTGACGTTCTCACCTGTGACGTCTCCTCACTGATCTACCTGATGAAACTCAGCAGGGACGGCTAGAAGAAACCACAGAAGAGACCCGGAAACAGCAGAACCACTCTGCAAGAGAGAGACGGACCAAAGGAGAGGAAGCCGGGACGCTGAGACCGAGGTCTGAAGCTCAAGTTATGCTGCAGACCATTTATGAAGCTGACTCCAGCATCACTGCAGAGTGGAGGAGGAGAAGCCTGGACACACACGCCGCAGCCATCGGGTCAGGTACAACACCTGAACACACGTCCCAGAGCACGCTTACATGAGCAACATAATCTCAGATGTTTCTCTGAGAATTCCATCATTAGAACTTTAAATTGATGTTTCTCTTAGAATTCCATCATTGGAATTCCAACAAGAGACATTATGTGTTGTTGATGTTCAGTGTCGAGATATTTTGTCAAGTGAAAACCTCAAACGCAGGTGGTTAGTCTTCATTTGCTCTCCATTAGATCTGTCTATAATGCAGATGATTTGCTTAGTAATTTAACTTTGATGTTTTTAATTAAAAAAAGAAGAAGTATTTTTTACTTGAGAAGCAAAATTACAAAAGATGTAAGTCTTTTTTCCTGAGAAATGTATCACAATTTTGTGAGTTTATGCTTAAAACAAGAACAAATATCTGCCAGTGGGGTAAGAAAAGTAAAACCAGTTTTCACCAGTTTGACACCATTGGCAGATATTTGTTCTTGTTTTAAATGGGCTGTATATAATAATTTTCATGCATTAATCGTTTTTTTATTGCCAATGTGTGAACAGCTTGTGATGAAACTTAAAAACGAGACATCTGTAGACTGATTTGTGACTTTTTTGCCGGGAAAATCAAAAGGATGTGAGCCTCTCTTCCATTATGTGCCACATGAAACGAATGCTTATCCAATGTTCAGATCAGGATAATGAAAGAGCCATTCTGTACTGTAATGTCAAAGTGCCATGTTACATTACCTCATCTGTCGACATCTGTGAACTGCAGAACTTGAGCAACCATGTCCACATCGCAGATGCTCTTTGTTTTCTCACCGCTGTCATTTTTATTGTGTGTTTATTTGGTCATTGAGAGGAAAGATCTCAGAATGTATTTACATAGATAGGCTACTCATCTAAACACCGCTGTCAGCAGCGTGGACGGCGTAAGGGTGTTCGTTAACAGTAGGCCTGTATTGCTGGAAAGGTATTTCCAACTTATTTTTACTTCTAAGCGAAGAATGAAAAATAACTTCGCCGTGACGAGAGTATATCAGGGCTAAAGTCTTGTGCGGAATGTGCGCGTTCACGAGCACGAGCAGTGGCTGTCTGCAGTTCACTTAACGGCCACCGGTGTCGCTAATAACAAGGGTTTCTGAATTCTACAGCCGATTTAAGAATGAATTCGCTTTTCCCCCCTTTTAATTGTCAAGTAAATGTGTCTTAATTAAAGAAATGTTCAGATAATTGTCAGTAATACTGAGTAAGACAATCATTTTCTGCAGTGTACCAGAAACAACTGAGATATTAAGGAGATGATCAGGTAGGCCTGTCACATGTGAGGACGAGCTCAGGTAGCCTATATGGTGTTGCTCAAATGTCTACACACAAATAGTTGTCATATAGTAAGAGTATAGAGCTTTAAAATGAATGTGTAAAGCAGCTCAGGTCATGTGCTCTTGGGAGAAGTCGATGAGAAGTGTTTGAGTTCATATCGATATCTCTGCAGTATTCTGTTTCAGTTTCTATCGTGTGTGATGAGAGTTATTGAGAGTTTCACGTCACACTATTCGTAGATGATTCAACAGCTCTTGACCAGATCAAAAATCTATATTGAGATGTCAGATAGTTTCATATGTCACATAATAATCAATTGTTTCATTTAACAAAAGCAAATGACTCACATCAAATGATTCGCATCATGTTTCCTCATGACTGTTGTATATAAACACCAGACACACTCATCTGTTAGTCAGGCCCTTTACAGCTAAAATCCAGCAGCAGGTTGCAGATCTCAGATCAATAGTATCCTCATTTATTTCATGAAGATGGACTAAAAAAAGTCCTTTTTGCTTTGTTTAGGCAAGTTATGTTTCTTACTGAATACTGTGCAGTATACTGCATTTGGCCTATGCGTTGCGGAATTAAATAAGTAGTATGAATTATTCAGTGATAAACATTTTAATCAGTTGCATGCTAAAGTGTTGTCACATTACCTCAATTATTTGCACATTGAGTGCCATCCAGCATTTTTATTCCAAGTATTTATGCGAAATCTTACTCAACATGTTTGTCTTGTTTCCCAGTACAAATATCTAACATTCCTAAATCAAGATTTACTTGAGAATCAAAATGGCTTAAGATATTAATATCTTATGTAATTTTCCTTCTCACGTAAATCTTGATTCAATACTTTTTACTATATTTTTACTGGAAAACAAGACAAAAATAAAAAAATGTTTTTGCGGTGAGAGCAGTACAGTATGCTTCCAAACAGAGTTATTAATCTACCAGGTTGGTAACTCTATGAGTTAGCAGCGTAAGAGTTCAACAGTGCAACTCCTGTTTTTAGCTAGCATGTGTGTCGACTGTGAGGAGAATGTTTCTCTTAGACACCGGAAGTCGTTCTGCAGGGAATGAGAGCTCGTCCAAGTGTGTGCCTGCGTCCCATTTAGCATATTTATACTATGCACTAAATGTATGTACTTGGCTGGTGATGAGAAAGTGCACACTAAGAAGGTAAAATTGATAGCACAACCCCCATTGTCACACACTGTTTGCATACGCAATGAACTTGCATTGCAAAGCTGAATTTTCAGCATCATTACTCCAGTCTTCAGTGTCACATGATCTTTCAGAAATCATTCTAATATGCTGATTTGATGATCAAGAAACATTTGATAAATATTTAGTTGTAGGCTACTGCTACATATTTTTTGTGCAAACTTCATGCTTATGACATAAAAAGTAAACATTATGAAATAAATGTCAAATTTATGGCACACTAAAATCATAATCATGACGAGATATCGTCGAAATTGTCATACTAAGTCATAATTATGAAATTAAAGGGATAGTTCACTTTGAAATTAAATTTTGGTATGTTTTAGCTTACCTCAAGGGCATCCAAGATGTAGGTGTCTTTTTTTCCGCAGTAGTTTCAATTTTGATATTTTTAGGTCAAACCGTTCTTGTCTGTCAGTCATATAATGCAGGTCGATGGTCACTGTCTCAAAGAGCATGCACAGAGTCCAAATTAAAACAATTCCCCATCGTCCAAATTAAACAATTCCCCATCGTAAGTACACATTGATGGCCCAAGACACGAAACGAGCGGTTTGTGTGAGAAAACGAACAGTATTTATATCGTTTTTACCTCTTGAACACAGCCACGTCCAAGTGATCTGAGAGCGCGGGCGGGTATAGATATATACACTAGATGTCGCATTGGCTATGGTTTGCGGTAGCCAATGCGACATCTAGTATATATATCTATGACAGTGACCATCGACCTGCATTATATGACTGACAGACAAGAACGGTTTGACCTAAAAATATCAAAATTGAAACTACTGCGGAAAAAAAGACACCTACATCTTGGATGCCCTTGAGGTAAGCTAAAACATACCAAAATTTAATTTCAAAGTGAACTATCCCTTTAAGTCATATGACATCAAACTCATGAGAGACTAGTAATAATACTGAAAAAAAGGTCATAATTATGGCATAAAAATTTAAAGAATATGAGATAAAATTCAAAATTATGACATACTTAGTCATAATTGAGGTACAGTCGAATGTATGACAGACTAAGTCAACTATCACAAAAAGTTATGGCATAAAAAAAAATTAGATTACAGCCACAATTATGACGTCACAACTATCACAAACTGCTACTTTTTCAAAGGATCTATGAATAAATAGAAAGTTCAGAAGAACAGCATTTATTTGAAATAGAAATCTTTTGTAACATTCTTTTCTGTCACTTGCTGAATAATAGTGAATATCAATAGATTTTCCTTGCAGAATCCAATGCTGTCAAGTGAAATCAGTGTTTAGCAGGTGGATGCGTGTTTACTTCATGTTTGATTTGTCGTTTCTGAGAAACATCTTTTGACAGTGTTGTGTTGTGCTCAGGTGTGTTTGTGAGCGGCGTCCCGCTTTAGGAATGGCGTGAGAGGGCAGTTATTTACCCCTCCACGCTCTCTTACTGCCCGCGGCTGCATGGTGAATGTTCTGGCCTCTTGACTTCAAGCCTGACTATTCTTAGCCACCGTATTTTGGGCTTAAGGCATTAGGATGCTAAGATTAGGCCTGGTTATCGTTCCGTCTGAGTCAACTCCTCACGTAACTACATACCGGAAGGCTTTATTTATAACGCACGCTGATTTTTTAATAACAGCAGGAGAAACAAACGATGTTTCTGAAGTGAAGGTTTTGAGAGTCAGAGAGTTGTCTCACGGGTGTCTTTTATTGCGTTCAGAGCATATGCCGTAGTATTTTTGGTGTCGATTGACACCTTTGGCCAGTGTTGTGGTTCTGTTTTGGTGGCCTGTGCTTTTTGTGGTTTGTGTATTCTGGGCCGGGGGCCCGGTGGAGTCTCTGTGGCAAGAGATGGTTTCACAACGAGGCGGTTTTTATTTCATCGCCAGAACTTGGACGTGATGCTGATATTCTGAGTCGAATGCAACCGTCGCCTATTGCGTGGTTACCCCCATAACCCACCATCAAAGAATAACTGTGTGTGACCAGAGGGAGGTTTTATTGCACCGAAGTATAGAGTATTTAGAGTATAGAGCTACAGTGCAGTATCAAATGAATGTGGAGAGCAGCTCATATTGTTTGATCATTGAAGATTGAGTTCATATTAAGATCCCAGACTTTGATATCTTGTCAAACCCCAGCACATCATTGAGATCTCTTATGGAAGTCCAATTTCAGCCACATAAAAAAAATTTAAACTTTATTTCGATGGTCCACTTTAGTCATTCTACTAGCTATAAGTAACTTTGCAACTATATGCCGACTAACTCTAATTAGAGTATTAGTAGACTGTCTGCTTAATATCTGCTAACACGTTATTTTGATGCTCCTCCAACACACATTCTACTGACTTTGCAACTACAGTACGTCAACTTATTCTACTAACACCTAACCCTAACCTAACAGTCTACTACAGTCTAGTAGTACTATAATGACTGCTAGGTGGCATGTGGTTGCAAAGTTACGTACAGTTAGTAGAATGTCTAAAGTGGACCATCAAAATAAAATGTAACCAAAAAAGAATCATAATTATGACATAAAAAGTATTAATTTTGATTTAGTGTGTCATAATTTTCTTTTTATGTCATAATTATTTTTTTTTTCACAATTATGACTTTTATGTGATAGTTATGACTTGTATGCAATTATTTCTGCATAATTATGACTTATTATGTCATCATTTTGACTTTGTATGTCATAATTGTGACTGTTATCTCATATTTGTTTTTTTATGCCATAACTTTTTGTGATAGTTGACTTAGTCTGTCATACATTCGACTTTATCTCATATTCTTTTAATTTTCATGCCATAATTATGACCTTTTTTATCATTATTACTAGTCTCTCATGATTTTGATGTCATATGACTTAATTTCATAGTTATGACTTCGACAATATCTCATGTCATTATTAATATTTTAGTGTGTCATAAATTTGACATTTAGGCCTATTTCATAATGTTTACTTTTTATGTCATAATTCTGACTTCTTATCTTATAATTATAGTATGTCAAAATTGACTTTTTATGTCATAATTATTTCTTTTTTTCACAATTATGATTTTTATGTGATAGTTATGACTTGTATGCCATTATTTCCTCATAATTATGACTTCTTATGTCATAATTTTGACTTTGTATGTGATAGTTGTGACTTAGTATGTCACAATTGTGACTTTTATCTCGTATTATTTAAATTTTTATGCCATAATTATTACCTTTTTTATCATTATTACTAGTCTCTCATGATTTTGATGTCATATGACTTAATTTCATAGTTATGACTTAGTATGACAATTTCGACAATATCTCATGTCATTATTAATATTTTAGTGTGTCATAAATTTGACATTTAGGCCTATTTCATAATGTTTATGCACAAAATTATTACATAATTCGAAATTATGAGATACTAAGTCATAATGAGATAAAAAGGCATAATTATGGCATAAAAAGTAGACATTATGAGATACTAAGTCGTAATAATGACATTAAAAAATATGTTTGTTTTTTTTTTCTTATTGTCTCATAATAACTTATGTCATCATTTCGACTTTTTCATGTCATAATTTTAATCTTATAACCATGATTTCCCAAATCATATTTTTCCTCATGTGGCTGAAATGGGCTTCCATACATCTGAAACTCAAGAGGAGACACGCATGAGATTACTGGGGTCTTTTCCTCAGGAGGAACATCGAAGAAACTATTTGAGATACTGTATATTGATAGACTGAAACTGAAAGTCTATCGCATTGTTGTCTCATGCTTATGGTCGTGTCTGTGTGCTTTATAAAGAAAGCAGCACATGCAGTAATAGGTTTATTAGTGAGGAGATTGGAGCAGCAGATTAAGGTCATGTTTACGAGCGCATTTTTACAGCGCAGCTTTTTTAGGGCATGAGACCAGATCATTCTCTCTCTAAACACACACATATACTACACCGAACGCCTTTCCTTTTTTCACCTGTGTAAAAATACATTAAGTGCATTTCAAACATGACAGTCACACGGTGTCTCGCTTTAGATTGAGCTCAAATAAGATTTCGGCCTCGAACGGGAGGGTTGTTGAAATACCTCTGTGTTTACGCTCAAGGCATTTGAAACAGACCCCATAAAAAGACCCTCCCTGTAGATTATGCCCGTAATTGCCCTTGGGTTTATTTAAAGACCGTAAAGAAGGGTTTTAATTTGTCATTTTCATGCAGCTAACACTGCAATCCTTCACAAATGAGCTAGTCTCAGAAATAAGTTTGCGATCTGTAAAACTGAGGCATTTAAACTGTACTTGCCCACAAACCATTTGACTGAAATGAATCAAACTTGGGCAAAGTAGCATGTTACTGGAAAAGCTAAACAGTTATCTAATCTCAAGTGTGGCTTTATTGCATTAAATCTAGTTTGAAACTCTTTGCTGAGTGTATTTGCGCTGTCTCTCTCTCTCAGATTCAGAGGGGTTGTCCGCGTCGGGCACATCTGAGGTCAGCATGTTGGACTGGGACCGTGATTCGGATGACTGGGAGAAGCAGTTACAGCGCGAGCTGCTTCTGATCCAGAGACAGCAGCAGATCCAGAAACAGCTGCTCATCTCTGAGTTCCAGAAACAGCACCAGAACCTGCTGAGACAACATCAGGCCCAGCTCGAGGAGCACATCAAGGTACAACCATCTAACAGGGAAGCTTCCCACAACTTTGGCACGGTTCTCTCAAAGGTATTATGATGACATTGTTCAAGGAACTTTTACATTTTTTTACTACTTGCTTCAGAATGTTCATTGAACATTGTTTGTGTAATGATAAAATGTAATGTTCCCAATGACGGGGACCCATTATGCTTTCATATATATATATACACATGTTCATCTTTCTGTGTAATGTTGCTGTTTGAGCATGAAAAAAGTCTGCAAAGTTCCAAAGCACGAAGTCCCTCCAGTGGGAGTTATTCTCTATATCAGTGTCAGTAGGCGCGTTTCCATTACAGATTTGCGCAAAACTTTTTGCGATTTTTTCTAAATATCGACAAAAAACGATTGCGAAATGACAGCGTTTCCATTAACCGATGTTGTGCGACTAAACTTGATTTTTAAATAAAGTTTAAAAATGACTAAACTTCATTTTTTCCTCTCGCAATAAGTCATTCCAAAAATCATGGCACCGGACGTGGTAGGTTTATGTATCCCAGACACTGCACTGGCCATTATTACTAATGGAAGGAGACGTATGTGTGTTATCCAATCATTAATGGCAAGGAAAGACCCTTATGAGCGGCACAAATGAGGTGTTTCTGGGTGTTTCTCCCTCATTTCTGCTTCGAGGTCTTGATTGTGGCATTTCTTTGAGGTTTATAATCCAGTATTCCTGTAATTCTTTTGTCTTTTATGAATTTAATAAAGAACTCTGTCTCGTCTTCTGTCCAAACATACCGTGTCATCTACGTCAGGTGACCTGTAAATGCGCAAAAACTGTTTTAAGTGCAGTTTTGCGAAATATTTCTTTTTCGAATTGCCTGAAAAACCACCTCATGCGAGCGCAAAAACTTTTTTGCGATAAATGGGGGTTTTTGCGAAATTGATGTGTTTCCATTGGGCGTTTACTTCCGGAAACAAACACGTCACAATATTCCTCATTTAAGTAATTCATACACAGAATAAAGGGGCGGGGCCTGGTTGAGTTAGTTAGTAGCGTGTTGAAACTGGCGGCTATGGTAAGGGGCGTTGACCAATGGTTGACCAATCACAACACACTGGTTCAGCCGACCAATCAGAGCACATTGTGCTTTTCAGAAGGAGGGGCTTCATACAGACAGGAACTAAACCGAGCGTTTCTGACAGACTGGGAAGAGAGGAGCTGCAACAATGGAGAATATGGGGAAAATAATGTGTTTTTTGATCATTCAAGTATGTAAACCTATTCTAGTAGAGCCCAAAAACAAAATCAAGACCATGAAAAAGGACATATGGCCTCTTTAAAATATATATATTTGAAAACATTTGAAAAACTGAACGTTCAGAGAAAATTTTCAAATAACCTTTTCATAACTTAATGGGGAACGTTCACAAAACGTTCTTTGAACATAATCGGGTTACACTTTATTTTAAGGTGACTGAACTAGTTACATTGTACATACTCAAATAAGTACTGAGCAACATTAATTAAATACATGTACTTACTATAGAGTTACGGTTAGGTTTAGGTTTAGGTTTAGGGTTATTTGCTTGTAATTATGCATAATTAACTGTTATTACTATGTAGTAACGTGTAACTACACCACCTTAAAATAGTGTTACACATAATTTTGTTAGCTGGGAATCAGCCTTTATTTACTGTGACCCCGGATGGAAAAACCACACACTGCAAATAAACATGCAAACTTTGCAATTATCATACGGTTTAGAAAGTATAATCATAAATGGTTAAACTAATGTAATAGAAAAATCACCATCCCTGGAAAACTGATTTTCCTACTTGGTATTTTTATGTACTTTTATGTTTTCTAGTATAAATATCTAAACACACATTTACTTGAGATGCAACATTTCTTAAGATATTAAGTCCTGTTGTGAAAAATGTATCAAAATGAAGTGAGTTTATGCATAAAATAAGAACAAATATCAATCATAGGGTCAGATAAATAAATAAATGTAATTCAGTTTATTTTTCTGACCCCATTGGCAGATATTTATGCTTGTCTTCAGCAAAAAAAATTTAGAAATCAAGACTTCACATTTTACATAATT
This sequence comes from Leuciscus idus, assembly GCA_021554675.1. Lineage (NCBI taxonomy): Eukaryota > Metazoa > Chordata > Actinopteri > Cypriniformes > Leuciscidae > Leuciscus > Leuciscus idus. The sequence goes on along the minus strand of CM038628.1, from coordinate 37,983,647 downwards.
TTGCATAAGATTGTAAATTATAAATCTTGATTTAAGAATGTTTAGATATTTGTACTGGGAAAACAAGACGAATTTTGCTGAGGAAGAAAATCATTTCGCAGTGTGTGCAAGTTTATCCCTGCTAAAAAAAGTAAACCTGGTTACTGGGATACCAGGAAGTTACATGCAATGACGACAATGTGACGTATCCGTATAAAGCTCTGTTTTCATTAGAGCAAACTCCACCCACTGAAATGATGCCGTTGGTCCGTTCATTAGTCAAATCAAGACGCTGTTTGTGTCAGATATTTGTAGATCGGATGAAGCTGATCTTCTTTCTGAAGCAGGTCAGTGTGGTTTAAGGTCACTTGTCTGACCTGCAGGAAACCAATCGATTTAGTCAGAGATGCTCAGCTGATCTCATTACCTCAGTGTGTGTGTGTGTGTGTGTGTGTGTGTGTGTGTGTGTGTGTGTGTGTGTGTGTGTGTGTGTGTGTGTGTGTGTGTGTGTGTGTGTGTGTGTGTGTGTGTGTGTGTGTGAAGCATTGAATGAGTGCGTACATGCAGAATAGTTCAAATTAGGCAACAAAAGAAAGTCACAAAATATTAAAAGTAGTGGTTATTATCTGCACTATTTCATTTTCAGTGACTTTTAATCTTAACCTTTAAACGTTTTGCATGTTTAGTTTGAAAAGTATGTTTTCTGATAAATTAGATTTAGATTGAGTCAATGTGCAGAGTACAGCACAAAGCCAATGACATACAGAAGCATCTAGCCAGAAGGTCAAATAGCAATAAGAGCCAATTTGCCAAAACATTATGACCGGTCACAGGTGAAGCGAATATTGTTGATCATCTCCTAACAAAGCCATATATTAAAGTCCCTCTGTAGTCAATAATTGTATCCCTTAAAACTCCCCTTTGATCACCAATGACATATTTCAAAGTTTTTTTCCTGCTTGAATGTAACTCGACACCCTTGCCTTATTTAGTACGTATTTGCTCCCAATCAGCAGTGGTGAGAATTTACCTACAGTGTCCAAGGAGGGACAAACCTCAATCCGGCGACAGTGTGTTGGGCATGTGGTCGTAATGTTTTGGCTCATCAGTGTATATGCACGGATAAAAGTTAAAGTACATTTAAGATGCAGATGGGAGACCAGTCAGTTCAATTAATGCTCTGGTTGTGATGTGAAGGAGATGGGAGATGATGGTCACAATGCAAAAAAATTATAATATTTTTTTGGGTTCATATTCATATTTTTTATTTAATACTACATTAATACATTAAGTGTGCACTAAATATCCAAATACTTCTTGAGGACACTGTATACACTGCAAAAATGCTTTTCTTACTTAGTGTTTTTGACTTGTTTCCATGCAGTCCAAATATCAAAAAATTCTTATTTCAGGAAGCATTACTAGATAAGTGACATTACATAATAAATGATATCTTAATTCAAATGGAACACAAGAAAAATAATCTTAATTCAAATGGAAATGGGGTATCTGCTTACCCCATTGGCAGATCATTTTAAGCAAAAACTCACTTAATTTAGATTTTTTGCCCCAGAAAACAAGATATAATTTCTTGTCATTTTACTTCTCAGTAAATGCTTCTTGATTTAAGAATTTTTAGATATTTGGACTGGAAACAAAGATACTAAGTAAGAAAAGCATTTTTGCAGTGTATCGCCAGTACATCAAATCCGAGGTCAGTTTGATCTGTAAATATCAGCCATGTTCTTTAACTCTGTGCACGTGTCGTGTTCATCTCTCCTCCGTCAGCTCCAGCAGGCTCTGTTAACTCTACGGCAGCAGCAGGAGGTGTTCGCTGAGGAGCGTCGGCTGGTGTGTGAGGAGGAGAGAGAGGAGGTGCGAGAGGACGAGAAGGAGCTCCACAGGAGAGAAACACACAAACACCAGCACCACAGACGGAAGGAGCGATCTAAAGAGAGTGAGCAAACACTAGCAGAACAACCCTTCCCTGACAGTCACTCTCAGTCTTTCCCACTTTCAGATTAGAATTCCGCAAATTGGCCCTATAGTTTTTTCTTTAGGCTATACACTTGAAAATGAACAATGACTACGTTTTGTTATGTCCAGAAACTATTGGAAAATGGTTTGATTCACCACTAGGTGGCGCTGTTTCTGCACATGTCTCTCCTTTCTGAGTTGCACATGTAACTTGAGCTGAGTGAGAAAATCAAATAATAAAAATGCACTGAATTCATTATATACAAATATTATGGCTTATATTAAGACACCTGAACAAAACTTTTAACTATATCAAATTTTATTTGTCAAGCATACTTAGAATAGAGATAGCATGCACACTCAAACTGAAATTAAATTACTGAATTGCAAGGAAAACTATTAGTCTTAATTGTAAAATATATTAAATAAAAAAATAATTTATTCACTTTAATAATATAACTATATCATATTCAATCTTATTTATTATATTAATAATATAATAATTATTTAAATATTATATTCAAATTATAAAAATTAACAGATATATTTAAATATTAAAATGTAAAATTATAGAAAATTACTGTTTGCTTGATCCAATGAGATATTTGAAAGGGCCTTATTACAAGAATAAATATTTCATTTAAAAAACAAAACAAAAAAACAAATATGAACAATTAAATTGAAAATACATACATTTATTTGAATATATATTAAATACATATATATATAAAAAAAAATTATATACATTTATTTAATTATTGAAAAATAAATATTAGGTAGCTACATATATTAAAGAAAATTTCACATCAGTTCCATATTAATTCTATATATCCATTACATATTAAGAGTCACATATAGGCTGACTTTAATTAAGTTTCTAACATGTTTTCTACAGGTGCGATGGCAAGTACTGAAGTCCGTCAGAAACTGCACGACTTTCTGATGAGTAAATCGGCTAAAGACCCGTCTGTGTCCGGTGCCGGTTACCCTCTCAGCCGCTCAAAACTGTGGTACAGGTACATCATCGCCCTCCTTATTCTACACTTTAGACTTCTTTTCCATGTGAGTGTTTAACTAAATAGAATAGAATGTGAGTGGAATCAAAAGTATGAAAAGTGTAACGCGCTCTCATGATGTCACCACAGCTCCGCCCACCCGGGTCCTGCAGAACAGAGCTCCCCTCCTCTAGGAGAGACTCCGCCCACCTTCAAATACCCTCTGACCTCTGGCCTGGACTACAGAGAGGACTTCCCTCTCAGGAAGACTGGTAGGTCAGAGTTCAGAGGTCACGCTGAAGAATCCTGTCCTATGATCCTTACCAAATCAGTATAATCTGAGACACGTTTGGAGGCCTTCAGGTTCGGGTCTCTGATGGGAAGTGTGTGTGGTTTTGTCACAACTAATGCTTCTTAAATTTGATTTTATTCTAAAGTCTTGAATACTGTAAGTCGATGTGTTTTGCATATTATTGCTAACGGCTGAGTTTGATTATAGCGAGCTGCCTTGCTGTTAACTACCTGAAGAATGTTAGCGTTAAATATTAGCGTTCCTGCTTAACTAACAATGCAATGTCATATATATATATATTAGACCTAAACACATTCATTTGATCTTGTTTTCCAAATCAAGATACTTGAGAAGCAAAATTACTTAAGTCTTATTTTCTGAGGAATATATAAAAATTAAGTGAGTTTATGCTTAATAAAACAAACAAAAAAATCTGCCAGTGGGGTTAGAAAAATACACTTAATTCAACGAGAAAACACGATTATTTTTCTTAGCCCATTGACAGATATATTTTCTTGTTTTATTAAGCATAAACTCACTTAATTTTGATGTTTTCCTTCTCAAGTAAATGCATCTTGATTTAAGATTTTTCAAATATTTGACAAAAATACTTTTTTTGCAGTGCAAACTTTCTCAACGTTGTGAACAAACGTCCAGTAACGTTAACAGAACGTTTGTTCAAAGTGATCTGGTCTTTAATAATGTTCTCAAAACCTTTGTTCTCATAAACCTTTGTGCATTATTAGTTTGTTTGACCAAATGCATGGATGTTTGTAGTTTGTTTGCCCTAAATGCAGCATAATTTCGCTGCTGTCTAGGTAGGGCACTGATTAGGTTTTGTAACAGAGCTCAGTGACCTGATGTGTGTTCTTGCTCCGAGCTCGTGCAGAATCTGACAGCATTGCACGAGTGTCACGGGGGCTCGGCGGAGGTGACACTGCCTAAATGTTTGCAGATGAATCTGGCCGATATTTAATCACTGGGGTCAAGGGTCAACTGAGCATGTCACTGAGCCCGGTGGCCTGTGGGCAGAGCTAAATGGGGCCGGTGAGTGACCCTGTTTAGCTTTAGGGTCAGTGTGGTGAGAATGACCACGCTTGTGCCCGCTGTGTGCCCCGGGGCGGCCGGTGCGAAGGTTTGCAAACAATTACCCAGCGGAGGGGCTGTAGAGACGAGACCCGGGCCGGACCGAGGGGTTCCTCGGGACGGGACGGCTCTCTGGCCCCTAATCAGAACAGAGGTTAACTCGTCCTGGGGGCGTAGGTGGCTTTGGGTCGCATGGTTGCGAATCACCTCAGATGAGTGTTCAGGATGGTCGTTGTGCGCATTTGACCTTTCAATTGTTTTTGCATGTTTTACTGTCGGACAGGTTAAAAAGTCTGAGTGCTTAATGTTTTAAAAGTTTGGGATTAGCAGAAATGGGTGGTTACGTTCATGCTCACCAAAGCTGCATTTATTTGATCAAAAATACAGTAAAAATAACAATAGTGTGAAATATTATTATTACGATTCAAAATGGCAATTTATTCCATTTATTTATTATATAAATGTAATTTATTCCTGTGATCAAAGCTGAATTTACAGCATCATTACTCCAGTCTTCAGTGTCACATGATCCTTCAGAAATCATTCTAATATGATGATTTGCTGCTCAAGAAACATTTCTGATTATTATCAATGTTGAAAACAGTCGTGCTGTTCATATTGTTCATATTTTAGTGGAAACTGTGATGCATTTTTTCAGGATTCTTTGATAAATAGAAAGTTCACATGAACAGCATTTACATTATACATGTCTCTACTGTCACTTTTGATCAATTTCAAAAGAAAACAAACGGTAAAAAGTAAAAGTGATGCTTGTCTTTGCAAACACCACAAAAAAAAGTACAACACGCTCACTTTTCCGGGAACTCGCATTTGAGTCAACATGATCTTCAACCTCGGATATTTTCTGCATATTTCGGCGTCTCGTAGCGAGGCTGATTCCGAGATGAGTTTGCAGAGGAAGGTGATACGCCTGACTCGATGATAAGACTGAAACCCTTTTCAAAGGAAATGTAAATATAGACCTGGTTTTCATCCAGGCACTGTTTTCACGGAATTTCCAGCATGGCCTGAAAACTGGGAAAGGGGGTCCTGAGGCTCAACGGGCCGGAATACCGCAAACCCCCTGGGAGATTTTTCCTGAGCGCAGGGGTTTGCGCCGCATCGAAGATCACGAAACCGTGGGCCGTCTTTTCATCCCCTCTCAATAACTCAGGTAACAGCTTTTAAAAAGAGGCCCGTCCGGTACATTAGGGGGGGATACAAAAACAAAGACGCAAAAGCTGAAAAAAAACGGAAAGAAAAACAGCCTGCTTTTTTGTCAATGGAATAATTTGTCTACGCTGACAAGACAGTCTGCAGGGCCACTTCCCGTGGCTCCGGTTTCAGGCCGTAGATCAGAACGAGCAGAGATAGAGCAGGAGCGGCCAATTAAAACACAAAACACCTCCCTGTGCCTGAACAGAATGATTTTTATGACTGTAATCACTCCCACAACGAGAAGCTTTGCATCCAACATTCAAGATGTTTAAGCACGGCTAGTAAAAGATGTATGAATTGAAATATCAAACATCCTGTATGTAGACTCTCCTTGATGTTCCGAGGCCTCATTCCCGGTAGATTCCCGCTCAGATTCGGCCAGGCGGGGTGATCATGAAGGTAGCGTTTGTTCTTTGCCCTGGTCAGGACCTTCACGGCTGAATGATTGACAGGTGTGAAGGGGGGGGGGGGGATGCTGAGTGGTCATGATGTGCAGGCGACAGATCTGTTTGTGTAAGAGAACAGCGGGAGAGACACTGGAAAACTGCTAGTGCAATCTAGTGATTTGGACAAACTCTTAATGCCAAGTATCCATGTTTAGCGTTTACTTCTTTACTAAGTTTAGTTTAGTTTTAGTTTAGTTTATTCACATATTTTATTCACATACACTTACATATATTCATATGCACTTGAGATAAAACAAAGAACAAAGAAATGATCAGATGCAACATTTTCAGCAAAAAATAAATGTTCAAATATACATTTTAAATATACTTCAAAATATATATTATATATATATTTTTTGTGATTAATTAACTTATATTTCCTCATTTGTGTTGATAGATTTTTTTCAATGTAAATATATTTATATTGTCCAAAATGTATTTTAAACAAATAGATTTAGTGCATTTACATAAAATTTAAATGCATTTTTTTATCCTTAAAATACATAGCCTAATAAATGTAGCCATTTGATGGTTTAAAGAAAATATATTTTAAATTTCAGTAAATATATTTTCTTATGCTGTTCACAACATTTATGTATCTTATACAGTATATTCTACATATATTTCCGCAAGAAAAAATATTTTTTGCCGTATAGAAAGGAGGGAACTGAGTCTAGAGACAGAGCCGTTAAGCATCCACCTAGCAACATCCCAGAATATCCATGCAACCACATAGCAACACCCTGGCAACCATCAAGAACATCATAGTAACCTCATAGCAACATACTGTAAACAACTTAGAATGTTCTGTGTGGTTGCAGTTGCTAATGTGTTCTAACAACCACCAAGAATGTGCTAAAAACTGAATAACACTTTAGCAACCACATCGCAACACCCTGGCAACCATCAAGAACATCATAGTAACCTCATAGCAACATGCTATAAACCACTCAGAACACCTTAGCAACTGCATAGCAATTAGCAACTACACAAAACATTCTAGCAACCACCCAGGAATGTGCTTAAACGGCTAAAGAACACTTTAGCAAACCACATAGCAACACCATGGCAACCATCTAAAACACCATAGTAACTTCATAGCAACATGCTGTAAACCACTCAGAATCCTAGCAACTTCATAGAAACCACACAGATCATTCTAGCAACTACACAGGAATGTGCTTTAACAGCTAAAAAACACTTTAGCAAACCACATAGCAACACCATGGCAACCATCTAAAACACCATAGTAACTTCATAGCAACATGCTGTAAACCACTCAGAATCCTAGCAACTTCATAGAAACCACACAGATCATTCTAGCAACTACACAGGAATGTGCTTTAACAGCTAAAAAACACTTTAGCAAACCACATAGCAACACCATGGCAACGATCTAGAACACCATAGTAACCTCATAGCAACTGTAAACCACTTAGAATACTTAGCAACCACATAGCAAACACACAGAACATTCTAACAATGACCCAGGAATGAAACTACTGAAGAACACTTTAGCAAGCCACTTAGCAACACCCTGGAAACCATCTAGAACACCATAGCAACCACATAGCAACACCCTGGCAACCATCATAGCATCATGGCAGTAAGTTTTGCATGGGAAAGAAAGAACCACTTACATTATATTCAAACATATAAAAATCTATTTTTTAAAACATTACTGAAATTAACTCAGTATCAGCCACCAGTGACTTTAAATTATGCAGATCCTTACGATTTCACAGTCGGAGCAATAACTGTAGTGACTAGGGTATTTTGGTGGGATCTGTTGTAATTGAGTGCTCTGTTGTGAGGTGTAGCGGGTAACAGGGTGTGCTGGGGTTGTTAGCACTGGTAATGTATGTGGTGTGTATGTTCTCATTCCTTCCGCCATATGGAACTGGTCAGCTGCAGCTAAACAAGTCTCACAGGTGCACATGAGTTCGGTGGACGGACCCCTCCAGCCGTCACCCGCTCATGCCTTGTAACCCCGTCCCACAGGTGTTTGTTTAAGGAAGCTTGAGTCGGGCAACACTGAAAATCCCCTTTAATGACGCGGCCTAGCGTAAACATGCCGACCGCTCTGCGTATTTTCCCTACGAATTAAAAATGTGTAAATCCTTCCCGCTAATTGCTGGGCAAATATTTTTGCGGTATTTTTCTAATAGCTCTTATTCATCATGTGTCAGAGAGAGTAAATTACAGTATTTCGCCATTGCCGTAATCTCTGATCTCGGCCCAGTTCTCCAGAAACTCAAAGCATCCGTTTCATTATGATCAGCCTTTTTTTTTTGTCAGCCGTCTTCCATTTTATTAATCAATGTGGGGCTCTTAAATTGCTTGTAACAGATTTTTTGTGTTTACAGCCAAATATGACCTGTTGGGTTTTCCCCGCACGACAGCCGTAGGGTTACAGTAGTGCTAAAAACTTTGGGAAGTCGAAACTTAGTTTCTACTGGAAATCAGTTGTATCCTTGAACTATTTGCATGATTGTAAAGTCAAACACATTCAAAAGGCCTCACGTTTAAGTTGTCTGTGCGTATGTTCACTATTTATCCCCAAAAGTATAGGCAAGTCTGACAAAACCCACAATTAATTATTCATCATTTAGAATATTCAAAGGAACGTTTGTTTTTGTCAACAGTTTATCTCTTAGGGGTAGGATGTAGTCACTTTATTTTAATTATAAATACAATTATATTTCAATTTGATTTAATTATTTTGTTGTACATTTTTATTACAAATACAGTTATATTTAATTAAAATTCTATATTATTTTGTTATAATTTAGCATTTTATTTGAATTATAAATACAATTATATTATTTTTTAGTAAATATTTATTTCATTTTTGTTATAAATACAATTATATTTAATTTCAAATTTTTTGTTTGTTATTTTTTATGTTAATTTATTACAAATACAATATTTAATTTTAATTGATATTATTTTGTTATAATGTTGTATTTCATTTTCATTATAAATATGTTTAATTTCAATTTTGTTTAATATTTGTATTTATTTTTATTATATATTTAATTTTATCATTTTGTTATAATTTTTTATTTTATTGTAAATACAATTACATTGAATTAAAATTTTATTTAATTATTTTGTTATGTATTATTTAATTATTTATTATAAATACAATTATATTTATTTCAGTTTAATTATTTGGTTATAGTTTTTTGTTTTTATTTTATTATTATTTATTATTCTCACCGATAAGTCTTTGCAATAGTGTGTGTGTGTGTGTGTGTGTTTCAAATTCCTTCTCTCGTTTCATCTCTGTCCTCAGCCCACAGTGTGTTGTAATCATGTCGGTCTCCTGATGTGTGTATCTTTGATGCCCACTCAGCGGTCAGACGGCGGTAGGTGGCGTCTATAGGGCGGCCTGAGTAAAATCCAGGGAATTTTGGTACTTCATAGGTCATAGTGGTACAAAAAAAAGAGGATTTCCCCTTTTTTCCCAAGCCAAATCTGCCTCTGTCTGTGCCGATATCTCTGTGTTAGTTTAAACATGGCTACCGTAGAGGTTTGTGGTTGGCAGGCTGGCAGGTACTGGACTCCTACAGCCAGCGGAGAGCTGTTGGACAGATTTAATGTCCTCCAGATGAACGATAGAATTGATCTTCCAGTTCTTACCTCATTACAGCTGGGAGACATCCCAGAATTCCTCAGTGTGGCTGGACCGCGGCCACACATTCACTCAGCTGGTTCTGTGAGCTGCCTCGTCAGACCACTTGTGTATGCATATATGTGAAAATGAAGTGACATTGAATTTAAAGCTATTTTAAAGGTTCCTAATTTTGTTTTGGAATCTCGAATAGGTTTACATGCACGCAAGGTCAAAAAACACTCATAATATACACTGCAGCATCAGCTCTTTTCTCACAGTGTCTGAAACGGTTTGATCAAGGATTCAGTCTCTCTAAGCCCCGCCTTTCAGAGAGTCTGCTCTGCTCTGATTGGTCAGAAGGCCCAGTTTGTTGTGATTGGTCGACTGCTTACAGCTTGTCGGAAACCAAAACGCCTTTTACATGCACAAACAGCTCAATTACACACCGCATGAAAAGTAATATTTGAAAAAGCATAATGGGGAACTTTAAATTTGACATGTATTTATTCAAAAAATTATAAAGACATTGTTTATTATCCTCTGAGAACAGTAGATTTTAGAACTAAAACTCTTGTTAATAGCAGATAACCTCAAAATAGCCAAATATCGGATAATTAATCGGCCTGGCAGAAATAATTAATGTAATGTGTTTTCTCTTTCCTCTCAGCATCTGAGCCCAATCTGAAGGTCCGGTCCAGACTGAAGCAGAAGGTTTCTGAGAGAAGAAGTGGACCTATACGCCGCAGAGACGGCAGCGTTCTCGTCACGCCGATGAAAAAACGAACTTTAGAACTAACAGGTGAGCGAACAACAGTTGCTTGAGCTAAACACATCCATCTATCTGAAACCTGAAACAGACACAGACTATGTGAAGAGAGATTTTGATGTTTGATATACAGACCAATGAGCTTCAGCTGTGGGCGGAGCTCACAGTCAATACTTCCTGTTTTCCTCTTGTCTAGATTCTTCAGCCAATGAGAGCCCTGCAGGTTCTGGACCGAGCTCACCCATTGGCTTGTGCAGCAATGAGAACGGAGCATCATACCGGTCCAGCACCAGCCAAATTGAGGTACCAAAACGTTTTTTTTTTAGATTATATAAAATTAACCTTTGGAGTACTGCACAAAAATGTTACTTTTAATGGCTTTATTAGGACCTCTCCACATGGGAAATGACTAACATACTTGTGGGATGCAAGTATTAAATAAAAATGTCTGAATATCATTGCATTGGAAAACAAAGTATCAAAGCAAGTGGCAAATCTGCAATCAGATATTGATATATTGATACAGATATCAAAGCTTTTCTCAGAACTCACTGACATTTCTGAGCCATTTTTGCAGTGCAGTGTTTTTTTGTGAAATGTTTTGCTTGTAATGTGGATTTGTGATGTTTTTCTTTTCTCTCAAAATAATTGCCATTTGCTTTGTTATATTTAATGCAATGTCATTCTTACATTTCCGTAGCAGTGCTCTCTTTAAACGAACAGGTTAACAGCCTTCAGCCACAGAGCTGAAGCTGTGGGACGGGTTTCATGCACTTGCGTGCAGTTTTGAGCCCATGATTGCATTTCTAGGAACTGAACCATAAACCCCAAAAACTGAAACTAAATAAAATCCTCCATTAAAGTCCCGTGCCTCATTACTCTTATCAGACTATGAGGTGAATGAGTCGGGCCCCCCGAATGATTGGTTGTTTGGAGCTGAGCGTACACAGACCCGGTCCCGGGACGCTCGTACCATCAGCCTGACAAACAAACACATGGAAACACTGCATTTTAAAACTGCATTTGAAGTTGTAGAGTTCTAAGTTGGTGTGTTTATATGTGTGTGTGATTATGTGTGCGTATGCGTGTGTGATTATATTTGCGTGTGTGCGTGTGCGTGAGTGTGTGTAATATGTGCATGTGTGTGTGTGTGTGTGTGTGTGTGTGTGTGTGTGTGTGTGTGTGTGGCAGTGCTGTGCTGAACTAACTGTGACAGCTCTTTTCCGCTGTGGTTTCTGGCTGCGCTGGCGTTTGGGGAAGGGGGTGAGGGGCTCTGGGATGGTGAGGTTTATTTCTCCTGTGAAGTTCTTCCCAAGCATTTCCTCATGGGCAACGGGCCAGCGTACTCTCCTCCTGTAGGCACACACTCTCCTCCTGTAGACACACACTCTCCTCCTGTAGACACAGCCTATTGAGTTCATCCTCACACAGCTGGCCGTTAGTGAGGGTGTGTGATCATGAGATTTCACTGCTTCAACTATGACCTAAAGATGACATCACATCATTAACACACACACACTGTTAACTGATATTGACTGACAAGGGGCTGAAGTAAATACCCATAACACTAGAAAACACCTAGCAACACCCTAGCAACTACTACAGAACATTTAGAAAACTCTAGCAACCACTAGAGAACATTTAGAACACTCTAGAAACCTTCCGGAACTGCATAGAAGCACACAAAAACATTTACAACAACACCCTAGCAAGCACATAGAACACCCTAGCAACACCCTAGCAACCACTAGAGAACATATCCAGAACTGCATAGAAGGAGACTAAAAACCATTCAAAACACCCTAGCAACCCCTAGGGAATATTCAGAACACCCTAGCAACCAGGTTTTGTCGGATCAGTGTGTTACACCTGATTGAACATCCTGAATCGAAGTTAGAATGTCTGAGAAGTGACGTGCTGTAATCTGGTCGGCGTTGGTCTGTGTCTGTCGGTGCAGTGTGAACTGACCTTTATAGTTGTATGTTAGGATGCATTCTGATTGGCTGTGATGGTGGAATACACACACACACACACCCCTCTGAACGCTTACGAGAGGTTACATCATTGACACTGCAGACTGGTGGTTATGTGACAGCGGAACCTTATTCAGATTGTTTTAAAGCATCACTATTGTTTCTCTGTGTGACGCTGCATTATACGAGGTGATGTAACGCAGTCTGTCTGTCTGTCTGTCTCCTCCAGCGGTGTCTGTCTCAGAGCGGCGTCCTACAGACGGATGGGTCCCTGTCCCTGTTGAATCTCTACACATCCCCCTCTCTGCCCAACCTCACGCTGGCTCTGCACCCGGCTCACGCACACCTCTGCGTAAGTTCCTGCGCATCATAGACACGCATGAACGATGAGGTCAAACCCTGTGAAGATACATAAACAAAGACAGTCTGGGAACGAACACGTCACAATATTCCTCATTTAAATAATTCCCGCCCAAGGCATATGCAGAATAAAGGGGCGGGGCCTGGTTGAGTTAGTTAATAGATTAAAAAAAATATTTTCTTATTCAGTATTTTTGTCTTGTTTTCCAGTACAAATATCATAACATAACATTCTTAAATCAATACACTATATGTTTACTTGAGAAGCAAAATGACTTTATTTTCTGAAAAAAATATTTAATGCTTTTGTGCTTCAAAGAACTGAATATTTCTTCCTGCTTAAAACAAGTAAAAGTATGTCAGAGTGGTCAGAAAAATAAAAGTAATTCAAAGGGAAATTTTCTTTATTTTTCTGACCTTATTTACATATTTTTTCTTGTTTTTAGCATAAACTCACTTCATTTTGAGATTTTTTTTTTGAAAACAAGACTTAATATCTTGTCATTTTCATTCTTCAGTAAATTTATCTTGATTTAAGAATTTTTAGATATTTGTAATGGAAAATAGGACAAAAATACTGAGGAAGAATATATATATATATGACAACATATATATATATATATATATATATATATATATATATATATATATATTGGCAAAGATACAAAAGTATGCAATCAAAAGTCAGAGATTTCAAACACTTTTCATCAAATGATTTTCATTTTTACACTGTAGCTTTGTAGGTCAACTATTGGCTCATTCAATTTAGAGGAACATCTGAGACACTGTTGATTCTTAAACGAGACAAGCTTTGAAAGAGCAACCTCTGAGAAACACGGCTTTCCTCTGGGAATCAACACAAAAGCAGCATCGCCAGCTCTCGTTCTGCTGCGCAACAGATATGAATAGATCTTGCAGAAAGAGCAAGGGACTGTGAGACGGTATTTTTAGGAGACAGTGAGACACAGAGTCGCATCTATTTGCGGAGAAAGCACAAAACACTGTATGAGGAATGTGACGGGTGCATTAGGAGGCAGCGATGAGACCAATCGCCTTTATAGCGCGCCGTGTTTTGAGAGAGATGTTTGCTGTTTGCTGAAGGTTTAGGTGCAGATCTCATTATCTGCTTTCACTGAGTGCTAGTGTTCAGTCCCGGCTGGATTAATGTACAGCCCCGAGGGCTCGTGACCTCTGACCCCTGGGATCTTTAGCCCTTGGGTAAATACGGCGCTCGGTTTAGGGTTTCAGAGTTTTAGAGTTTAGCATCTCGTTCATCACGGGCTGTTAAAAAGCTCAAGAAATTGTGTTCGGAAAGCGCGTAACATGCCAACAAATCAAAACACGGATCACTTTTACCATCCAGACGAGAATACTTTCAACACTTTCACATTTTAAAATAGTTGAATGACTCACGAGGGAGCTCTAAATGCAGCTCGGTAATTACGCGCACCTTGTGGACGCCGCCGACGTGAATGCTGACTGGATGTGTTTTAAAAAGAGCACAGTTATTAATATTTCATATGCATGAGGCATTATGTAAGTCACTCTCATGCTTGAGTGAAAATTTGTCTTTAAATGCAAAAGTAGGGGGAATGTTTTATGATTCAGAGCACATGTCGCCTTTGGCTTCCTTAGATGAAGTTTAAAAGACTCTTAATATTCAGTAAAATCATTATTATTTGACTGCACTGACACTATCGGATGAGAATTAAGGTGAATTATGACACCTCTGTAGAGCTGCTTATAGCCGAATCCAGTTTGTTTCATAACTGACTACATAATTGACCATGAATAATGTCATGTCAAGTCAAGTCATATTTGTTTATATAGCGCTTTTTAGCAGCTTTACAGAGATAACAGGATAATAATGCAAAAAAAGTTTGTTTCCAGAAGAAAATAGCGTCACAGTCCAGCTTAAGTAAGTTCAGTGATGTTTCATTTTTGTTTTAAAAAAAGTTATTAATTTAGTTCATTTATATATATATATATATATAGCCGCTCTGGAGTAAACCGTGATGTCATCATCTAGCTCAGTTCAGTTCTTGTATAATAGTGTCAATGCAGGCAGATCAATATTATTGTTGAATATTAAATTGAATGTTAAATTGAATGTCCCCAACTAAGCAAGCCAAGCCAATGGCAACAAAGGTGGAAAAAGGCGACAGTGTATGACTAGTAATTGTACCTTTAAAAAAAAAATTGTCTTCAATAACACTCTATGTGTGCTTTGATCCGTTGTATCTTTACTAAACTAAAAGTCTGCATCATCGATTCTATTACTGTGAAGCTGCTTTGAAACAATCTCAAACGCATCGTGAGCTGAGTTGATCGTAGAGCCCATCGGTGGCAACGGTTCTACGAACTACTTACAATGCTGTTGAGAAACGCAGCCCTGTGTTTAGCGCTACATAAACAAAGGTGAGCTGATTTGACCTGGAAGATGACTAGCGTTTGCCTGATCTCTCCTCTGTTAGACGGGAACGGCGCTGAAGGACCGGAGCACAGAAGGTCTGGCCGCGTGTCCCGTCTCGCTGGAGTCTAAAGTGAGCAACGGACAGCAGGCGCTCCTGCAACACCTGCTTCTGAAGGAGCAGAGACAGCAGAGGATGATCTCGCCTGGTGAGCAGATCTTACAGAACTGCAGACATCCCTTAACTATATAGACTTAA
Organism: Leuciscus idus; assembly: GCA_021554675.1. Lineage (NCBI taxonomy): Eukaryota > Metazoa > Chordata > Actinopteri > Cypriniformes > Leuciscidae > Leuciscus > Leuciscus idus. Next base: position 37,968,267 of record CM038628.1, on the reverse strand, counting down.
AAAAAATTGAAAAAAATAATAAAATGGCAAAAACACAACAAAATCACTCAAATCTAAATAGAAACAAAAAAATATACAAATCAAAACTTTTTTAATACTTTATGTGATTGGCCCTTAAAGTCCCCATGTGGAGAAAATCCAGCTTTTAATGTTGTTTATGTGTCTATGTGGTGTTTTTAATATGCTTTAAGACAAACCATGTGTAAATTCATAAGTCGACAGCATTGCTGAGTATTTTCTGCTTAAAACTGCAGTGAACCAAAGACAGTCTCAAACACACGCTTTGAAATCGCTGGTGTTTCTGACGTCACAAACTACCTTGTAACCAATCAGATCAACGTGTGATCGTCAACGAGTGGATCTCTGAGCTGAGTGAGTGAGTGGAGGCGGGGCTCATTTGCATATTCATAGAACCGCTTATACTAAATGAGGCAATGGTGTCGAGTTACATTCAAGCTATTTAAGGCATTTTTCAAGGAAAAAACTTTGAAATATGTCATTTTGGTGATCAAAGATGAGTTTTAAGGAATATAGTGATTGACTACAGGGGGACTTTTATAGCTCTTGCATCTTTTAAAAGTTGAACTCATTTTAACTTGAGAGATGCTGCTTAAAATGCAAGCGCAACGGTTAAAGGCGTCCGTCTAGCAGATTTACATTGAAAAACAATGTAAAAGTAGCGCAGTGGAATGGATAAACTTGCTCCGTGTGAAGCGCTGATGTGTAGCTCATGTTTGATTTCTGTGTGTCCAGTCACAGGCAGCGTCCCCGTGCTGTCCTCGTCTCCTCTGGCGATGAAGGAGCGTGCGTCGGCGAGCGCTCGCGTCAGGTTACCGCGACACCGACCCCTGAACCGCACGCAGTCGGCACCGCTGCCACAGAGCACTCTGGCCCAACTCGTGCTGCAGCAACAACACCACAACTTCGTGGAGAAGCAGAAACAGTTTCACCAACAGGTTCACATCAGCCAGGTAACTTCACAAGACACCCAAGAATAATGCCTCAAACCCCACAGTAAAAGCTTTCTACAGTAAACACTCTGCATGCGTGAGAAACTTTACATTTTTCTACATATTTTCACATGGACTCAAATAAATGGGAAGCAGTGAGTATAGCCTTTATTTCTATAGCACTTTATACAATACAGATTGTTTCAAAGCAGCTTCACACTAATAAATAGGAAAATAAAATAAAATCACTCTTATGAACGTTCTTATTAGAAGCTCTTATTATATGACAATAGTGTTATCATTCAGCTTGAGTCAGTTCAGTGTTGATTTAGTTTAGTTCAATAACAGTGTAAAGTTCATTAATTATGAAACAAGTTCATTTTAGCTATAAAGCTCAATAACAACATGTTGATAACTATAAAGCAGCTGTACAGAAGACGATATTGTCATCATCCTCTCGATTCAGTTCTGTCTGATAGTGTCAGTGCAGTCAAATCAATAATATTACTGAATATGAAGAGTCTTTTAAACACTGGTGATTGAGGGTCTTTTAATGGACAGTACAGCATCTAAACAAAAGCACTGTCATGATTTATCACTTTGTAATAGATTTACAGGATCTTAAATATACCGAAAAAGACTTGAAATGTCTTTAAATGAGTTGAGGTTTTCTTCAGTTATATAGATAGATGGAGTTATGTTACATAAATGTGTCTTTCAGAGCTGGTGAAGGACTGCAGCATTTTCACAAGATTCCAGAGTGTCATCTGGAGTGTGTGCGTGTTGTGTGTGTGTGAGAGTGTGTGCGTGTGTATGTGCGCGTGTGTGTGTGTGAGACCCTGCAGTGTGTCAGTGTTCCTATTAAGAGTTTTAAGGGTCCTTTTCTCTTAAATGACTGTGTAAATGGAGCTGACTGATGCCTCGTTGAGACAGGAAGTGAGTTAATACAAGGAGAGGAAGTGAGTAAATCCCAGCAGGATGTTTTACTGCAGCTGCTTTTAACTCATTTAACATTCAGACAGTCAAACATTCAAGATTTTTTATTATAATTATTTATGTATTTATTTATTTTTGTATTTTATTTTATTTTGGAAAATTTTCAGTCATGAAAACGGCATATTTTGCAAAGCTAGGTAGTAAAAAGAAAGAAAGAAAAGAAAGAAAATGCTTTATTTTTACCCTAATACACCCAGTTCTTTATTTTAGTCTTTCTTTCATTTCCTGAAGGCCTAGGAGAGGATTTTGCAGGCAGACGCTGGCGGCACTTTAACACACATGTATCCGCGTATATAATTTAGCCACTTTTCATTTTACACAAAACTTTTACAGCTGCTATTTTTTCGGGGTGGTATTATTTTACCCTTTTACAGCAGGACTGAAGCCAGACCGGGCGGCGTGTTCGGCGAGCGGCAGAAGACTGAGTTTATGACGGCTCTGACCACATTTACAAGAAGATATCCAAAAGAATGAAAGAGCATGTTAATGTGTAACTTCTGATTAATTATGATGACACATAACTGAACTCAATGCTGGAATAGCAATTGTGACACTGTTTCAAGTACTTTTCCAAATTATTTTCTCCATAAGAATCAGATCAATTACCTCATTAGGTTTTAAACAGTTAGAAAATCTGGAAAAAATGATACAAAACTGTGCATCTAAAGTCTTGAATGTGTATTTAATGGAATGAACTACTCATCCCATGATGCTTTGCGAATGATGTAATTGAATCAGCATTATAAAACTCCTCTGTTTCTCTCTCTTGTGTTTTCCTGTAGGCTCTGTCTCAGTCCATCGAGCAGCTGAGGAACTCCAGCACTCATCTGGAGGAGGAGGAGGACGAGGAAGAGCACAGAGAGCCAGAGATGGCATCGCCCCCTGCTGGAGTCATCCACAGCCGCAGCTTCAGACACACACACGCCGAGCCCAGAGTGATCCGGCTGAAAACTGAGCCCGAGGATGGAGAGATCGAGGACGGGAGAGATGCAGGTGAAGAACAGAAGGAGATTTCTGCTCAGCTGAAACGAAGCGACGCCGAACGCAGTCTTGAAAACATGACGGAAACTGATGTTTGAAAAAAAAGACAAGAGAAAGAAATGAAGAAAGAAAGAAAGGGCTGAATCTCATGAAAGTTGTTAATATGTCCAGGTCATATTTAAAAAACTAAAAATAAATAAATAAACTAATTTCTTTTTGCTTAAAGAAAATAAAGCCTTAAACATTTTCATTGTGACTTATTTTTAAAATGAATTTTTTTAAACTTATTTAAAACTATTATATATTTTTTGCTTTGACATTTTTTTTTATTACAATTTTGTAACTTAATTGAAACTATTATACTTTTTTTGCAAATTGATTTTAAAATTACATTTTTTACTAAGAAGTTGGGAGATAATTACTGTAATACAGTAAAAAAAAATGATTTAAGCATAAATTTAAGGCAGATATTTAGAACAAATACTTTAATGTACCATCAATTTTGCATTACATTAATGACATTTGTTTTGCTTTACAGTAATGAATATTTGGCGGCGATGGCTTTGCAAAAACATCTTAAATCACTTACTTTAAGCAAAATGTCATTTCTTTTGAGTGTGGGGTGAAATGTGACCTGGACATTTTTGAATTGAGGTTCAACCAAAGAAAAAGAGAGATAGTAAGTGGTGAGAAAGAATCAAAGTGAAGTCCGATACTGAACAGAAAGAGAAAGTCCGCAGGTATGAGACTGAAATGTGCTCGTCTGTGTTCTGTGCGTCTGGGACGTTCCTCATGGAAACACTCACTCAGTCGGAGTTCGCCCTGTTAGTGTGACACTGTATGTGACCTCTGACCTCTGTCTCTGCTGTGATCTTCCTTCTCGGTGGTTGTTGTTGTTGTTGTTGTGTGTGAAGCTAAATAAAGAAAAGCAATGACCACAGAGCTTCATTTGCCCCCCACATTAAAGCAACAGTAGCACAGCAGCTGTGTTTCCAGCCGGCCTCGTGTGAAGGGTCGTCTGACTAGAGGAAATGATGCGGCCAGCTTTTCTTTTCAGTGTCTGTCTGAAGGGTGACGCGCAGAAACCGTGATAAATGACGTCTCGAGATCACTGTGTTGTGAAACCGTATGCCAGTACATACACACACACCACAGTTTAGTGAAGGAAAATCAGACTTTCAATTGCCGAAAGTAAATGAACACGTATTGCTGCGATGAAAACTACTGGGTTTCTCGATTCTGGTCACGATCGCGAGCCTGATTGAGACGAAACGCTCCCTTGCTGTTGTCTGGAGGCCGGATTCACCTAAATCTTCTTAAGAAGTTACGAAATTCGTAGGAATGTGCCTAAGTGCAATTGTTGAGAACATGTACGGCGCGCTCATATGTGCTGAAGCTGACGAAAATGATGCTGTAATTACACATAAAAAATTATGTCCCTATTTGACTCGATTTGTGGAATTTCTAATTCAGAACAAAGTCACATGATGCATAATCATTACCGATCATTGTTTATCGATTACTGGCGTTACTTTTAGAGAGCTACGCGTGCACATCTTTAGCGGTGTCAGTTTAGTTTCATTGAGTTATTATTATAGTTTTCATTCATATTTTGAATTATTTTTTTCATTTTTTTTCATTTTCAACTTTAAAGTTTTATGGTTTTTGATGCATTTTATTAGTTTAAATGTATCTATTGTTTTTTATTCATTTTTATTTCAGTTTTAGTTATTTAGTTCAACAGAAAATTGAGAAATGTTGGCATCTTGTTGAAATAATTTAAGATTTTTTTATTTTTTTATGACACAACAGTGGCGTTTTGGGGGTCAGAAAACACAAACTTTTGAAAATGGGTTTAAAAGTGCAAGTTTTTGAAAACGATACCGTTATCGTCGAACTACTAAAACGCAAATTAGTGAAAACTAAGTGTATAGGCTCGTGTGTTTCTTTACAAAGTGACATCGCCAACTACTGGCCCGATGTGAATATTACAGAGATGAGAGCGACGAATTTAACATTTTCTCAGGTTTTGTCTTTGGAAAAATGATAAGAACTTTGAGAACACAAAATATTCTTAACTCTATTCTTAAGTTAGAAAAGAAGAAGAATGTTTGGTGAATCCGGCTCCGGGTTTTCTGCGTGTGGGTGTTTGTGACGTGTGCAGTTCGACCAGTCAATGATTCACACGATTCAGTGATTCGGATCAGTCAGTGTTGGTGTTTCGATGTGTCTCATGTCTTGCCTGGTGTTTGATTCTTGTTTGTTAGTGAAGAAAATAAATATAATCAGTGTGAAGAGCCAACGAGAACTTCGTGTCGATGACGAAACCTTTTGTCCATGTGACGTTTGTAGTAAAAACACTGATATTTCATGTCCGTATCATCCAAAGTTTTCATTTTCACGATGACGCCAGCACAGATCCTCTGAGATGTATAAAGTTTTGTGAATTTGCAATATCATTTTGTGATCGTACACTGTGTTCAAGGCCTGTGAGATGTACAGCACAGATGAATTAATCGCCGTCACTAATCGCACTAATGAAATGAATGATTGACGGTTTCTTAATCATGTGGCCACAAAAGCCTGTTTTTACTTCACTGCTATGTAAATAAAGTTTATTATCCACTGTTACGCTAGATTGAAACAATAACTGCATGAAAAAGATCGGGTCGAAGGTCATGTTTACGCTGACATTATAGTTTTAAAATAAAACTTCTCTAAACCTCCTCAGACTCGTTGCATTATTGCCATTTTGGAGGGTGGGAAGGTGATTTCTGCGCTTTCTCTGGGCTTGACCTCGCTGTCTTTGCCTCTGCCACCCTGCACATATTTCCCACACCGCCTCACGTCTCAGGGTGATGTTGAGGGAACGTTACGTTAACCTCTAGTGCTCGAGCAGAGCTCAGGGATCAGGTTAACCCTTTGAAGTGTGCTTGATCTTCTGCCTGCTATCAAGGGAATGTCTCTGTCTCAGATATACGACCATCACATCACAGACCTCTATGGGAGTAGGAATGCTGCAGGTTCAATATACGTTAAGCACTATTGACAGCATTTGTGGCACTTAAAAATTTTTTTTTTACTTTTATTTAGCAAGGGCACATTAAATCAATCAAAAGTCACAGTAAAAAACATTTATAATAGTACAAAAGATTCTATTTCACATTAATTGTGTTCTTTGGAACTTTCTATTCATCAACAAATCCTTAATGTATCAGGTTTTCCACAAAAATATGAAGCAGCACGACTGTTTTCAACATTGATAATAATCATAAATGTTTCTTGAGCAGCAAAATCGGGATGATTTCTGAAGGATCATGTGACACTGAAGACTGGAGTAATGATGCTGAAAATTCAGCTTTAATCACAAGAATAATATTTGATATATTCACATAGAGAATAGCTATTTTAAACTGTAAAAATATTTCACAATTTTACTGTTTTACTACATTTTGATGATCAAATAAATGCAGCCTTGGTAAGCAAAATATACTTCTTTTTTTTTTTTTTACTGTAGATTAAAAAAATTATGAACTCATGCCTCAGCTTTTAAAACAAGCAAAAACTGAGGTTTCAGTTAGACATTTATAATGTATGTACATGAGGCAACAATTGCATGTAAAAACACACAATGTTTTTTTTAAACTATAGCCCACAAACTATTGTCTGTGAAAAGTTATGAATCAATCTTTAAAGTCAGTAAACCTTTCACATCCAAACTCTAAATACTAAAAGTTCCTAGACCTTTTTTTTACTAAAAGTAAAACCTGAGCTCAACCTTTGTAGTACGATGCAGTTTATAGCAACATATGCTTATATATCATCTGATCAACGACCTGTGATGACTGCCTAGCATCTAGTAAACGAAACATTTAAATACGCCATACATCTTTCGTCAAATTGATATTTATTTCCCAAGCAGGTCCACAAGCCCCAGGAGATCGGCTGCAAACCGACCCCTTCCTTTGCTCTGCTTTCAGACCTGCTCGACTCAAAAAGAGTCCTGTTTTCTGCCTTGCTGCTCTTATTCTCTGGAAATTGCTGTGGTCAGACCTCCATTTGACATCAGATCTCTATTTCAGCAAGGGGCCATTTGGTTCTCCACAAATAAAAGCAAACATCATTCATATATAGATTAGGAAATGCCTCAAAATAGAGGAATTATCCACCCGCCCCCCAATTAGAGAGCCTTCCACCTTCCCCGCAGAGGTATGCCATTCATCTTAGGGCTCACCGGGGTTTCCCACCGGCAGAAAACAAGCCCACCTGCATCCCGAAGCCAGCTGTGAAAGCAAACTCCAGCGCTGCAGTTTAAAGCTGCATGGCCCGCTTCAGTCTGCAGATATTCTGGCTGTTGCAGGTATGACATGTTAGGCCTTGCAGAACCAATTCATGTTCACTTCAGTGCCAATAGCAAAGACTTTAGGTATACAAAGACGGTGCACTCATGAAGAGAGAGTGCAACGCGCAATATGGCGGAATAAGTCCAGCCTTCTAAAACAGAAAATCATCAATCGATAAAGTCAATGCGTCACTGCAGTTGAGACGCGCTTATGACTGCACATGCGCATCCAGCCTGAAAATTTTATTTTTTTTGTCATGATTTGAGTGTTTAAAAATAAAATGTCAGATTTCATTGGTGATTTTAAATATGAAATTTAATTGTAAGCTTGGTGAACAGCTTTGGAGAATTGAATGTTTCCCCATCCGAAGAGATAGGAGCTGTACTTGCATGACTGGAAACGCTGCCCGAGAGGCGTTTCAAAGATGGCAAAGATGATGTAAAATTCACTTTTATATTGTTTTTGAGCATATGTATGTCTGCAGTGTGTGTACACAACCACCCTATTGTAATAATAAAAGTCCATCCACTCCGTTTGATAAATCTGAAAGTGTCTCAAAATGAGCCGTTCAGGATTATACTTCCAATGTGACATCACATATGATTAGGCCCCGCCCACGACTGGTGACGGACTCTGCCCTATTAGCTTAGCTCCTCCCCTCAGTGAGCTGTGCACAGTCCGCCATGTTTATCTCCTCGCCAGAGCATTTAACAGCAATATTCAAGTAAGAAATGTATTCTTTTTAAAACTATAAGTTATTCAATCAAGAGCGATGAGTGATTTTCTGTTTTTCTTTTGTTGTTTGGTTCATATTAACAGCATATACTATTATGCTCCTGTCACTTTAATACACAGATCTAATATACACATGTGATTTCTTTCCCTGCTGTTTACGTTCACAGACATAACCAACTATGTTTGTGAACTTTGTTCAATATGGTTTTAAAATAACCTTGTGTGTATTTGACAGTTTAAGAAAAGGAGAACTTAGTTTAATACTCACACAACGCCGTCTTACAGGCAGCTTTCTGTGCGCGTACTTCAGATGTGTGCACTCAGAAAACCATATATCAGAAGTTTAAACTTTAAAATGCATGCAAAATAAAAAACATTTCATGATGACGATTCTTCGTCGTCATGTGAGTATGACTGCGATAGAGATGATAATCAAAACCAAACAGATGTTTTGTTCGATTTTGACAGAGTATCTAAACCATAGACTGTAAAAAAAGATGGACGACGCCCCTTCGCTCTCTTCCATTGGTGAGAACTGAAGCCGCCAGTGTCCCGATATGGCGCTGACATCTTGGGGTTTGAGTCTGCACAGTAGCGATTTCGGGACCAGACCTGCGCAGTCGTGAGCAGGAAGTAAAGCCGCGAAATCAAGGCCCCGCCCCCTCACTCTCGGTGTGAAATAATTAATTATAGAAATTTAGATATTCAATTTAAAGCTCCAATCTCCTCAGTCCTCAGAAGATCCCGAAAAAAAGTCTGTTGGTGCTTCAGTGACTACTTCGCTCAGAGAACCTGTCAATCACAGCTGTCAATCATGACGTCACACCACCGTTTTTATAGCATCTAATAACTAACTAAAAATAAACGTATTTTAAAAACAAACACTTGAATTTACATAAGTCTGATAAAAACTACAGTAAATGACAGAAACCACCTTCGGAAAAAAGATATTTCAAGTGTAATTTAATTGTTTAGTTGGTCTCAAGTCCAGTTGAATAACACGGGGAGGCGGGGCTTATGACCTATACTAGGACCAGTCACCGGGGGGCGATCGAGACGCTCTGGCTTCACTTTTCAGGGCTTGTGCGGATCTAAACCAAGACGCTGTACAGGCTCCGCCCTCTTCAAGGCAGCAGCTCATTTGCATTTAAAGATACATACACGAAAACAGTAGCCTATGTTTTTCCTTCCACTCAAAAATGGTATTTACAACATGGTACAATAAATGATCTGTGGGGTATTTTGAGCTCATTTTGAGCTCACATCTTGTAAAAAGGGGCATAATTGATCCCCTTTAAAGGGACTTTAAACTGAGTGGTAGAAACCACTGAAACTGAGGTTATTTTCACTTCACTTATACTGTAGTGTGAATTCAGAAAAAAAATGCTTTCTAAACCTATTAGTCATCACTTTATTTATATAAGAACTACAGAGGCCAAACTGTATGCAAAATATTTAACATGACAGAGAGCAAATTTAATATTTTACAAATGCGTAAACATCAGCAGAAATGCTCTGAGTGCTTGGTTTCTAAACACCAGTTGAAGGTTTGGTTTCATGCTTTCAGCAGTCAATAATTCACCTCGCATTGCGATCAACACAAGCCATGTTTATCCTAGTCTGGGTTGTATTTATTTGTACCTTGTGTAGTTTTGTTCATGGTTTTGGAGGATGAGGACATTGAAAATGAGAACTGAGAAGCGTTTTCCTCACTTTTAAGTGACTGAAAGTGTGTGCTGGATCTAACAAGCACTGGACTGGAGCACATGCATGGCCTGGATTGACAAACAAACTGCCAATATTTTTTCTTTCCGGATGGTTTGGGACTATTTCAAGCCTTCATGATGTGTGTGGTCGAGGTTCCTGAAGAGAAACTTCCTGTCATTTAGTTTAATGATGTTGCTCATGCACACGGATCGACTCTGGCGGAGAAACAAAAACAATGTCACTCACCATGGAGAGACTCCACAGTCTGAGTAAACCTTAGAGGAACATAATATCAAAAAATGACATACTTGTGTCAATGTAATTGCAGTGTAAATGGATTTTGATGAAGTAATATGGATTTTGTTAATACTGATTTCATTTAAATAAACGATGATCAACAATATGTATCTTTTTATAAATATTTTTTTCTTCACTTGAGCACCTGCCCCCAAAATGTCTGAGCACGGCCCTGAACCAGAGTATCTGTGGAGAAAAGGGAGGCACATGAACCATAAACATGCAGGTTTTTGGAGACCGTACCCCCCTCCACCAGGCAAGTCCTCATGACAAACTGCCCGTGTTCAGTTTATGTGCACCTCGCAATTATCCTGGTTAATCTCGAAATGCCGTGGAGCTGATCATTAAACAAACAAAACATTTATCCCTGTTATTGCATTGACACTGAGGTCCCACGCGAAGTTTATTATCCCCTTCTTTTACTCAAGACGCCAGAGAGAGAAGAAAAAAACAAAAAGTAACGCACATTCTTGCAGCATGACCTATATGCTGCAGAGAAACCCTGGTGTGAAAGATAATACATTTGTGTTGTGCATAAAATATGTGACATCAACACGTTCGGAAAGCTCAAAGACTCACCTTGCGGAGCGCGAGATGCTGCGTTAAGAGCTGCACTGCCATAAAATACTGTAAAATGCATAAAACAGTTTGCTTTTACGCTTTGAAATAGGACCGAATCACTTAAATGACCTCATCCGAAAGCCCATGTCGAGAATTATGTGCCCCTAAAGATTCATAATGCAAGAAACAAATCCTGCATCACGGGCCACAGGGAAATATGTTTAAGACTGATGAACCCCACCGCTGAGTCACTGAATGTTTGAAAATATTTCAAGCTCTTTTTAAAAAAAAGTGGTTCTTAACTGGTGGGCTGCAGGTTTGTTCTGTCAGTAGGGAAAAATAATGCTAAACGCAAATGATAAACTACAAATAAATGCATCTAACTATAATTGTGCATAGGACAAAGATAATTAATAGGCTAAAAGTTGACATGAAATGTTCTATTTTCTAAATGCATCTGTGGATACGTTTCATTTTTTAAAAGTTTGTCTTTGTAATATTTAATCAGAAAGTCATAACTGGATCTTCCGGTGAAAATGACAGACTTCTCTCTGGTGATGTGTGCAGGACTTCTCCAATCATTTAGTCCGTTTAAACCCCACCCCTTTTGGAAGCTGCACCCACATCTCAACATCCAATCAACAGACGATGCATAGAACTAAGTCCCCTCCCTAATTTTTTTAATAATCCATTATACTCAGATACATTGCATAGTAAAAAAAATGTTCAGTCATGCTAAAATTAAGGACAAATAGTAGTCCAATAGCCTATAATGTGTTGCATATCTTTTCCTACAATAGTTTGTAGAACAGATTCAAGATTTGAAGCTCTCAAAACTGATAAAACTACTTTTATGATGTTTTTTGTCCTGTTAGGAATGTGACAGACATGGTCACTACTTTATACTGTCACTGAATAGTAAATATATTGTGGCATAGGGAAAAAACTGCATATATCTGGAATGATATAAGGGCTTAAAAAAATGTTTTTTGGCTGAGCTGTTAATTTAAGATACATCTGTTGGTTCCCCACTTAATGTCCAAAGTAAGCAAACCCAGTTGCATCATTTAAAGGAGGAAAAAGGCAGGATTTTTACGTAGTCCACCTGTTGGCAGGAATTTTGCACAAAGTACCAGGACAGACTTCTGAAAGATGACGGGGTGTGTGTGAATCTGGTTTATTATTCTTCTTCCAGCGTTCCTGTGTGCGCAGGCGTTCGGGTATGAAGCCGTAATGTATCGTGGCTGTTATTCTTTCCGTACATTATTCCCGCATGGGCGGTGTGGGACAGCATTGGCAGCGGGATAAAGAGAAAGACTCGATGCGTGAGAGTCTAAAACAGACCACCCTGGACTCAAACACAGGCCTGATGAAGCTTTTCATGGCGGTGTGTGTTTCTCAGCTTTGTCTGTTTTCCTGGTGCCGTCCGATTGTTCATGCGGTCCAAATAAGCTGGAGAGACCCGTCTACTATAATACGTGGCTTTGTTCGGTTAGGCAACAGTTATGGCTTCAACACTGACGGAGAAAATTGAGTTTTACAGGATAAATGACGCAATAATCCGTGCGCTCGGGGCAGACCACCGCAAACTTTTGCTCCCCGTTTCTTTTTTTTTTGCAATGACTGACAGAACTGAAAATACCCGTAATGAAGTCTAACAGGTTCATTCTTTAAAAAGTCAGCATGAGTTTTTATCACTGTGAATTGTAAAGGCTATAATAACACGGCTGCAGCCACTAGACGAGTAATCAAAACATTTCGCTGTTTATAAATGAAAAAGGAAAAAACTTATGATCGCTGCTCTCGGGTACAGCTGTCAAAAGTCTCGTATTAAAGCTGGGAATCAGTGAATGTGAACCAAGAAAGGTTTTCTTGTGGTTTTGAGCGAGAGCAGGTGCAAATGACACCAGCATTTTAAAGGGATAGTTCACCCAAAAATTACAATTCTGTCATCATCTACTCACCCTCAAAGTCAACCCGGAAGACTTTCGTTCATATTCGGAACACAAATGCAGACCTTTTTAATAAAATCTGAGAGATTTCTGTCCCTCCATTGACAGCTACGCAACTACCAATATGACGTTTCAAAAAGTTCATAAGACAAACCTCACTGGTTCTTGCAGAAGCTCAAACGTGCTGCGAAATTAATCTAGAGATTGCTTCAAAATTCATCGAATTTTTGTTCATTTGTGCAGATTATCATGATCACTAAAACATGTAAGAATCATACACTTTGGTTGTTCACATAGCTTATTTTCTGCAATAATCCAGAAGCCTATGGAAAACTCCTATTGGATTTTGGTCAAGGAAACCAGGGTGAAACACATCATCACCACAGCTCTCTATATACAAGTTATATTGGCTACTATTTTGTAATTTTTAAGCTTGACAGCCTTGCCTCGAGATGTTTAGGTATACATCAGAGCTGTGTGAAGATCTTCAAGAATTCTCCTCCACGGAATAATATATTAGCATACAGGTATGGAGCGACATGAGGATGAGTAAATGATGACAGAAATAAAATGATTGCTTTTAAGTTATAAATGTCCTGCACCGTGGAATTCAGTCAACCAGCATGCACACTCACGGCTCATGTATAGAAAGATGAATGAGCCTTTAGTGGAGCTGGTTTATGAGTTTGTCAGGCGGATTGCTCTTACGGTCCGCGCTGTTATCTCAACCCCTCTGAGGGATCAGCACTCCCTCTCAAGTTATGGGAGATAAGACCCCTGGAGGAGGGGGAACTCACTCCTGGAGTTCAAAAGACTAAAGTTTTATCTGCAGGCTGATGGAGAGACGTTATGTGGATGGGAGGCAGACTCCAGTCCAAAGAGATCTTCATCCATTCAGCTCTGATGAAGGTTTAGGTCACTTTCACCTCCCCCACTCCATCAAAAACACGTCCTCGGTCTCGATTGCATCTCATCAATGTAGATCCGTCTTAAATGCTATGCAAGATTAGTGCATCCAAAGTGTGTTGAATATGCTAACTGTGCATGGTAAGGATTCACTTATTAAAACTCCCACTAAAGCTGCTTGTTCAGTTTTGTGAATCCAAATTATTGCAAAATTATAGCTATTGCAACACATTTCTTGCTCATTTTGTCAATTTTTATTACATGCAATCCATTTAAATTTGAAAACTGGAGGTTTTCTTAATGCATGAATCATTTTTGTTGGCATAACTTGGCCAGGGAATTGCAGTTCCCAGTGTGCTTTGCATGGGACGTGATGGGGAGAGTAAATGTTGAAATTAAGTGTTATTTTAAGCATTTTTGGACAAGATGGGAAAAAAAGAGGGAGCATTTATAGTGTTTAATGTCCAGTATTGTTGAGATTTCGAAAAGTTTCTGTTATGTTGCTTCATACGGTGGTGAAAAGTGAAAAAAGAGGAAAAAATAACACTAACTACTAACAAGCAACAGCACATATTTGCATCCTAAATGTTAAATATAGTAAATGCTCATTGAGTAAAGCAGCATTAAGCTCATTTATTACTAGCTGGTAAAATAAAAAATATATAATTAAGTAATGTGACAAAAAATTATGAAATTTATTATTTTAGGGACACATGTAAAATCAAATTGATTCTACTTAATTGTTTCACTTTCTCGTGTTTTAATACATTTTCAGTAAACATTTTTCTCACGCTTGTCTTCTTTTCTTTAAAAATGAAACACGTCCCGTATCATACAGTCTCCCATTTCTTATGTTTAAAAAAACCCAGGAGGGAGGAATTCAGTTTACAAAAATATTGTTGAAACTCCCTATAATTTAATAAAAGGCCTAAAAAAATGGAATGAATCTAATTATGCACATATCTCTTGGAATCAACTCTGCTCTGCCCTCTGTAATACATCCATGTTTGTTTTTCTTCATTGAAGAGCCACATCAAAAAATGAGTTTTTTTCTGGTATGCCGAGGCTAAAGAGGTTATACTTAACTTACTTACTAACACAAATAGCCCACAGCAAGGTAGCGTTTCACTGGCTCCCTCTCGGCCCGTCCCGCTCTCATTCTTTGAGATGCTTTTTAGATTGTGTCCCTCTTTATTGGAAGCAGATACAGCTTATGTAATCTTTACTTATCTCTGTTAGTTGTCAATTTGTCACTGTGATCAAGACGATGGCCATTGAACATTTGTGGGTGTGTGTGCAAAGGCGAGTATCACTATTCCTATGGTGTTTTGAGTGCTTTTTAACCTTGTTGATACTGAATGTGGTTGCTAGGGTATTCTAAGTGGTTGCTAGGGGCTTTCTTAAGAGTCCAGATGTTTCACACACCCTGTTCAATATGATGGTCTACATAGCAGGAGTATAAGATGTTGCAGTAGATCACAATTCAAATAAAAGTTGCAATATTTATCAAAATAATGACAATATGACTTATTTTTTGGCCAAATCATGCAGTCTTAATACTATCCGCTATAGGCCACATCTCCGTCTAATTTGTTTCTGCTTAAGAGTCATAGAGCAATGACACGCTCACATTCACCAAGATAATCCATCCTGTCACTGCTAGAACAATGACTAATTCATCTCACTTTTCATTCAGGCGTTTTCATCCAGGAAACGGTCAGATCCATGAACTTGAAGACTCAAATCAGTGGCGTTATCAGGCTGTGATGTCACTGACACTTTATTTAAAGGAATTCTGGGAATCTTCCTGCTCTTGTATCCTACTGAGATGAGGATTCAGCCTCTGTTTTTTTTTATTTTTTACACGCTGTGGTTTTAATCAGAAACTCGATCTGCTCTTCTAATCAGTGCATTGATTCCCCTCCTGCTAACGTGGGTCAGACGGAGCAGATCTGCTTTCAAACGTGACCACAAATCAAGCGGCGAAGAACAAATCCCCTCTGTGTGTGTGTGTGTGTGTGTGTGTGAGAGCAAACGGAAAGCCCTTCCTCAGACCGTCGCTTTGCTTTTTGATCAGGCGCTCAGGACGGTTGCTATTGCAGTCTTGCATTTGATTATAGCGGAAAGCTCTTTTTTTTTTCAGTGTCAGAGAAAGTTTTTGGAAATCTGCCCCTTGAACTGCGACTGCATGGAAACCTCAATCTGTGGCTTTTCCAAGTTCATCACAAGCGCAGATGTTCAAAGCGAGCTTGACCGTGGTAAAGTTAGAGCGACTGGACTATATGCAACACTCATCACAGCTTGATTGGCACTGAAGAAGATTTGCAGGGTTGAATTCTACTTGCATTATCTAGTTTAATCTGGTTTTTATCTGGTTTATCTGGAGTGCATGAAGTCAAGTTTGGCTGCTCATATCTCATACTCATATCTGATGTTTAGCATTTAAAGGCAATTGTCTCTTTGTCTTTCTAAAGAACATTCAAGTCATGTTGGAATGATTGTATTTACAATGCTGATTTTTTAACAATACACATTTTTTGGGGGGACTCTGAGTTGGGAAACTAAGAGTCCCAACTAAAGTCGTTTAGTAGCCTATTTATCAAAAGACTGCACAATTTAAAGTGTACCAACTCTTTTATGTTTTCTCTTCCTACTGTTGCTGATAAAACTGGCCAGAACACAACACTCGTTCAGCCAGTTTATAAGGCACAGGTTTGCTTCACTAAACTACATTTCCCATCATTCTCGGAGGCAGCACCAGCTAAAACGCATAGATTTATGCTGCCTTCACATGCTTTCAGAAGTATCATAAATACGAGTTTCCTAGTCGGAAATTGGACATGAACGCCCTCTAAAGTCATATTTACTACTGGGAAACTCTGAGATCATTTTGATACCCTTGTTTCTGAGTTGGGCGGGACATGAACTTTAAACATGGCGGAGGGGAGAACGATTGGTTGCTCATTTCATAAAGTGATGTTTTTGAACATCTTATCAGGGTGAAAATGTGTGTTCTGGTCAAATAGGCCTTTTATCAAGCTGCTTCATTTGACTGATCTTCCATTCTTGAGGAGTTAATACTTCATTTCATGTGCTTCTGGATTGAGCCTCCCTGTTTTTATAACTGTCTATTGGGGCTGCAGATAAAGACGAGCCTTGTAAACGTCAGCCAGAGCAAATCTTAGCGATGCTTTGGAATATTCATGCCTTTCGACAAGTACGATTTACAGTTCTCTCAAATATTGAGCTGGCTTATCTAGACGGTGAAGACGGAGCGGTGTGGAGATGAATGAAGTGGTATGAAGAGAGCGCGACAGATAGACGTGGAGACAGGCGGAGAGATTCGGGTCGGTGGAGACAGACTCTGTGACAGCATAACCCGGCATGATGAACTGGTTCATTAAGCTTTCAGTTGAAAAACAGCAATTCGAACATGGGCAACTCCAGCTGTGAAAGAAATTACGAAATAATTCCACAAGATAAATCTCTCTAAATATGAAACCACTTCACTTCCCAGCACACACAACCTCTATGCATGACTAAGGTTGCTTACATGCTAGAAAAACAAAAACTTTGATGGATACGCAAGATCCATTTTGAAGCTTTTCTAATTTCAAAGCACCTCGCGCTTTTACATTTGACAGCGTAATCTCTAATGGCAACTTCAGTTTTTGTTCAAACATTCAAACATAGTCTTTTATTTATTGTGTTCACTGTAAATCTTTTTTAAAATGATCGTGATTTTAACAGTAAAAGACTGTAAAAATACTACAGTGAAAAACTGTTAATTGGTTAACAGAAAGTTTCCTTACTATATACGGTAAATAACTGTGATAGATCTAAATGGTACATTTAATGTAATTTTACTGTAAAATACCGTTAAATTTACAGTATTTGGAAGTAAAAACGAACAAGTGATTTAATCATTTACAGTGAAAAACCATAAATTGACATTCCCAAAATTCCCTGCGTGACACTTCACATTTTATGTATTTTTGTTGAAATGACTGTTTCGTCATAGTTTTCTTAGTTTTTTTATAATCAGTTATGTACATTCAGGTTTTATGTTACATTTAATGTTGTTAAATTAATGTTTATTGTATTTTTAAAATTTCATGTGTGTTACCATGATGGTGTTTAGTGTTTGTGTGAATGACACTGTGCAGCTTCTATATATATTAGTATTAACTTTCTTATGGAAGAGCTGCTTGTGATGAGCTTTGATTGATCATGTGACTCATTACTGCTGTGATTGTTAGTTATCAGTGTATTACAATGGTACAAAACAGATTTTAAAACTTCTATAGGTCAGTAAATTATCATTATATCAGATTATGAAATATGGTTTATTACTGTACATTTTAAGATAAGTATGTAAAACCTAAAATGTTGCTACCGTATCCTTTACGGTAAATTTCTGGTAACCACAGCTGCCAGTTTTTTTCCGTAAATTTAACAGATTTTTTTTTTTTACAGTGTTGAGCACGACTTGATGAGCATCAACTGCGTCCTTTCGTGTTCGACATATGAGAGAGAGAGACAATGATTGATCCAGTTCTGTCTGGATTGTTTCAGGCTTTAAACCGTGACGGCCATCTGTGTCAAAACTCAAGCCAATTCAACTTTTAGTCGAAAAGAAACAAAGACGACTGTTTTTCTTCCCGTTTTTTTCAATAGGAACTTTGAGATGATGAATAAATATTGTATTCCAGAAAGGTTGTGAGTCAGTTTTGGGCTGGTGTTGTTTAGGGTGGTATTACAGTGAGACTGTATGCTTTCTGTCTTGGTTATTTCTATTGGCATTTTGTTTCTAATCCAGCAGGATTTGGGTTTGTTTCATGTGGATTTGGAGGTCCAGGAACCAGAGGGTGGAAAAACTCCTCTAGAGAAACACGGCAAAGAAAAGAGCAACAATAAGGTGGACTTCACCGCAAACATTTCTGGATGTATTTATTTATAAGGGAAAATTCACAAATCCAATTTGGCTCCAAAATTCAAAACAATACAATCACTTTTCTGGGTTTGTACAGGAAATCTTTCCGCCTTGAGGAACATGATCATATAGTTGAACATGTACAGATTAGTGGAGTTTAAACACAGTATAAAGGTGGATTCACAAGAGAATATACAAAACGTAGAGATTCATCAAGGACACATTAAATTGATCAAACTTGACAGTAAAGACATTTATAATTTTAAAAAAGATTTCCATTTCCAAATAAACACTGTTCTTTTTAACTTTCTATTCAATCCTGAAAGAAAAGTATCTGTTTCCATTAAAAAAAAAATTCAACATTGATAATAATCAGAAATGTTTATATATAAATATTAGAATGATTTCTGAAGGATCATGTGACACTGAAGACTGGAGTAATAATGCTGAAATTAAGCTTTAATCACAAGAATAAATTACATTTTACAATATATTCTCATAGAAAACAGCTATTTTGGATTGTAATAATATTTCACGATATTACTGTATTTTTGATCACATCAATGCATCCTTGCTGAGCCTAATTTAAACATGGTCCAATTCATCCCGACAATGAAAAAATTGTCATTTGCACCATTTTTCAATCTGTTCGACAACATTAGTCAATGACCAAAGCTTTCGGGTCACGTGTCCACATTCCAGATTTATCCTCATTGATCTCTAATTGTTCAATTTACTCTACTATTA